>CM031608.1:29262494-29302494 GCA_018398815.1 Conus ventricosus
ATAATTCCACTGAGGCCTTAGTAATAAAGGGCTTTTGAGGTATGGGGCCCGATAATTGGTACTTTATAAAAAAAAAGATGAAACAGACTTAACGTCCAATGGGAAATACAACAAACAAAAAAAACACACAACAAGTGTAAAGTGACTCTTTTTATTTAAAAAAGGGACCCCCCAAAAAATTCGGGATTTTTCGGCAAAAGCCCCTTTTTTCAAAAAAACCAGGACAAAGAGAAAAGAGATCAGAAGATCTTTTGTGGATTTGCTGTGCAAGGGAAGTTTTTTTGCTCTTTTCTTTCTTTCTCTTGAAAGGGAAAATGTACTAAAACGTGAATATGAAAAAGTATGTACAGAATTCGAACGCGCGCGCGCACACACACACACACACACCACCACACACCCACACACACAACACCCAAACACACACACACCACAACCCCAACACACACACACACACACACACACACAACTACGCAGAGAGAGAGAGAGAGAAAAGAGAGAGAGAGAAGAGAGAGAGAGAGGAGAGAGAAGAGAGGAAAAAAACGCAAACAAAGGAGTGCAGGGAAGGGCGATAGGAGAGGAAAAGGGGCAGAGTGGGTGGGGAAAAAGAGCTTTAGAAAATCAACAATAAAAAAAACACCAAGGAGGGGAAAACCCTCGATTTTGAAGCCCCGGGAAAAAAAAGAAAAAAACAAAAAAAAGGGGGGGGGGGGGTGCAAATGTAGCCTATCTCCAGGGGTGGGCGGGGGGGGGGGGGGGGGGGGGGGGGGGGGGGGGGGGGGGGGGGGGGGGTCGTTCATTCATCTTCCCAATAAAACCCATTAGGAGAGAAGAGAGAGAGAGAGAGAGAGAGAGAGAGAGAGAGAGAGAGAGTCCGGGAAAAAAAAGCAAAACGACTAATCCCAAAGAGAGCAGCAGGTGTGGGAAACAACACACACACACACCGCCGCAGGGCACGGACCACGGACGCACGCACGCACGCACGCACGCACCCACACACACAACACACACCACACACACACACACACACACCCCGGGACCCCACAATACTGCGTTGTTAATGCTTTTTAGCCAGTCCAAACTAAGTTGATTAGGGCTGTGGGGTAGAATGGTTGTGTCGAAACCGGACGTTTTTGGATGAAGCAAGGGGTAGTTTTAAAGGGGGTGTAAGGGTTGTTTTTTGTGTGTTTTTCCAAAGGTTTGGAAATCAGAAATGTTGAGATTGGTCTTAGTTTGCGGGTCGAGTTGTCACCTGCCTTGGGAAATAGGAATGATTTTTGTTTTTTAAAAACTATGGGGAAATGTTTTTGTCTATGCAAAAATTGAAGACATTTAATGTACTGAAATTGCGGAGCTGATTTTTGGGGATTTTTCCGTCTGGGCCACCCCCCCGCAGGTACCTGACTTTTTAAGTGGGGTGGTATATAAACTTCAAAGACTGTTTTGGGTTAAATAAAGTTCAGACTGATTTTTTACTTAGAAATGTTATTTCAGTTTTTGAAGATCTTTTGAGGGGGAAAATCGCCGACAATTTTATTGTATATGAAAAAGTGGGTTTTTAGCTTTTCAAGAGATGTTTTTAATTCAGTTATTTTTGAAGAAGATTGATTGTTTGTAAGCTCTTTAAATGCTTTTGTCACGAGTTTGTCACGGGCCTATGCGATGACCCATCTAGGGTGGGGAAAATTATTCATTTATTTATTGTCGTTTTTTTTGTCGTGTATCCGTCCCTTAATGGGTTGTGGTGTGGTGCACCTTGATGTAGTCACTCAGGTTAGTTTACTTTCCTCTCTCTCTCCCCTTTTAATTTTTCCTGCCCGTGCAATTCATCCGCAGGTTCAGGGTCGGGAACTTTTTTTTTTTGTACTGGCTTCTTACGGCCTCTCCCCTGTCTTTTACCCCGCACGGCAACTTTCCTCTTAGGCTTGGGGTATTCTCATGTACGTAGGGGGCATTTGGCCGCCAGGGGTTTAGGCGGGTTTTTCTCTTGCTCGAGCGGAAGATTCCTGGGGCCGCCCCGGTTCTGTTCTCAACCACTTCGCAAAAGGTGGGTCGCCCTTCATTCCTACATGGGGCCTGTAGGGAGGGACATCATCTTTTTCCCATCTGCTCTCTGGCCTCTCGACTGCCCAGGGCAGAGATCCTTGACCCCCCACTTCTGGGTCCCCAGGGGTAGCGGTAAGCTCAGTTTGGGGTTTTTTTTTTTGTTTTTTTTTTGTTACCCGGGCTAATTCTTCCTTTTGCGCAGTTTCCTTTTGTTTTAAAAATTAAAAAAAAAAAAATATTGTTTAGACCATTTTTTCGTTAATTAAATTTTTTAAAATGGCCATTTAAATTATATTAAAAAGTCTTTCTCCTATTTCATGGGGATGCGGTAGTCGGGGGGGGATGGGGAGAACCGGGGTGATTCGGGGTTGGAATTGCGGGGGTCTCGCTCGTTCCCCCTGTCACAATCACCTCTTTTATCTTCGGCCACCGTCTGTTTGTTGTGCAAGGGAACGAGTTTTATGTTGCGGCGTGCTCCCATGATATCTTTTTGGTGCGTGTTTGGGGAAAAATTTGTTATTTTTGAAATGTTACTAAAAATGGGGGGGATAATCGGCCATTGAATAATGATTATTTTGCAAGGGGGCAAATAAGCAATGGTTGCTGTATTTAGTTCATTTCCCCAAAAGGAAAACGGTGAACGGAGTGGGGGAAGGAGAAGATAAATTTGCTTTTCGTGTGTTTCCCTTGAATGTAATCTTTTACCGCTTCGGGAGGAACCTTTACGAACTTCCTATTTGGGTTTTGTTTACGGGGTTTATGCCAGGTCTGTTTGACTGGTGCTTTTAAATGATTCACAACCCCCCCCCCCATCAGCGAGGGGCTTTAGGATTTTAATGGCATAGCGCCGTACGTGCGGTTTCCATCCTTTTTTCCCTTTCCCATTCCTTTCCTTTTCCTCCCCCCGGGGATTCACCCGAACTTGCCTTTTGGGGGCCCCCCACGGGTTGGGGAGCACGGGGGATTGTGGAGGACCCAAACACCGTCCGGGACCTTCACGCAACGCCTCGTCCCACGGGATGCGTACCCCACTGTCCTCGGACTTCAACAGCCCATTACCAGTGTGGTTATCTGTGTCGTGCAATTTGGGTGTTGTGTGGTCAATGGTGTGGGCATAAAAGACACTCCTTTTCAAAAACCGACCCGGTTTGGGGCACTTGATCGCACGGGCCCCCAGTGGATTTTGGGAGGGGCAGGGGTGGGGGAAAACCACATGAACCGGAAAAGGAATTGTGCTGGAAAGCTTTTTTTTATGATAGGTTTGTTGTGTGCGGTAAAAAGTTTTTTGGGCTAGGAATTTTGGGTGTATTAAAATGTTTAAAAATTTTAGTGCTGTTGTTGTTTAAAATGCTTAAAGTGTTTGTGATTTTTGGGGTTTTTGGGGAATGCTTTTTGACTGGTGGTTGGTGAAAAAGGGGTTTTTATTTATTTAATCTTTCGTGTGGGTCTCTTGCGGGCGTGTGAGGTCAGTCACTCCCTTCACTCCCATCAGACCGCCTGTCAGGCAGCCTCCGGGGTCGGGGGTGACATATGGGGGGGCTTGTCCGGGATGTAAGGTTCGACTGTCTCTTCGTTTCGGGAGACCGTCCAGTTTCTTCTGTTTTGTTACTTTAGTCGTTTTGTTTTTTTTTGTGGGTGGTTGGCTGGGTGCTCAGCGGGGGGGAGTCTTTTGGTGGCCTGAACGAACATCTGGTGGACTGGGGAGGATTGAGACAAGGGGATCGACCGCGCCAGACCTCCTCTTTCCGCCGGTGCCTCCGAAATAGGGCCGTAAGACTTTCCTTTTGTTTGCCCTAGCTGCCATTCCTTTTGTAGTTAACCATTTTCTTACCGGGTTATCAGACAGGGGGGTGTACGGGGTTAGGTCACTTTTTTTTTTTTTTCCCCCGGGTTCCGTCTTTTTTTTTTTTTTTTTTATTTTGGGGGAGCCCCCCGCACTGTTGCCGTGCTTGGAGCAGGGTGTTGCCAATGGGAGCACCGGACTTTGTACTTGACTTTTTTTTTTTTTTGCTTTTTTCCCTCATCCCCAAGAGACGTGCATACCTAGCGGTATTTGTTTTTTTAAAGTGGAATTGTTTTTTTCCCCTTTTATTTGAGAACCGTGGGTATAGTTGTCAGGGGCAAGCCCGGTGCGGGTGGAGGGCGACGCTGCGTCGAAGAAAAAATTTTTTTAAAAATGTACCCCTACTTTTGGGTCCAGTACTTCGATACAGTATTCTACTTATTCCAGTGCTGTCCCCGTAGCCAGCGGTATTTCATATTTTTTCATAGGGGATCTTCCTGCTGGACCCACTGGCACCCCGTGGGAACGCAAGTAAGTGAAGAAAACTGGGGGCTTCTGTTGATCGCAGAAACGAAAACCCTCTCTTCCCCAGTTTCCCTTTAAAGGGGTACCCCCGGAAACCCCTTCCCTCAGGGAAAGGGCAGACCCAAGGCGGGTCAAAGGGGTCATCCTCCCGTGTCGGGAGGGGTGAATCCGCCCAGGAATCGCCTCCGCCTGATTTTTTGGAGCAACAGCACAGAGGATGCAGCCCTCCGCGAAAGAGTTAGATCGCGTGGGGAAAGGCAACTCGCGTAGGAAGAGGCTGCTAACAGGAAGCTCTGCGTGGGGAAGAGGCTGCCAGACCGGAACCTCCATCGGGAAGAGTTAGATCAGGCAGAGAGGGCTCCCCGACAGGAAGTCTGGGGGGAAGGATGGAACAACTTTTTTGCGGACTCCCGCATCTGTAATCAGGGGGTTAATCAACAGGCAAACGAAGAGTTAGAGGCCCAAAATTTAAAAGCTTCCTATTCAACCCTATGAGGACATTGATTGTTCTTAGACTTTTTGACAAGTACTAGTTCATCCCAAATTGTCGGGGAAAAAAAGGGCCTGCACCTTTTTTCTGTTATCGGTGCTGAAGGGGTTTTGGCTCACTCAAAAATGAAGGCGCGTCTTATGCAGACATGCATTTGGCTCTGGTAAACTTTTCCCCACCTTACCCCGAGACGTCAGGGGGGAAATTTCGGGCCCCTGAAAAGAAAAACGACGGCCCTTTCGTGCAATTTGGAGATAGTTGCGCAAAACGCTAGGTACGGGCTCATTGGAAAAGGGATTTGGGATCTTTCCCGAACCTTACCAAAAACGTGTCCCGGGTTTTGAGGTCCGTATGGCGAACAGCACCACGGATTTGGGGCTGCATTCATACCGCTGGGGTGTTTGCTAAACCCGTAGGGCTATGGGCATCGCCCTGATAGGGACGGGAAACCTTCTGGACTTATGGCAGTAAGGCGCCGCGACTGCAAACGGGTCGAACAAGGCGCATTCATGGGGGACCCCCCCCCGACGTGTTTTTTTTTGGGGTCGGCCCGGCCACATTAGGAAAGATTCCCCTAAACCGCCGGGTAGTCGGGGGCTATCCTTTCTCAGCGTCCTGGGCCCCGGGAAAACGGGGGGGTCCACCCAGCTTTGGTGGTACAGAGTGCCAGTGTTTTTTTCTGTTTCGGTTTTTTTCCCTGGCGACACCATCGGGGATTGGGGAGCATCAACCCTCTTTGGGGACAAGGTTTGGTTTCCCTGAGGTCAGCGGGCGCCAGTTATATGTTGGGGGTTTGGAGGCGGGTTTTTACCTCCACCCCCCTTCGTACTCTTTCCCTATCTCACCCCCTTTTCTGGGCAAAAGTAGGGGGCCCGGGGGACGACCTCTGTTTCCCTTCTCATAGGGAATACCATCCCTTGCAGACGGACGCAGTCATTTGGTCTAGGGATCTGCCCGCGGGCTGTGTGGGAGTTACCCGCGCGCCAAACCCAAAGAAGCGGGAGCGGGAATTTGCGTCCCGTTCTCCCCACTCTGACGGGGTTTTGCGGGGCTGCCTGCACCATGGTTCGTATTCAGCCGGGGGACTTGGATGTCCAACCCCTGCGACAATGGTGGATGTCCCGCTGTCTGCCCGACACGCCAAAGGGACTTCAAGCTCCACAAGGGGCCTCTTTGGGTTTTTTCACTGGGGAAGATCGGGTAGCCAAGAAACTAGCTTTCCCCCAAAGCTTGAGAGAATCTGTTCCCCGGGCGGGCCCATTTTCACCCAGGGCAGGCCATAGGGGTCAAAGCGGATTCTCGAGCGATTAGAAGACTTTTTCTGGCCGGGGATAACTTCGGGTTAGGCAGTACTGCCGCATTTTGCGATGTCTGCCAAAGGGACAACCCCAAAAGGGTCGCGAGGCGTTCCCCCGGGATCAGTGCCACGGGTTGGGGGACCATTCGCAAGGTTGGGTCGCCCCGGGGGGCCCCATAAAACCACCACCGACGCGGCACCGCTACATTTTTATGGGGGACATCGACTCGATACCCAAGGCTGCCCGCTAGGCACGGCCCTACGTTGCGATGCCTTGGCAGTTTTGGGACGCCACTGGTGGCCCGGAAGAATGGGCCCGGGAAATTTGTACTGGAACGATCACACCTCTCCAGTACCTGACCGGACCGGCCCATCAGTCGTCGACTCATGGGGGTTTGGCAGTGGCTGCAAGTCTGCTTTTTACTTTTCGCCCTTCAAGGGTTTCCCGCAATAAGGATGCGACTATCTCGCCGAGCTCCGTATCAGCACTTGGAAAATCAGTCAGAGGGGCACTTCCCCCCAACCCGGGGTTTTATCCCCTTTTGGGCTCGTATCAGGTGTGGGGCAGTTTTCATTCATGATGTTAACGGTGTGAATCACCACTGGTTCGATTGCTGCTTTCATTTTTGAAGGGTTTTTTTTGGTTGATAGTAAAAGTATACTAGTATTTCCCTATTAACCCTTTTTAATGTTTTTTGGGTTTGCGACCTGTCGCACAGAGGGGGGGGTTTGGGCCCATTGTTGTGAAATTTGACATGCGTCAAGGGTTTAAAGGAGCACTGTATTCAGAAAACGATGCTTTTTTGAAGGAGGGTTTTTTCACGAGTTGTCAGACCTATGACGATTGACCCCTCCAGGGGGGGGGAATTATTCATTTTTTTTATTGTCGTTTTTTGCTGATCCGTCCCTTTTTGTGGGGTTTGGTTGTTGCACCTTAATTAGCCGCTCAGGTTGGTTTACTTTTTTCTCTCTCCTCCTAATTTCACTGCCCCTGCAAAAATCCGCGGGTTTAGGGTGGCTGGGACTTTTTTTTTCTTGACGGGTGTCCTACGGCCTTCACCTGCTTTTCTGCCGCACGTGCAACATTCCTTAGGCTTGAGGATTCTCACTGTAGTAGGGGGGGCATGTTTGGGCCCCCTGGGTTAGGCAGGTTTTCTTTGATCGAGCGGAAGATGTCCCTGGGGCGCCTGCTCCCGGTTCTGGGTTTTCAAACCCCTTTGTCGAAGGGACGGGCGGTCCTTATTCCCACAGTCGGCTGTAGGGAGGGGCATCATTTTTTTTCCGCATCGCTCTGGGTCCTCTTCCCGACAAGGGGAGAGAGTCGCTTGACCCGCCCCTTCTGGGTCACCCCCGGGTAGCGTAAGCATCAATTTTGTTTTTTGTTTTTTTGTTTTGTTAGCCTGCAATTCTTCTCTTTTGCCAGTTCCTTTTTTTTTCAAAATTTAAAAAAAAAAAATATTGTTTGAACCCCTTTTTTTGGTTAATTCAATCTTTAACCTGGCCATTCAAAAATTTTATCAAAAGTCTTTTCTCCTTTTTATGATCTGGTGAGCGGTATCGGGGGGGATGGGGGGGGAACCTGGGGATTCAGGGTTGGGGAAATTCTTTGGGCCCTCATCCGCCCGTCACAATCACCGGCCTTTTTCTTCGGCCCCCCGTCTGTTTGTTGTGAAGGGGGGAAAGAGTTTTATGTTTGCGGCGTGCGTACGCATGATTAGTCGTTTGGATGCTGATTGGGGAAATTTTATTTGAAAGTTACTTTAAAAATTGGGGGAAAACGGGCCCTTGAATAATGTTTTTTGCAATTTGGGGCATTTTTAAAAACAAAGGGGCTGTATAGTTTTATTCCCAAAAAGGAAAACGGTAACGTGAGTGAGGAGGATGAAGATATAAATTTCTATTTGGTGTTTAGCCTGTGAAGTAATCTCTTCCCGCTTCGGGGAGGGGACCTTTAGCGAACATTCCTCATTTGGGTTTTTTTACTGGTTATGCTCAGGCTGGGACTGGTGCTATTTAAAGTATTCGCAAAACCCCCCCCCTCGCCCATCATCGAGGGGGTGTTAGGATTAACGGCATATGTCAGACCCCACTGACTGCGGGGGGTTCCCGTACCTTTTTTCCTTTCCCGTCCTTCCGTTTCCCTCCTCCGGGGTTCACCCGAACTTGGCCCGTTGGGGGCCCCGGGACTGGGTTAGGACACGTGGCTTTGCGGGGGATCCTAAACCTTCCGGGGCCTTCACGACAACGCCCCGTCCCACGGGGTCGTTCTCCACGTCCTCGGACTTCATACACCATGGACCCGTGTGGTTTTGCTCGTGTCGGCAATTTGGGGGTTGTGGGTGGGGCAATGGGGCGGGATTTAAAACACCCGTTCAAGAACCGACCCCTTGGGGGACTTGATGGACCGGTGCTCCCATGGACTTTGGAGAGGCAGGGGGTGGGGGAACCACAAAAACACGGGAAAAGGGAAAGTGTGTGGAAATGCTTTTTAGATTTTGGTTATGTTTTGTGCGGTGAAAAGCTTGTTTTGGGTATGTGAATGTTTTTGGGGTATTGAAGCTTAAAGTGATTGGTTTTGTGTGTATTGAAATGCTCAAATGGATTGTGCAGGTTTTTGTTTGGAATCGATTTGGACTGGGTGTTGGTGTAAAAATGGTGTTTTTTTTTTGTAATCTTTCTTTGTGGTCTTTGCGGGGCGGTGAGGGCAGTCACTCCCTTCACTCCTCTAACCGATCCTTCAGGGGAGACCTCCAGGGGGGGGCGTGACAGCTTCCTACCAATTTTGGGTTCTGGTTTGATGATATTGTTCTCGATTATTTCGTTTTTTTCTCTGCGCTTCTGTGAATTTTTTGCTTTCCGTTTTTTTAGATTCCCCTTCTACCATGTTGTTTTAAACAGATCCCAAGGGAACATCCCCCTGTAACTCTTTATGTACCAGCCCGGGTTTTGGGTCAGCCGACTCAATCGTTTTAAAAAGGGGGCGTGTTTATCTTATTTTTGTAAATGTTTTGATCCAAAATTAAACACAAGATCTGGGCAGTTATGCGAAAACTGAAGAAGATTTGATTTAAACAAAATTTATGCAGACGTCTTGGTTGTTAAAATTTTTAAAGCAACGTAGGTTTTTGTCTTGTGGTCGTTTTGGGAATTTTTGCTTTTTTTGGGCCATGTGCACAATTGGGGGAATGGTCACTACAGTTTAAATAGGGGGCCAGGTTTTTGCTAGTGAGTGTACTGAAAATAAACATGGGCATAATGTCTTCGAGTTTGGGGTGACTCTCGTTTGGGTTCGAGAGTTGATGTGATTAAAAAAGATTGTGCTTTCTCCATTGGGGTTTTTCCTTTTGAAGGTCTATTTAAAGCCCGTTCACCCTAGCCACACCCCCGCTGAAGAAGACAACGGGGGTCTGTCGAAAAACCCAATAAGTGCTATTTTCCCATAGTGACCTGTGCAAATGGTATCGTTAGTTAAAGTCTCCACTCCCAAAAAAAGATTTCCTTGGATTCTAGCGAGACTGCCCCCCATCACGTAATAAATTTTTCGACCCAGTTTTCTCTTTGAGATGGGTTTTTCCCGGCAGAATCCAACCAAAAGGGGAAGGGTTTCTTTTCGCTTTAAATTCTATCCAACGCATTCTATACCGTTACTTCCCGGTGAGAAAATCGTTTGAAGCTAAGGGTTTGAGTAGATAAGAAGACCCCTCTTCGCTTGTGTAGGTCTTTTCCCGGGTGTGTTAATCCCGGATTGTTACATCACTGTCGTAAGTGTGCAGCAAACTTGATTCAGAGGTCCTAAAATATAAGGGTTTTCTAGTTCCAAATCATGTTAATATATCGATGTTTTTTTTTGACGTATTTGGATATTTAAAGGGGAAGATTTGAAGTCCTTCTTTGCTTGGCCATGCAGACTGGTTCTTTTTCATTTCAGTTTTTAATTTAGTGATGTTTTTGGGGGCGACAATTTTTTCACGTTTTAAATGTCATTAACATTTGTTAGTCAAGGAACACAAAAAAACAATAAAAAAGAGGGAAATGGGGGTTGGGGGACACACCGTAACAACTTTAGAAGCAAAAACGAATAGAAGACAAGAAAATCTTCCAGTATATCCCTAAACTCCTCGTAGATGGTTACTTATGGGAAAACTTTCTAAAAGAAAAGATACCACAAAGGGGTACTTTTTAAAGCAAAAGTACGATTAAGGGGGCGAAGAAAGGTAAAAAAAAATAAATGAAACTTTTGACAAAAAGAACAAACAACTCAAAAAAAAAAAAGTGGGAAAAAAGCCCCACACACAAATACCAAGCACGTTGTCGCCTTTTAACTAGAGTTTGGGAATGCCAATATTGCCCCCCTCGCAAAAAATAGTATTTTTGCGAAGTCCCTGCTGCAGAGGGTTTTTTCAGTCTCTTTTTCCCTAAGGAACTTTTTTTCTCTTGTTTTCTTAAATACAAAGACAAATGTGTATTATGTACACACACAACAAAAAAATCTTTTATTCAAAATGATAATGAAATGAGAAACAACAAAAGTTTAAAATTACAAACAACTGGCACAACAATACAAAAAACGAAACAAGTTCAAAGGAAAAGAAAAATGATTTGGGCTAGAATGACTCGTACAGTCACTCAATAGGGGACGCGTCACCTCCCATGTCGACATTTTTCTTGTTTTTTTAAAAACGAGTGGGAGCACTCGATTCGACGCACCATTTTTGTTTTCCACAACACAAAGAAGCCTTCTTGGATAAGATAATAACTTTGTGCAAAACATCGACAGGGGCCCCGACAGACTGCAAGCAGGGCCCAAAAAGAAAACAACAAAACAAACAAATACACATAGATTTACACATACACACCGCGTGGGGGCCGCGCACAACCCCCATCCCTCACACACACATCGCACGCACGCACGCCCCCCCCGCCGCACGGGCCGCCCACGCACGCACGCCCCACACCCAAAAACACCCCCCCACACACCACACACAAACCCCCCACAAAAACACACACACACTTTTCGCCCACACCAGATGTAAAAACTATTAGATATGCGCTCAAAAAAATTAGATTTGCACATACAACATGCACATGGATGTTTTTAAAATAATAAGCATATCACATACATACCCAGTGATTGAAATGGAAAAAAACATATGCACCTCACAAAACCCTTAGATTGCCACACAGCATCACATGGATGATGAAATAGCAATCGCACACTTCTATGTGATATGAAGTGGTATAAACATATGCAAGACGGGAAGAAGCAAGGATATACGAATAAGGGTGCAAAAGGGAGGTTAATTTAATTTAAAAGGGGCAGGGGAGAGGGGCGATTGGTTTTTCTGTGACAGGGAAAGAGCACTTGTTTCACAATAACACAAATGGGTGTAGTGGCTAGGATGTACTGACTGTGGGGTGTGTGTGGTGAGGGGTTGGGAAAGGGAATGGTGGGGGGGGGGCAGGGGTGTTGTATTGTGAAGTGTGGGTGGGGATTGTCGGAGTTGTGGATTTTTTGGGGGATTAGAGGGGTAGTTTGTGCGGGGGAAAATTTTAGCCAAATGTGTGGGGGGTTTCAGCTGAATGTGTTTGGGGGTGGGGGGTGTTGGTTTCTCTGGTGTGGGGGTTTGGACATGGGAAGGGGGGGTGTGCATGGGGTGATGGGGCAGGTCCTTTTTTGACTCTTACTTGTGTTTGTCCTTTTTAATCACTGGGGGGAAAAGGAATATATGTGGGGGGGGGATTGTAGAAGGGTTGCTTGTGGGGGTTGATGCCGACCTATATATTTACACACTGCGGAGTTGGGGTTTTTGGGGGGTGTTTACTGAAATCAGTTTCAAGTTATAACTGGGGGACTTTTGGGTCATGGGGGTCTTGGTTTTCAAACGGCCCCCCTTTTTCTTTGAGGGGGGCCCGATGTATTTGGGGTTGGTCTTGTGGGTTTTTAGTGGGGCAAGTTGGACAAGGGCTTTTTCAGCCATAGAACTGGGATTAGTCTGCTTTCTTTGGCGCCCCAGATCTGCGAGGAAGGAAGGGTTTTTATCTAGGTAACTGATCCCCTCTTGACGGCAAAAAGGCGAAGATTGGCTGGGATTGTGACGCCTGTCCTTAAGGGGTGTTGGCCAAGGGGGGGAAGAATGGAGGAGGCCTGCATGAAGCACTGGGGGAACGCTTTCTGTGTAGGGGATTAAATTTTACCCAGTCTGCACAGGCACGGCCTTTTGTCACAGCTGTTGATCCCCCCGGAAAGTGACCTGTTGGATGTGGGGGGGATGGGGCATGATTTCACCATTTACCAGGTGATGGACTGTCAGCCAGGGTTGACAATTTTTCACCCTGTGCGCTCTGTTGACATTTCCCTTCTCATCTACCCCCTGTAACACAGTCTTCTAATAGCAGCATGTTATCAGTTTCTGGGATTGTCTTTTGTCGTAAGATAGTAAAGGAGGTTGGGGGATGTGGTTTGTGTTTGTTGATGGCAGTGGGGATTTTCTGTCATTGTGTTTGTGTCTGGTTTGTTCTTGTGGTGTAGAAGAAGATTTTGTTGATGGAACAGATGAGCCAGTGTTTTGATCTGTAGAACGTCTGACAGCATACTGTATGTATTTGCTGTTTCACAGCATATTCACTCTGTGTAGTGATGTAGTTGAAGTGTCACTGGGTTCTGGGTGCTTGGTTGTCTGATTGTGGTGTTTGATTAATTGGTTTGAGGGCAGGAACTTGTTTCTACTGTCCGTGTATGGATGGTGCTGGCTCAGTTGTGAGAGTGTGGGGAAAAATCAGATTGCTGAGAGCTGGAATGGGTGGCAGACAGAGGGTCCAGTACTGGGGTGGGGGAGGGTGACAACTCACGTGTTCTAAAAACACACGGGGTGGGTGTGGGTGGTTCCGATGGGGGGGTCAGTATTTTGGCGGGTGGAGGAAGGGACTGAGGAGTGGAAACGTCAACAGGAGATGAAGGACTGTCGATGGCTGGAGGACTGGAGGGGTGCAGGTGGCGGATTCCATGCTGTCTGGGGCAGATGAGGAAGGTAGTGTGGCAATGGGACGTGTTGGAGCTGGCAGGCAATTGGGATTCCTGAGTTAGGGAGGGGTGAGGCAGTGTTGGTGGAGGGATGGAGAGATGGAATCACTGACTAGCAATGTTTCCACAACGTCATTTGACTGTGCATCCCAGTATGACAGTGGATGTTGGAGCAGGAAACGAGTCTGTGACATGTCAAGGGCATCTGCAATGACCAATATCGACACATCTGTGCAGACAATGGGCCACTATTTTTTTAGTCTACTCAAAAACTCTGCTGCAACCCTCTCTTGGCAGACATTGTCCTTGCACTATGATTTTCCTCTTGTATTAATAGAGTGAATTGTCAAGTTTGTGTTCACCGTTTTCAGAACAATTTGGAAGGTGAGTGCCATAACTCGCGGCAGTGGGGTCACAAAGTCGGCGCCGAATCAAAGGAGTCTTGTTATTTTTGTTGTATGAGAGAGAGAGAGACGATGCGAGAGAGGAGAGTGAGACGAGAGAGAGAGAGAGAGAGAGGAGAGAGGAGAGAGAGGAGAGAGAGATTAAACGTTATGGGATAACATGAAATCGAACGCCCTCGCTCGCGCACGCACAACACACAACACACACACCCACACTCACCACACACACCACAACACACTCATAGCTGAGAGAGAGAGAGAGGAGAGAGAGAGGAGAGAGAGAGAAGAGATGAGAGAAGAGAGAGAGAGGAGAGTGGAGACAGATCAGAGGAGAGAGAGGTGAGAGAGTTTGAGAGAGGTGAGATGGAGAGTGAGAGATGAGAAGAGAAAACACACACAACACACACACACACACAATACACGCACGTACTTAGCGCGGCGCACGGACGCGGATTTACATGTGCACGCACGAAGCATGCACGGCATGCTCGTACGCACGCACGCACGAACAGAGAGAGAGAGAGAGAGGATCTAAGCTTTTTGCACCTCTCTTATTGTGCTTCTTACTAGAGAGAGAGAGAGATTGGAGAGAGACATTCACAAAATGTGTAGTTAATATTAAATAAAAATATTCAAAAATGATCATGAACTATACAACATGTATGTTGATCTCATCCTACGTCTCCCTCTGTCATTCCCGTCATTTCCTAGACCCAATATGCCCTCTGTCTCCGTCTCTGTCTCTCTCTCCCTCTCTGTCACAAACATAGACACAGACGGACAGACAAACACACGCACATGCGCGCGCGCATGTGTGTGTTTGTGTCTGTGTGTGGGTCTGCGTGCATGCACGCATGGCCTGTGTGTGTGCGTGCATAAATTAGTACATGTGTGGTGTGTGTGTGTTGTGTGTGTGTGTGTGTGTGTGTGTGTGTGTGTGCACGCTCACGCGCGTGTGCTTGTGCATGCGTGCAAATGTGTGTGTGTATGTGTGTGTGCATGCGTGCAAATGCGTGCTTGTGTGTGTGTGTGTGGTGTGTGTGTGTGTGTGTGTGTGTGGGTGTGGTGTGTGTGCGTAAGCTCAGTCATAGAGGTGACAGATGGACTGACTCACTGAATTCATTTTTGCATTACGTTTATCGTTAATTCATTTGTTCTTCACCCCTCCAGCCTGAGTTTATTGCCGCATATGCTGCCATGCCCATTTGTCTGCCCATAACTCCCTTCGTGGCATGCATCTGCAGTCAGCCTGTCTTACCTGTCACCATCAATGTTGCTCTAGAGGGATGATTGGCCGAATCGCGTTTCAACCCAATCACCTTTCGACCAGTCACGTTTCGCCGAATTACAGTTCATCCCACGTCTGTATTCTCACCTCACGCATCCATCACCCACCTCGTTTTACCCGAAATCAAGTTGGGTAGCATTTTGGTTCATACACACACACACACACGCGCGCGCACGCAAACACACACACGCGCGCGCACGCAAACACACACACACGCACGCACGCACCCCCCCCCCCCCCCCCCCCACACACACACACACACATACAGAGTATCACGCCGAATGGTGTGACGGTTGTTCGGTTCACCTATTAGCTCGACGACTTCACGTTCAATCGATCGCACCCACTCTTCACGACAGAGGCAATATGAACAATTCACAATTTATTAACGAATATGGGTATGTGTGTGGACGTGTTGGATGATAGTTTCAAAAAAAAAAAATAATGTGTGGGATAAATCAACTTTGAGTAAAAGTTTGTTTTTATCTTGCACGGGCACTTAGAATTTAACGTCTGGAACAAGGACACCTTGTCACGTCTTGATAGTTATTTGCTCTTCAGTTCTTCAGGTCCAGATCTCCATCGTGAAGTACCGCAGCGTAGCGAAGGTCTGGTCAATCGCCCACCATGCGTGATCTGCACAGTTCCTTGTATTGGAATATTTCTTCACCTGATATTGTAAATTGCCCGCAAATCAAGTATTTCTGTAAATTGTAGGACTAGATCTAAGACAAACATGACGACACTGATGAATACGTCCAGTGTGTGGTGTCATGTATGCGATGTCTACCCGGGCACAATGATACAATAAAGAATGTAGATGGGATGTAACGTAAGTGATCGATGTCACCAGACCAACCTCAGGTGCACAGCATCCCATCTGAAAAGTTAAATTAACGTATTATTTGCAACGCACGACTGAAATGATTGAAAACAAGTATAGGCTCAATCAATGTGTTTACTAACATATTACGGCATGGACCCTGATAGATATTGCGAGAATCTTCGCATATCAAACTACACATAAAAATTCGATAAGTTATTCAACTAAAATATCTTTCCATATTTCGACTAATACATGCCCAAAATTATCGGGGGGGGGCCACCCTCCTCACATAGTAGAAGATGTGATGAGCGCGGACCCAGGCCTCTCCAACGCGAATGCCACCGGCTGGCCTCCCGGTCAGTACAAGCAGGGGTTTAGTTTCAAAGGCTGGCGCGCGACGGTGCCGTGCTGGGACCTGACCAGGCTGACCGGAGCTCCCTTGGGGCGTACTAAGGTTGGGCATGGTCCGTGGCTGCATCAAGAGTGAAGGCGAGTGGCGGGAGGAACCGTTGATGGCACTGGATTGCCAGATCCTGCAAGTCCCGGCTGACGAAGCCTATTCTGGACTGTCGCAGGTTCTTTCAACGACTTGGTGTTGGCGATCGCACGTCAGACCTCCAGAGAGTGCGTAGAATACTTTTATTGGTCCGGCTTGCTGTAGGGGAAAGGATGGATGCACTTTCCAAACGGCTCTCTGCTGCGGGCGATGCGTCTTTTCTCCACTCGCTCTGCTTCAGTAACTGACTTTAGTTACGTCATCGCCCCATGAATAGTCGTGTCTGGAGATGCATGAAGAATAAAGTTCCTTGACAACTTCGAACAAACAAGTTTTGGACATTTTTCCGAAGGATGCTGGTTCACGGAATAGGAACTCTCAACTTGAATGAAGAGTGATATGTGACATATTGAATCTGCTTTTGGCACAAAACAAGATAAAAATAAACGATGAGAGCAGGTCGTCTTCCGAAGAAAATGAGGGCGCAGCCCGCGCCTCGTATCGTGACGTAAAGAATTAATGACGAAAAAATGTTGAGCCTTGGGAACAAGTTTGACGACAATCTAAAGTGTTAGGTCGTGAGCCTTACCATTTTTACAAATATCCCCCGTCTTAAGATTAAACGGGGTTTTCCAAAACCTCTTTAATCAAAAAAAAAGTAATAGGCTCAAAGACCAAACACTAGCTTCATCAGATTAATGAAGCAGATAAGCAATCAATTTTAATAATAACACCGTAAATTCAAACTCCCAAATAATATAACACTCTGTTAGTTCTGCCTGGCCCGATAAACATGACAGATTGTGTTCTGACAACACAAAACAAATAGAAATCATCGTATACGATGATAACCATGACGTCAAAAGCCTGCTTCGGCTGCACTCGTGTTTGCCAAACACATCTACCCTCCCTTAGTCCAGCCAGAAGTCTGCATCGAAATAAAAAGGAATGACTTAAGAGCACCATCTGAAGGTACTCTACTGTAATATGAGAGATATACAAATGAACAGCACATAATCTAAACCAAGCGCGCCTAAGTCTTCTGTACATAGGCGAACGGCCCCATTATGATGGTGGCAAAATGAAGCCCCTCGCTTCCAGGATTTGACTGTACATCTGACAGCCGAGACATATGTCTCACAACCAGTGAACCCCTACGTCACTGCAAATGGTGCAAAGATGGCACCCGCATCTACTAGACCAAACTCATACCTCTATGACGAGTGACCCGCACGATGCCTACATGAGTGTACTTCCCACACTCTTTTTGTGCTCTGATAAGCACACAAGACTGAAAGGATGCAAAGATGGCATCCGACATCAATTAAGCCGCCTCATACCCCTATATGATGCCTAATCTGACGCCCACATGAGTGTTTCCCAAACCCACTCCCGCTGTGCCATAAATGGGCACAAAAACAATTCATTTTCACCTACATGAACGATTCCGTCTTGAATACATCTTATAGGGAAAGACCCACCTAACTCTCTCCCCTTCACGCAAAGATAATCCGATTCAAGTATAATCTGTCATAAACTATTCCTTTGATACGCTAGACAACAAGCCGACCCTCCAACTAACCGAACTTATATTCTCTTTATGAAAGAAAAAATCTATAATCTTGTGCAGTATTATATGGACTGCCCTTTTCTCTAAAAAACATTCTATATTACAAAGTACTTTACTGTCATATAACCAACATTCTTCACATATACACCTGATTTGTGCACAATATATGAGTCTGCTGCTTCTACATTCTTGGATCTCAGTGGATCCGAGACATGTAATCTGCGCCTATGTTCTCTTCTCCTGGTATGACGCGCAGGAGAACGAGTGTTGCTGAATTTGGGCAGTGCCCAGCGCATGAGCCTTCCCCTTTCATGGTACTTTTTGATCAAGTTTATATGGTATAACTTTTCTTTCCCTCTAATCTGGATTCGGAGTCAACCCTGTTGACTTTCTGTTGACAACAAATGGTCCCTTCCAAGAGAGCGGGAGTCTCTTGTGCTTATCAGGTAGTAACACTAATACTCTATCACCTCTTCGAGCGTGCGCTCGTGCGCCTTCTTGTTGAATGTTTTTCATGTACCGTTTTTCTTGGTTTCCCTTTCTGGCATTCTGCTGCGATCTGACAAGTTCTTTCCATCTTGTTGCGCAGATCCGTTACATACTCTGCGGCGCTTCTACCTTGGGTTTTCTCCTCTTCCACCCAAACCTTTTTCAGTATCTCTAGGGGTCCCTTAACTGTCCTTTCCATAAAGTATTTTAAAAAGGGCGAAAAACTGCGTTGAATTTTGTGGCACCTCCCGAAATGCGAAAACATGGCCGGAATAAACCTATCCCATTCTGTAGGCTGATCCCCCAAACAATTTTGAATCATTTTCTTGATCGTCCCGTTTAACTTCCCACCCGGCCATTCCCCTTTACATGGTATGGTGTTGTAGTCACTCCTTTTAAAGCTCAATAAACGACCCTTTTTTCATCAACTCTGAGGGAACTGTGGTCCTCTGTCGCTGATGATTTCTGTGATGCCAATCTAGTCCACATCCGTATAGTGCTTCTGCACTGTTACAGTGTCTAACCTTCGGAAAAGCACTGCTTTTGCATATTTAAATTGATAATCTATCATGGTCAACACGTATCTTGTTTCCCTAGGTGGTGGGGCTGACTGGGCCAACGATATCAATCGTACTGTTGGAACGGCACACTTTCACTGGCACTGCCTGTAGCGGTACTTTTCCGATCTTCCAGGCTCACAATCTTGACACGTGTCGCAGAATACAAACCCTAATATCTGCTCAATCCCAGGCCGTAAATGAAAATGGTAATCCGTCCTTTGACTTATTCATTCCAAGATTCCGGACATGGGAAGTCATTTTGCTAATTCCATGATGGGATGTCTATACTTGTTTGGCACCACGATCTGGTACCATGTTCTCTGACCGTGCATATACTTTCTATAAAGCACTCCTCTTTTCATGTAGTAGCAAGTCGTGCTCCCTTGCTTCTAGTGACACCTCGAACTCCCTTTATGCACGCTCACGTACTCTGCACAGACTTTCATCCTTACTTTGTTCTTCTTTCAACTGTGAAGGCGTCACTGTTGCCAAGACTGATTGCTTGGGCTCAAAGCACCGATTTTTGTTCCCCGCGATGTTCCAGGATCTTCAATACTGCCATGGTTCATTCTCTTCCTTTGCCTTCGCTGGAGCATAGGATGCTCAGGTTACCTCCTTCTTTCCAATTTCATGTACTATGGGCTTGGCCTCATTCTCGTTTTCCCTTTCTTCTCATGTCGCGTCCTGTTTTCGTTTCCAATCAAGACTGGGACGGGTGCGTCGTCTGCTACCAATACTTCTACCTTTCCACTGTAGTATGGGGTTTCCAGTTTTACGATCGCTGTTGGGAGGTTTTGCCGTCATGTTGTTTGCTAACGAACAACTTTGCTACGACCTGGTAGCATTTCGCTGGCACCAAATTTTCTTTACTTGTGTTTGGGTGGCGCCGGTGTCCCTCATACCTTCAGTCTTCGTTTCCTTCAACCTTTACAGAGCAATAGTACTTTGTTTCGGTTCCCCTTCTCTATAACCTGACTGCTGCCTGTGTGTTTTCTTCAGGAACGGTATCTCCTATAAAACACTGAACTTGTTCATTGCCCGGCAGTCTTAAAGAAATGTGGTCCTCCGCATTTGTAGCATCCTTTCCTATTGACCGATGGAATCTTGGGGGGCCTCTGTAGCCTCTGTAGTTTGATTTCCCTCCCGACTTCTCACCGGAATGAATGTGGTTTCTCATGGGTTTTTCCATCTCTTGTGGGTTGTTACGCTGGTCTGTTTGGTTCTTATTTCTGGTTCTGTGGCTGCTGAGAACTCGTGTTGATCATCTTCCCATTGGGTAAATCTCTTTCTGCAAGCCAAAACTCATCGAAGAGTTCGCTGCAACCAACACTTCCTTCTGCCTGCTGAGCTTTCTCTCGGATAAATCTTGCCCTTTTCCATTGGCAAGTCTCTAAGAACTTTTCCATGACCAACATCTCTTTCAAATCTGCGTCATTTTTGTTTTGACATCTCGACCCACCTCTTCAACATATGGTCGAGACGTTCCAGTAGACACTATTTTCTTCGCCATCACGCGGTTTTGGCGCTGCGAAACTTCTTGCGATAGGGGACCGCGTTCAGTTGACTAAAGTCTTTAGTAGCACATTTTTAAATATTGTAGTCAGCACTATCCTCAACCGGTATTTGAATGTAAGGCTTCTCTGGCCTCACCCTTCATAAAGGTACCAATCTAATAACCCCATTCATTCTCACTCCACTTTTTAGCGTCGCGACGCGTTCAAACTGGACAAGGACGCCTCGATGTCCTCGCGATCCTCAAGAAAAGGGATTTTGACCTTGTGGATTGCTTGCGCGTGGGTTTGGGGTTGATTTGCTGAGCTGCAACCATGCGTTTTGACTCAATGCGTCTTATCTCCAGCTCATATTCCACATGTTTTTTCCGCGTTCGCGCTCTGCGGCAGTCTTTTGTCCTCTCGCTCTGCGGCAGCTTTGCCTCTTCACGCTCGCGTTCGGCAGCAAGTTTTTTGCCTCTCGCTCTGCGACAAGCTTTGCCTCTTCGCGCTCGCGTTCGGGAGCAAGTTGCCTCTCTATATAGGCAATCAAGTCGCCTTCTTTCAACCCAAGGGCTTCGCCCGTGCTTTTTTACATAACGAATGCAGGGTCCATTGCAACTTGACCTTGTGATCTGTCATAGGAGCATTAGACCTCTGTCCCTTTGGCATCACGCAATTTATACTGTATCAAATGTTTTTTTAATAAAAATTATCAAACTCGAGCAAATCACTTATAATGACTCACAGATTTAAACAATCCTTTCTACGATTGCGACAGTGTACTTTGATATGCAAATAAAATCTATCACTGATCGGGATAGGACTAGTGATCTCAATTCTCTTCTCTAGTCTGTCCCCGGATAAACAAACCAATTACATACGACAAAATCTTCTTTTCAAAACGATTGTATATACCCCTACAAGAAAATATGTCCCGCAAAGTGGGCCGATTCTACCTGACAGCTATAAACCAAAGTGATATTGGAGTACTTCACAATAGACTAATGAAATTTACGACTAAAAGATTAATTTGGATTCTGTATAAGCTGAAAAGCTACACTATGAGGGACCCAGTGGCACCTAAGGAGAATCTGGGCTTTCCCCCCAACCTCCCCGCATCTGAAATGAAGAGGACAATGATTGTCCGCAAAGCCGGAGCTATATGAAGGCGAACCGAGGGATCGGACGTATCCCACCCCTGCCACCAATTTATTTTCACGCCGAATGGTGTGACGGTTGTTCGGTTCACCTAATTTGCTCGACGACTTCACGTTTTAATCGATCGCCCCCACTCTTCACGACAGAGGCAATATGAACAATTCACAATTTATTAACGAATATGGGTAAAGTGTGTGGACGTGTTGGATGATAGTTTCAAAAAAAAAAATTAATGTGTGGATAAATCAACTTTGAGTAAAAGTTTGTTCTTATCTTGCACGGGCACTTAGAAGTTAACGTCTGGAACAATGGACAGTCCTTGTCACGTCTTGAGAATTATTTGCTCTTCAGTTCTTCAGGTCCAGATCTCCATCGTGAAGTACCGCAGCGTAGCGAAGTTCTGGTCAATCGGCCCACCATGCGTGATCTGCACAGTATCCTTGTATGGAATATTTCTTCACCTGATATTGTAAATTGCCCGGCAAATCTATAGTACTCAGAGGCATAAAAAAACGCGAAAACAAACATGTATAGAAATTTGATGTAATTGGCTACCGATTCCTTTGAACTGGTAATAGAAAGTGAGAAAAAGCAATCGAACAACCGCAAAAGTGTCCTTTCAAAGTTCATTCAGGTAGAAAATAAGGTCACATGAACTTGACCTTGACCCTGTGTTAACAGCAAAAATGTCAGTATCTGGTGTGACCACCTCGAGCATTGATCACAGCTGTGCACCTGCGGTACATCGAGCGCACCAGAGTGTTGGTCTGCCTCTGGGGGACTTGCCACCACACCTGGCCCACAGCAACAGCAAGCTGAGCTGCTGTCTGGGTCTGGGGTTGAGCTGGTTCAACTGCCTCTGAAGGCATCCCAGAAATGCTCTATTGGGTTAAGGTCGGGAGAACGGGCTGGGTGAGGCAGCAGATTGATGTTGTTCTGCCTCAGGAAGTTCTGCGTAGCACGGGCAGTGTGCGGCCTTGCGTTGTCCTGCTGAAACAGGTTCTGTGGATGCCGCTGAAAGCGCAGGATGTGGGCCTCAGAACTTGGTCGATGTAATGAACAGCAGTGACCCCGTTACCACGTCCTGGACCCACATTCTGGAAGATGACTGGCCCAATACGGCGATTTATAGCCGATAGCCCCCCAGATCATGATGCTTTTTACCACCCCATGGGTCCCTTTCGGTGATGTTGGCATCCCTGAAGCGTTCCCCCGCTCTTCTCCAGATCCGGATGCGGCCATCGCCTGGGTCGACGCAGAACCGGCTTTCATCACTGAAGAGGACTCGGCCCCAGTCCCGATGGCGCCAATGCACGTGGATCTGTGCCCACTGCAGACGGTTCTGGCGATGCTGGAGTGTCAGGATAGGTCGCCGGGCTGGACGCCTGCATTGGAGACCAACTGTTGTTCAGTCGGTGACGCACGGTCCTGTTGCTGATTGGCCTGCCATGGTTGCCGACGGTGTTCCTGGCTGTGTTGGCAGCGGTTTGGTAAGGCTCCCGTCGATGCTGACGAAGAAGATGGGTCTTGGGCTGCTGTGGTGACCCTCGGTCTGCCGCTCCTCGGTCTGTCATCAGTGGTGTTTCTTGCTTGAAAGCGGTCCAGAAGGCGATAGACGGTGGAAATGTGGACTCCGAATGCGATAGCAACCTGCCTCATTGGAACCCCGGCCTGCAGTTGCCCCATTGCTATGCAACGATCTTGACGAGAAAGTCTCGGCATTATGTTGGCGCCTCTGGAAGGGATGATTTGAACTTTTTGGGGTTTGGAAATTTATAGCCCACAAATGGGGGGCCCCATTGAGTTGCTGCCAATTCACATTGATGCACGTGGCGTAGGTAGTCCACATGGCAAATGCACTCCTCGTGCCAAAACGCTGACCCGGCAACATTCACCCACTGTTACGAGGTTACAACCGGCCAAGACACCACGTACTGCTAATGTTGCACGTGCCAACGACATTGCTTACGTCCTGTTCACAATGTGAACAATCGTGCACTGTCTCTATTTTTTCGCGTTTTTTATGCCTCTGAGTAAATTTCTGTAAATTGTATGATTAGATCTAAGACAAACATGACGACACTGATGAATACAGTCTAGTGTGTGGTGTCATGTATGCGATGTCTACCGCGGGCACAATGATACAATAAAGATGTAGATGGATGTAACGTTAAGTGATCGATGTCACCAGACCAACCTCAGGTGCACAGCACCCATCTGAAAAGTTAAATTAACGTATTATTTGCAACGCACGACTGAAAATGATTGTAACAAGTATAGGCTCAATCAATGTGTTTACTAGACATATTACGGGCATGGACCCTGATAGATATTGCGAGAATCTTCGCATATCAAACTACACATAAAATTCGATAAGTTATTCAACTAAAATCATCTTTCCATATTTCTGATCTAATAGCATGACAAAATTATCGGAGTGGGTTGCCACCCTCACTCACATAGTAGAAGATGTGATGAGCGCGGACCCAAGGCTCTCCAACGTGAATGCCACCGGCTGGCCTCCCGGTCAGTACAGCACGGTCGTAGTTTCAAAGGCTGGCGCGCGACGGTGCCGTGCTGGGACCTGACCAGGCTGACCGGAGCTCCCTTGGGCGTACTAAAGGTTGGCGATGGTCCGTGGCTGCATCAAGAGTGAAGGCGAGTCGGCGGGAGAGACCGTTGATGGCACGGGATTGCCAGATCCTGCAAGTCCGGCTGACGAAGCCTATTCTGGACTGTCGGCAGGTTCTTTCAACGACTTGGTGTTGGCGATCGCACGTCAGACCTCCAGAGAGTGCGTAGAATACTTTTTATTGGTTCCGGGCTTGCTGTATGGGCAAGGATGGATGTCATCTTTCCAAACGGCTCTCTGCTGCTGGCGATGCGTCTTTTCTCCACTCGCTCTGCTTCAGTAAGTTTGACGACAATCTAAAGTGTTAGGTCGTGAGCCTTACCATGTTACACAGAGTTCCATTTTCATTTTCAACAAGGACGTAACGCTGCCTGCGGGCTAGTTCATATACTCTGCACATCTGCTAAGTTTCAGACCACATGGCCAAGATGGGAGAATTTAAGATAAGAAGAGGGTCTCCTGGCTACGTCTTAGCAGATATCTGACCAACGCATTAGGCCAACGCGTTGGTTAGACCTCCCTCTCTGTCTCTCTCACACACACACACACAGATAACAGACATCTTTATAAGCACCATTCAAGGAGGCTTCACAAAATTCGGTGTATGAGATAATTTCACCGATACGTTAGTATAGTAGAAGAGATGGAGGTGAGCAACAGACTAGTCAGTTTAAATGACCCCATGCCCGATTCAGTTTCTTTCCATTTAAATTTCAAATTCACTTCATCCACAATGTAAAGAGGATGATGTCGCTTCAGGTCAGAAAGAGAACGAGCAAGTACGGCAACTCCTACAAGAGTTACCGTACTTGTTCGTTATTTATCGTTTACAGCTAGAGTTACCCTACTTGTTCGTTCTTTACTCTTTACTGTTCTCTGCCTCATCTGAGATTTCCTTCAGAAAGATTACCATTTCTCATCATGTACCGCCATTTTTTTTCCCAACGCACCTCAGATATTTTGGGGCGACCTGTTCGTCAGTATTTCATGAACCGTAAAACTTGAGATCTTTAGAGTTCAAGGAAGAGAACTCTTGCAAGAACGAATGAAATCAAAGGATTGAACAAAACGTCATGTGCCCATCAGGACGACTGTAAGCCGATGGAGACGGCAATAAAACTGAAAGAATGCGTCAATAAAAACGCAGACAAGATAAGGGAAAAATAAAGCCCAGACAGTTTGAAACGTCAGTCAGGCAAGTGAGCCGTCCACAAAAAAGGCTTAAAGTCCTAAAACAAAACAAAACAAAACAACACACACACACACACACACACACACACACACCACACACACACACACACACACAGATTAGGAAAAAGAAACGCCAAAGTGGCTCGGTGATTATTGTCGTGGATTGCCGACTGGAAGATCGCGTGTTCGATTCTTGTCAAATTCATTTATTTATGGAATTTTTTCAGCCCCCGTTCGTCTCCAGTCCAGAGTTAGGTTTACTATGTGGCTCAAGTGGGAAGATTTGAACTGGCTAGCTGAGTTTCATGCATTGAATGGAAGTGTTTCTGACAGTCGCTGAATTTTTTTTTTTTTTTTTTTTTGTCCAGTCTTTTGTGCACCTCATTGGCAGTGCACCCACGCAGCCTATTCCGACACCCCGTCCACAGCCGCAGCCTGGTCAGTCCCGCCGCAGCCCCGGCACCGGCAAGCCACAGGGAGCAGTCAATGTCAAGTCGTCAAGAGGCTACCCACCGGAGGGGACACTGCACTGCTGCCGAGTCACTTTGGTGGTGTTCAGTGGCGCCTGTTCTGATGCAACATACGCAGGACATCACCTTCTAAGCCCCCTACTGACGAGAGTGTCGCTGAAATTTCGTGACCAGCACTGTAGGCGTGTGTATCTCTCTGGCCTGTCATTCAAATCCAGCTCTCGTGGTGACCTCATTTCCATTTCTATCCACGTCTATGCCCTTGCAGCGTTCATGCTGAATAATTGTCGGTATAGGCAAGGTTATGGGGACTGACGTTGTGCTGAATTGTCGGTACAGGCAAGGTTATGGGGACTGACGTTGTGCTGAATTGTCGGTATAGGCAAGGTTATGGGGACTGACGTTGTGGCTGAATTGTCGTTACAGGCAACGTTATGGGGATTGACGTTGTGCTGAATTGTCGGTATAGGCAAGGTTATGGGGACTGACGTTCGTGCTGAATTGTCGTAAAGGCAAAATCATGGGGACTGACGTTGTGCTGAATTGTCGGTTTACAGGCAAGGTTATGGAGACTGACGTTTGTGCTGAATTGTTGGTACAGGCAAGGTTATGGGGACTGACGTTGTGCTAAATTGTCGGCACAGGCAAGGTTATGGGGACTGACGTTCATGCTGAATTGTTGGTACAGGCAGGTTATGGGGGACTGACGTTGTGCTGAATTGTCGGTAAAGGCAAGGTTATGGGGACTGCGTTCGTGCTGAATAGTTGGTATAGGCAAGGTTATGGGACAGACGTTGGGGGACGTGATGGAACCCACCAGGGCAGGCTATTCACCTACGCTGACTCCACAACTACGCAATCATTGTCGTCGGTACAGGGCTTCTTAGGTAGTATTTGAACATCACCAAACTGACTCGGCGGCAGTGCAGTGTCTCCTGTGGTGGGCCGTTATCGTGACCGCTCAATGTTGATGGCTCCCTGTGGATCGCCCGATATGGGACCGTCCGGGACAGCCAGGTGCGGCTATGAACGGGAGCCGGAATGAACGACGTGGAAGTAATGTCACTGAAACTACGCGGAGGATGAGATAGAGGTGCGGGAGAAGGTTTTTTTTTTTTTTTTTTTTTGGGGGGGGGTGGGGTTGGGGGGGGGTTGGGGGGGGGTGTGGGGGGGGGGGGGGGGGGGGGGGGGCGATGAAGGGGCGGGAAGAAGGGAAGAAATTTTGTCATGATGTCAACGAATTCTCTCCCCCTACCAACCCGTGGGGAACCAGCACTTGGCCTGTCTAGTCCACTTCATGATGTCGGGGTGACCTTAGGAGGAGGAGGGGACACCTGCAGGGTTTTACACAGTTCACAAAACGGCCTCAGATTGGGCTTGACCCAGTGGTATAGGACGTGTGGAAGTGATCTTTGGTTCTGAGCATGTCGGTTTAGGCGGGGACGTCCTTCATCAGACCGGGTGCGGGCCCAGGTGCTGCGGGGGGGAAGTTGGCCTTTTGTCAGGTAAGTATTGGGCGGGCAAGTAGGGGTATTGACGGCACCACGTATATAGGGAGATGTTGATTTCCGTACTTTTTGAAGGCTTCTCGTCACTTAGTCCCCGCGGGGGTTTTAAACCCCAGGTGAAGAAATGGGTCTGTTCAACCTCTGAAACACTTTCCTCCGCGCCCCGGGGCAAGGGAACGATCCACACCTCCGTAAAATGCCCGGCATTGTGCTTCCTCATTTCGTTCATACTGCTTTTCCACTAGAAGTGGGCGTTACTGACAACCAGGCGTCGGCGGGGGTCTTATTCGCCCCCACCGGGGGGGTTGTTCTTCGCAGTGGGTCAGCACGAAGTTCAAAGTTTCCTTTCGGCGAAAAAGTTTTACCTTTTCTGTGGGCCCAAAAAGTCCGTTAAAAACCGTCGTCCAACCCGGGCTGTGTGGTAGCCCTGTAATAAACTGGCATTCTGGGTGTATGCCACCCCTCTGATGAGGCGGGCGATAGGGGGGGGGCCCTTGGGCTCGTTCAGAGACCTATCCCCCAACAGTCGGTTGGGGCAGGGCTTTCTATCGTCCGTAGGGTTGCACCTGTAGGGCGGTGCAAAAACCCTTCTGGTAGAGGGGGTCCGCGTTGAAGAGCCACCATGGACGGTTGAAAAAATGCGTTTCAGTTTCGTCCCAGCGAGCAGAAACGTTGGCTTCATTGGTTGAGACATGTCCTCGGGGTCAGGGGGAGGGCGTTTGGTCACTTCGGGACTTGCTGATTTCAGTGATTTCTATGTCCGTCAGCTGTACAACTGTTTTCCCAAGAAACGGACCCCCTCGCGAACGTAAGGAGATGTTGAAGGGGGACACATTTGTAGAAAAAAGTACAAACCCCAAGATGGGACGCGAAAAAATAAAGCGCCCCGGTGCAATTTTCGAAACGGAATGAGTAAGTTACGTCGATTTTATTTGAAAAAAAAATCATTTTGGGAACAAGGTTAAGCATAATCTAAAAACAATTCTAGAACATGATTTTCTATTGGCTGGTGTTTTCTTAAATTAAAAAAAAAGACCAAAACGATCTTTTTTCCCAGCTGGCTGGATTGGCCGCAGTGGTTGGTGTGGGGTGTGTGTGTGTTGGTGTGTGTGGTGTGTGTGGGGTGTGTTTGGTTTTGTGTGTTTGGTATGTGTGTGTGGTGGTGTGTGTGTGTGTGTGTGTGTGTGCGTGCGTGTGTGTGGGGGGGGGGGGGGGGGGGGGGGGGGCACGGGGTGGCCGGGGGTGGGGGGGTGTGTGTGTGGGTGTGTGGTGTGTGTGTGGTGTGGGTGTGTGTGTGTGTGGGTTGTGGTGGGGTGTGTGTGTGTGTGTTGTCGGGTGTGTTTTGTGTTTGTGGTGGGGTGGTCGTTGGAATTTGGGGTGTTTGTGTGTGTGTGTGTGTGTGTGTGTGGGGTGTTGTGTGTGGGGTGTGTGTGTGTGTGTGTGTGTGAATGAATTTTTTTCCCTTTTTTTAACAAAAAATGTTGACTTCTTTTATGTTTTCTTAAATGTCAGTACAACTATGAGTTTAAACTCACAAAAAATTTGGGGTTTTTAGTTATCTGACAATTTAAATTGGCTTTTACAAATGGACTGGGGGTGACCAAAATGTGGTGGTCAAAGGAAAAAAGGGAAAAACCAAAAGAGACATGATGTTCGGAGATGAAAAAGAGAAGACCAAAAAAAGACCCAAAAAAACAGTCCAGCAGGCCCGCAAGGGCAATGGACAACGTGGGAGGGAAATGCCCCCAAGAAGTTCATTGGAAGACATTTGGCACAGGCCCCTTTCCCGGAAAACCCTTTATTTAGATTGCTATGCCCCTTTTGCCTCAAATGCAAACCCGGTTTAAGTGGGGAAAAACGTTATCCTGCTGCCCCCTTTTGCCTAAAAAAAAAAAAAAGGGCATGTCTAAATCATTAAAATAGCCCTGGTAAGGAAGGTACAATGGCGGCACAAAACCCAAGTGCTCAAAGAGATTGTACAAGTAGTCTGGGCTAGTACCAACACCACAAAAGGGAAAATCAGGACTCCAAAGACACCGCAACATTCTTCACGGCAGGAGGCAGCAAATCATGGCCAAGAACAGCAGTGCCACTCGGAACATGCAGGCAGAGTCTGCTGGACGGGGCAGATGACCGGGAGTGCACTGCAGACCTCCCAGAATGGAAGAGTCACCCAGAGATCATCAGCAAGAGTGGCATGAGACCAGACATAGTAGTCCACTCTCAGTCAACCAAGCAGCTGATCATGATCGAGCTCACGGTGCCATATGAGAACAGAATGGAGGCAGCTCAAATCTACAAGACTGAAAAGTATGCTGATCTGGCAAACAGCCTGAGGAGAGAAGGCTATCAGGTCAAAGTCCTCACTGCAGAAATTGGAGCTTGGGGGTTCGTAGAAACATCTGCATACAGCCTCATAAAACAGCTCTCAGTTGCAGGGAGGGAAAAAACCAGAGCCCTGAAAGCAATGGCAGTAGCGGCAGAGAGGTGTTCAAGCTGGATCTGGTCAAGGAGGAACAAAAGTGAACTTTATAAGGCTTAACTTTCCTACAAATATCAGGTGTCCCAGTGGCTCAGTGGTTAGAGTGCGAGTCATTAAGTGAAAAATAAGCATGTCCAGAGGGTCATGGGTTCGAATCCCAGCCATGGCTCATCTCAAGATGGGAAAAAAAGGGGCAGCAGAGGGACATCCGGAGTCATGAACCGGGTGTGGCCCAACCCCTAGAGTGTCAGGAGATAAGGGCCGAAACACTTGCTTGAAGGGGGCTCTTCTGAGGACTCTGTGCTGCCACGCTCTCCACGAGTTTCTTTCTACTAGTTAATCTGACAATAAATTGGTTTATAGTTAACATGACAATAAATTGGTTTATAGTTAATCTGACAATAAATTGGTTTATAGTTAATCTGACAATAAATTGGTTTATAGTCAACATGACAATAAATTGGTATATAGTTAACATGACAATAAATTGGTTTCAGTCAGTGACTAACTCGTCCTGTCTCCAGCCCTGAAAAAGGTGAAAAAAATGGAGGGGGGGGGGGGGGGGGGGTGTGTCTTTCCCATGCGTTACCGATCTGCCCAGCGCTGAATCTAGTCCAGAAAAGCCAAGTATACAGTAAAAGCCGCAGAAAATATATCAACAACGACCACATTAACAACAGCAGCAGCAGCAGCAGAAACGGAAACGCAACAGTAACAAGAACATCTTCCAACATTAGCAACAACCACAATAACGGCAGCAGCAACAACTATGCCAGCAGAAACCACCACCCATCTTCACCCCACCAACGAACGAAAACAGCAACGGCAGTAGCAATCAAAACGAGAAAAACAACAGCAGAAACAGCAACATCATCATTAACAACAACAACAGCAACATAAACAGCAGCGACAACGATAACAACAAGAACGAAAGAAGCAGTAACACCTTGGATAACAGGCGAAACAACCGCAGCAGCAACAGCAACAATTACATCATCAACAACAACACAACAACAGCAGAAACGAGATCATCATCATAATGATCATTATCAACATCATTAACAGCAGCAGCAGCAGTAGCAGAGGCAGCAACAACAACAACAACAAGAAAATAACAAACGTTTCCTACCATGCTTCCCAACACGAACAAAACTCTTGTACACGGTGGTATGTCGAAGGTGCCTCACAATCATCCACAGCCAAGGACAGCAATCCCACACCGTTGAACGTTCGACACTTCTGCGGGGATCACCGACGGACGATGGACTCACGTAAACCCGCCGACCGGTGCGTATATAATACTGTCGCCGTGGAATTGTATCGCAGCGATAGCATTTCACGTGAAATATTGTGCAGCGACAATTTTGCTGGAAAAAAATTGCCCGGCGCGACAACTTTTCACAAAAAAATGCCCTATAGAATATTGTAGCTGTCCATAAAAATACTGTCGCTCGAAATTTTGCGACAGCTTTTTGCGACAGGACACTGTGAAATATTGTAGTCAGTGAATACTGTCGCTGGGGACACATTTTTTCACGTAAAAACTTACTGCTAGAGTTAACATTTCCTGTGAAATATGGTCGCAGCGTTAATATTTCACACGATTTTTTCTGCAAAGTGAAAAAACGTCGCCGCGGTTGAGCGTCAAAATATCACAAAAAATAATGCAGCCCTGCCATAATAAAAAAAAAAATTTGTCGGCAAGTGATTTTTTTATCATAAATGTTTTCGACGAGAATCAAATTTCCATTCGTGTGTGTGTGTGTGTGTGTGTGTGTGTGTGGTGTGTGTGTGGGGGTGTGTGTGGGGTGTGGAACGTGTGGTGTTTTGGGTGTGTGTGTGTGGTGTGTTGTTTGTAATGTGATGTTTTTATCAATATCGTTGGCCAAGGACTTCAGCACAACGAAAGTAGGGGAAGATTGGGTAAGTTAGAACCTAAGAAATGCAGCCCTACCTCCTTCACTAATTTCACTTCACTCAAGGTTAAATTTTATTTGTAACGCTTACCATATGAGCTTCATATAGTACAGCCATCAAATGGCTATCTTTATTTCAAAAAGTTCAATTTTAGAAATAATAAAATTCTTAAAGAAAAGGAAGCCCACTTTAGACATCATTTCGGGTTAAATGGACCGGGGTTGTGGTAAATTTTGGGGCCCACGGGCCTATATTAACCGACACGCATTGGTCAAAACCCAAAAACCAATATTGTTTGTCTGTTGGCCTTTAATAAGATGTGTGAGCTTGTTCGATAATCCATTTAAGACCCCTACGGTCTCAACACATTCATAAACTAAACTTAAAAATAAATGATTATCCTTAATTGTCAAAACAGAACACAAACATAATAGAGTCTAAAAGCTAAAACAAGACCAAATCGCAGAACAGATACTTTCAGTTGTCTTGTTTTAATTGCAGTGCTTCTAGGGCATTTAAAAAATCATGAATTTACAAACGAGTCAAAGTAAACCCATTTTAGTCACAAGTAACCAAAAGTTATCAGACGCCATATGCAGAGCTTAGGCATCATTTGGCCTTGTTTTACTGCAGTCCTTTAAGGCATTCAAAGCTCCAAGGAAGCCGTGATTTGAAATAAATTTAACATAGTATTTGTTGAAAGGATAATCCATTTCTTTTCTAAAGCTTTTATCTATTTAATGAAACAAAACAACGCAAAAAAAAAAATGCAGACGTGACGTTTAAAATGGGTTTTCTTTCATTACGCTCGTTTTAAGGCACCTAAGGCCTAAATATAATCATGTTCAAATGTGAAACATAACACATTTATATAAAGTATCTTTTGTTTGGGATGGCTTCTTTGAAAGAAGACAAACGAATTAATGTTCGAAAACAAAAAAGAAACATTCAAAAAAAACCCGTAAATATTTGGATATTTTCTTCTAAATATGTGGATGCTCATACATGCATGCATGCATGCATGCATGCGCACGCACGCACGCACACACACACACACACACACACACAACACACACACACAAAACACACACACACACACACACACACACACAAAACAACACACACACACGCGCGCGGGCGCGCACACACACACACACACACACACACACACACACATACACACACACAACATCAGGCTCTATCAAAATTACTGATAACTGAGAAAAAACAACCGCTATCAACTTCTAATGAAGTGGGTATAAACTGATCACAGTAGGCTTAATTGAGCTACGGGCACAACTTAGCCCATCAGGGAGAGTTCATCTTATCCATTTTAACCATGGCATTAAAAATCCTCTCCCAAATGACAGCACATAAAATATTTACTTGATGTTTGTTTCAAGGGCGTTTGTAATATGTTAGAATTCGTTTGAAACAGAAAGCAAAAATTCCTATTATTTTAGCCATGTTCTTTATTTAACAGAACCAAGAGGTAAAGAATTAGACAAAATGTTTCTAATGCTTACTGTTGGTATCCTTTCCCCGACCAGCCATGGTTTTCTAGCAGAGGAAGTTATGCATGCTGACAATGTACACACAAAAGATCTAAAACTTATCTCGTCATATTTTTCAAATTAGCACCAGCCAATTTTAAATCTACTGGCCCGCATTAACCAATCTTCCCTTTCAGGGTAACAAACGAAAGTAACTAACCTTTCAAGTAGGTCCCACATTTCTGGCCCAAGACACTTTACTTCTCACTGAAGGCTAAAAACATCTTTCATTGGAGAATGTTTATTGCAGCCTAGTTTTGTACTTTTTTTTACAGGGTTCCATTTTCTGCTTACTTATAAAAATGAGTGAGCCTCTGCATTGATCATTTTTACTTACTCTTTCATAGAAAGGAAAACTGTGTAGGGCCCTTTAAATAAAGTCAAAATTAGCCCTTTGTGAATTATCATCATCATCATCCATCATCATCACAAATAACAAGATGCTCTGCGATCTGTGATTTTTATGATTCAGCCAGACAACACACACAACCACGCACGCACGCACGCACGCACGCACCACGCACGCACGCACGCACGCACGCACGCACGCCCCGCACGCACGCACCACACACACACACACACACACACACACACACACACACAACACATCACACACTGCGACAAAGCTGGATCTTGAACCTCTGAAGTCTTGCGGTAGAAGACAGAAACCGAACTTTTCAAAAGATGAATTTCCTTTTGACCAAGATGAAAGACAGTGTTCGTTTTGTGATGCCGCGAAGTTAAGAAGTAAAAAGGTAAACATAGTCCAATAAGGTCGAAGGGGTTTTAAAATTTAGCTAATTGACAAAAAATTTATCAAATTATCATTGTCATAATTATTTCTTTTTGTTCGTCGTACACTATTTGGGCCTATTAATAAGGAGCAGTCCAAAAGCTGCGGTTTGTAATAAGTATACTATAATGCCATGGAACTATAATATCATTTTTGTTTTTTTTTTGTTTTGTTTCTTCTTTAAAATAAGATTCAAATAAGAAATTCGGAGATTTTTGAGGTAAAGGAAAGGAGTTTTAAGAGTTGGGTGTAGCATGTAATGAATTAGGATATCCATAATATAAGGAAATGCGGCTATTATACGATTTTGTGTCTCTCGTTTTCTTCCCATGACTATCCATATGTCTTCCCATGATTACCCCTATTGACATTCACATAGCCCTGTTACCCTATTATGTAAATTATGGGGATAATTAATGATTTGTTCCCTCGGCTTTGACCTCCTCTCTGCCCATCCATCTCTGACCTAATAATAATAAATACTTATATAGCGCCTATTCGGCTAGAGACCAAAGCTCTAAGCGCTTTACAATCCACCTATCTTTAACCTCTTTCAACGGTTTGTGTCCCTCCTGACTGTAAGGGAGTGTCCTCCTGTATCTCTGCCCTATCAAACCTATCATACCTCTTTCAACGGTTTTGTGTCCCTCCTTTTACTGTAAGGGAGTGTCCTCCTGTATCTCTGACCTTTTCATACCTCCTCACGGTTTGTTGTCCCCCCTGTACTGTTAAGGGAGTGCATGAGTGAGGAAATGTATGTGTGTGTTGTTTGTGTGCGTGTGTGCCAGGGATGCGTATGTACAGCGTGTGTGCGTAGTCTCTCTCCTCTCTCTCTCTCTTCCTCTCTCTCTCTCTCTCTCTCCCTCTCTTCTCTCCTCTCTCTCACACACACACACACACACACACACACACACACACACACACACCACACACACACACACACAAAACACACGTGGAACACGGTAAACGCGCATGCGCGGGATACACCAACAAACTCAAACACGCATAAACATATCTGCAAAGACATTGTTGCGTAACTTGCAGGGTTTGTGGGAGAAGTCTTAAGGGTTCTATTCAATTGTCTTGGGAAGAGTATCGTCCCACGAGAAGATGTTCAGAGTGGGGGGGGTATTGTAAAGTGATAGCTGGGTTTTCCTTTGAGAGAGGGGAGAGAGAGAGAAGAGAGAAAAGGGGAGAGAGAGAGAGAGGGGGAGAGAGGGAGAGAGAAGAGAGAGAAAGAGAGAGGAGAGAGAGGGGGAGAGAGGAGGAGAGGGGAGAATATGAGAGAGAAAGAGGGAAAATGGGGGAGAGAGAGAGAGAGAATGAGGAGAGAGGGTGGGGGGGGAGAGAGGGGACAGAGAATGAAAGAGAGAGAGGGAGGGAGGGAGAGGAAAGGGAGAGGGGAGAATGAGAGAAAGAGAGAGAGAGAGGGAGGAGAGAGAGATTGCGTGATTATGACAAATGAATCACAACTATATTGGGGCATGAAGCAGTTGGGTTTTAGGCCCCCAAAACAACACAACACACACAACACACACACAACACAAAACACACACACAAACACCCCCACACACAAAACTGTCACCTCTTCCCACTCACCAACAACTTCTCGCACTCCAGAGAGAGAGAGAGAGAGAGAAGAGGGGAGAGAGAGAGAAGAGAGAGAGAGAGAGAGGGGAGAAAAGGGCAAAGAGGGTGGGGGGGGGGGGGGGGGGAGGAGGCGGGGAAAGGCAGAGCCAACTGAAGACAGTTTTGGGAAGAGTGAAACTAAAGAGAGTCAACAGAAGAGGGAGGGCGATACATAGAAGAAGAGCGGAAAAACAATGAGACAGAAAGATAGACCGGACAGTCAAAAGACCAAATAAAAATATGGACAGAAAGACAATGGGCAACTGGTACGTAAACCCTGAAGAGAGGGAGGTGGGGCAGAGTTGGCAGAGACTGAACGTGTCTTCGACGTCGTATTTTACGAAAAATAACTGTCTCAGACCGACAACTTTTCTACGGCAGCAATTTTTTACATGAAATCTGTCGCTGCGACAAAGATTTTTTTTTGGCAAACGCACGAATTTTATGGACATTTCTCGTGAAATACTGTCGCGCTACCAATTTTATGAAATTATGTCGCTCAGCGATAATTTTTCATGAACCAGCTGCAGTATTTCCCGGGAAATACTGTCGCTGCGACAAAGATTTTATGAGCGACAGTATTATATACGACACCGGCGCTGATGAATAGATCGCCGTGTGGTGTTGAACAAAAGGAACGACCTCACCGCCCATTGCTGGGGGGTAAGCTGGCCTTCGCTAGGAAACGGTTGACCAAACGAGACTGCCAGGTAGAGGCGCGAAAACGGAATTTGATGAGACAAACATAAAGCCACGTCCTGCAATTGAATAGGGCGTGTGTGGTGTGGTGTATGTGTGTGGTGTTTTGTGTGTGTTTTGTGTGTGTTTGTTTTGTTGGATGAGTGGAAGTGAGGTTGTGTTTGTGTGTGTGGGGTGTGTGGTGTGTGTGTGTTTGTGTGTGTTGTGTGTGTGTGGGGGGTAGAGTTAGCTGAGTGAGGTTGTGTGGGGGGGGGGGGGGGGGGAGTAGGGTTAGCAGAGTGTGGTGTGTGTGTGTGTGGGGTGCGTGTGCGTGTGCTGTGTATGTGTATGTGGTGTGTGTGTGTGAGTGTGCGCGTGTGCGTATATATCTGTGTGTGTGTGTGTGTGTGTGTGTGTGTGTGTGTGTGGTTGTGTGTGTGTGTGTGCGTGCGTGCGTGCGTGGTGCATACAAGAGGGGCGTGTTCGCGCAGGCGTGGGATGCTTGAAAGGAGAAGAGAGAGAGAGAGAGAGAGAGAGAGAGAGAGTGGTGTGTGTGCGTGCGTGTGTGCGCGGCGCGCCTCGCGTGCGCGTGTGTGAGTGTGTAGGTGTGAGAGTGTGTAGGTGAAAGGTTTCGCGCGCGATTGGGACCAGGTAGTTCAAACGCAAAAACGGGGAGCTCGTGTCGGCACCAGTTCCGCCGTGACAATGCTTCATGCTTCTGGGGCCCCTTCCCTCCCCCTCCCACCCTCGTCCCGTCCCCACACCCACCCACCCCCATTCCACTCCTTTCCTCCTCCCCACTGCCTCCCCCCCCTTCGATGAAAGGAACCAACTCATGGGTTTGTGCGCAGTGTTTGTCATGTTTGTTTGTTGGGGCTGGCCATTGGAGATCGGTCCTCTCTCTTGTCTCTGTCTCTATCTCACACACACAGTTGTTCATTTCTCTCCCTCTTTTGTTTTAATTCACCACACACACACCACACACACACACCCCACACACACTCCGCACGGAAGCGTACACATACGCACGCACGCACACACACACACACACACACACACAACACACACACACACACACCACACACACACACACTAACTTTCAGCGAAATTTTCTATGATTTTTTACAGCCTCTGGTCAACTCGGAAATTGAGTGTTTCAGTTCCTTTCTTTCTGAAGTGGCCGATGCAACTGCTTGCACAAAACCAAAACCCCACACACCCCCAAAACACACACACACACAAACTTTTCAGCAAATTTTCTATGATTTTTGGGCAGCCTTGGTCAATTCGGAAAATTGAGTGTTTCAGTTCCCTTTTTTTCTGAAGTGGCCGGATGTAACTGCTTGTTCGTGGGCTAGAGTTTTGCCTTAAGTTCGTAACAATTGCCCCCGAAACTCACGCAATGCTGTATCCAGCTGTTTTGAAAATTGCGTTGTCCGTCTTTAAACAGATGTCTAAAACTTCGTGCACACATGTTCTGAACTCTATGGTTTGACTCTTCAAAAAAATCCTAAATTTAAATGTTTTTCCATGTCTGATTGACAACGCAGTTCTAAAAAGTAATCTTAAGTGGGGAAAGAAGGAAAGGAAGGAAGTCAGAAAAAAAAAGGCTACTGCTCTATAAGAACAGTTCACTGGCAGCGCAAAAAACACGCTTTCCACCACGAAAGCCAAGCTGACACAAAGAGAGAGAGAGAGAGAAGAGGTGTAGTTTTTAATGAGAAAGATCGAATTCTGAAGAAAAAGATGCAGTTTAAAACAAAGATTACAATATTCATCTGGTAAGGTACGAAGTGATGGAACATTGGAAAAATTCCACCACTCACAGTCCCTTAATTAATATGCCAAAATTTGAGATAATACAGACCAGGAAAGATTTTATTTCAATTTGCAAGAATGACAAAGATCCCAGCTTACCAAGAGTGTGGCCTCCATCTGTCGCCCTCTCAACCCTAAGCGGAGATGTGTTTTTTCCTGCTACACGACCCCCCCCCCCCCCCCCCCCCCCCCCCCCCCACCCCCCCCCCCACCCCCAACCCGGAATCTCTTTCCCCACCCCCGACCCCCCCCCCCCCCCCCCCCCCCGACGGATCATGTATTGGTGAGTGACGCTCTGTTTCAAATATACCAGGTGACAAGCGACAGACACAGGAAATTGTTCAGACGCCGAGCGTAAGTCGACCGAGACACACGTGAGTTTCCTGTATCGGTTTAGGGGTTCTCTTTGAGAAGTGGCTAAGATCAGCGAAAGTTGAACAGACTTCAGAATCCTTGTGGAGAAGATCTGAAGAGCACAAATCTGCCCATTTACCGGAGAGATCTCTCTGTCTTCTTGGCGGAAAGAGAATGATAACACTTAGAAGAGACAGTGGCGGCTACAGACGGGCATCAAACAGCCCATGATCAGCGCTATGTGGTGAAGGGAACGAACCAGTCGTCCCGTAATGCCCAGACTACACGGTCAGAGAATGATTCGTCAACTCCTTACAATAAAGAAACGAGGGTGCAGTCAGAGATGGTTTCTAAGTCGCGAGACTCAGGTTTATGTCGCGTTCGGAAACCGTCCTCGTAACTGTCTTCGTAACATAGTTCGTAGGCCAAAAATCCACGTAGCAAAGAACTGTTTCGTTATTCAGTTACTCCGGATTCACCACACACCTACGAACGTGCGTGTTCTTTGCTACGTGGGGCACAAGCGCATGATTTCCCGGAGGTCATGCCATTGGTCCCAAGGTCATTGGTCCCAAGGTCCATTGGTCCCAAGGTTCATTGGTCCCAAGGTCCATTGGTCCCAAGGTCCATTGGTCCCAAAGTCCATTGGTCCCAAGGTCCGTTGGTCCCAAGGTCCGTTGGTCCCAAGGTCCGTTGGTCCAAGGTTCATATAAATCTGTGAAATATATAACGGACCTTGGGACCAACGAACCTTGGCACCAACGAATCTTGGGACCAACGGACCTTGGGACCAACCAACCTTGGGACCAACGAACCTTGGGACCAACGGACCTTGGGACCAACAAACCTTGGGACCAACAAACCTTGGGACCAACAAACCTTGGGACCAACGAACCTTGGGACCAACCAACCTTGGGACCAACAAACCTTGGGACCAACGAACCTTGGGACCAACGAACCTTGGGACCAACGAACCTTAGGACCAACGAACCTTGGGACCAACGAACCTTGGGACCAACGAACCTTGGGACCAACCAACCTTGGGACCAACCAACCTTGGGACCAATGAACCTTGGGACCAATGAACCTTGGGACCAACGAACCTTGGGATCAACCAACCTTGGGACCAATGAACCTTGGGACCAACGGACCTTGGGACCAACGAACCTTGGGACCAACGAACCTTGGGACCAACGAACCTTGGGACCAATGACACGCTCCCATTTCCCGCTCCTTTCGGAAATTACCGAACACGTGCGATGGAAATGGCGGTGACTGGCTGCAACGAATTCCATACCACAAATATAAATTGCGTGTAGTTAGGAGTAAAACTTAATTAGTCTGCATTTGTGTTCAGTTAACTTGCGTACACACACACACACACACACACACACACACACACACACACACACACACACACACACATACACATCTACATTCGATCATTTTCATTTAATTTCTTTCCTATGCTGTCTTAGTGACCGTCCCCACGATCACGCACTGCGATCTTCATGCCTACGTTTCTGACTTTT
>CM031608.1:29328128-29358128 GCA_018398815.1 Conus ventricosus
GGATCGACCGGCCCGACTCCTCTTTCCCCCGGGGTGCCTCAGCGTACGGCCCCTAAAACTTTCTTTCTGTTGCCCCTTTTAGTCTGCCATTTCCTGTTCTGTAGTTAACCAGTTTTCGTTACCCGGTGGTTATTTAGTAAGGTGGGGGTTTTTTTCGGGCGTTTGTGTCACATTTTTTTTTTTTTCCTCCCGGGTTCCGTCTGTTTTTTTTTTTTTTTTTATTTTGTCGGTGGCCCCCCGCACTGTTGCCGTGCTGTGGAGACGGTGTTGCCAAGTGGGACAGCTGGGGGCATTGTACGTTTTACTTTTTTTTTTTTTTTCTGTTTTCACATCGCACCAAAAAGACGTGCTACCCAGCGGTATTTGTTTCTTCAAGTGGAAGTCTTTCCCCTGTATTTGAGAACCGTTTGGATAAGTTGTCATGGAATCCGGTGCTGGTGGGTATGGCGGCGGCTCGAAGAAAAAAGTTTTCAAAATGTAGTCCCTACTATTGGGACCGTACTTCGACTCAGTGACTTTACTTTTTCCCCGGGTGTGCCGTAGTCCAGGGGTATTTCACACTTTTTCACAGGGGATCTTCCCGCTGAGACCCCGACTGGCACTTCCGCTCGGGAAACGTCAGAGTTAAGTGAAGCAACTGTGGGCTTTGTTGAGTCGCGAAAAAAAAACCCTCTCTTCTCCATGCTTCCCTGTAAAGGGGTACGCCCCGGAAGCCTTCCTCATGGAAATCGGACCAAGGGAGGGTCAAAAGGGTCTCCTCCTGTCGGGAGTGGTGAATCCTGCCCAGGACTCGCCCCCGTTGATGTTTTTTGGAAACAACAGCGACGAGAGGGTGCAGCCCTCCGTGAGAAAAAAGTTAGATCTCGTGGGGAAAAGGCAAATTTTTGGTAGGGAAGGGCGCTAGAAGGAACTCTGCGTAGGGAAGAGGCTGCCAGACAGGAACCTCCATGGGAAAAGTTAGACAGCGCGAGAGGGGGTGCCCCACAGGAAGCTTGCGTAGGGAAGAGATGGAAAAATTCTTTCGCGGACTCCCCCACTGTAAATCAGGGGTTAAAAAAAGGCAAAAAGATGATTAGGTTTGTGGCAGAGATTTCCTACATAAAATGTACAAAAGTACGTTTTGAACTGTCGATCCGAGTAAGTGGTAGAATGTACTTGTTAGAAGACCCTATCGACATGAGGCCTGATAAGTAAAGCACTGAGGTATTGTGGGCCAGATAATGTGTACTTTATAAAAAACAAAGATAAACAGACTTCAACGGCACTGAACCATACAACAAACAAACAAGCACACAACAAGTGTAAAGTGACGTCATGTTATTTACAAAGGACACCACAAAACTCTGGATATTTCGGCGAAGCGCCTTTTCCAACAAACACAGGACTAGGAAGAAAAGAGATCAGAAAACATTTGTGGATGTGCTGTGCAAGGGAAGGTTTTTGATCTCTTTTCTCTTCGCTTCTCTGAAATGAAATGTACTAAAACGTGAATATGACAAAGTAAGGTACAAATTCGGAAACGCGCGCGCGCACACACACACCCTCACACACACACACACACACACACACACCCCCACACACAAACACACACACACACACACACACACACACACCCACACACAACACACACACACACGTATGTACGCAGAGAGAGAGAGAGCGAGAAGAGAGTAGAGAAGAGAGAGAGAGAGGAGAGAGAGAGAAGAGAGAGAGATTCCGCATAAGCGAAAGGAGTGCAGGAAGGGCGATAGAGAGAGGGAGAAAGAGGCGAGAGTGGGTGCGGAAAGAGCATCTTTATAACAATCTAACAATCCAAAAAACACCAAAGAGAGGTAAAGCAATCCGATTTTGAAGCACCAGGGAAAAAAAAAAAAATAAAGCCCAAATGGAGGGGGGGGGGAAATGCCTAATGATAGCCTCGACTCCACGGGTAGGCGGGGGGGGGGGGGGGGGGGTGCGGCGGGGGGGGGGGGGGGGGTTCGTAGCATATCAAATCCTTCCAATAGAACCATTAGAGAGAGAGATAAGAAGAGAGAGAGAGAGAGAGAGAGAGAGAGAGAGAGAGAGTCCCAAGAGATAAAAGCATAACGACATAATGCCAAAGAGCCAGCAGGTAGTAGGAAACACACACACACACACACGCACCACGCACGCACGCACGCACGCACGCACGCACGCACGCACGCACGCACACACACACACAACACACACACACACACACACACACCCAGCACACACAGCAGGACACCAACAATTTCTGTCGTTTGTTATTGCTATTTAGGCCAGTCATCAACTAAGTTATTAGGCTGTGTGGATAATGTTGTCGAATACCACGGACTGCTTGGATGAAGCAAGTGTATGTATTAAGGTGGTTAATGTGTGGTTGTTTCGTGTGTTTTTTTTCCAAAGTTTGAAATACAGGAAAAGATTGAGAATTGGTCTGTAGTTTGCCGGGTCTGAGTTGTCACTCTTGCCTTGTGGATAGGATGACTTTTGCTTTTTTGAAACTATCGGAAATGAATTTTTGTCTATGCATACAATTGAAGACGTTAGTTAAGGTTCTGAAATTGCTGGGAGCTGATAAGTTTGAGAATTTTCCGTCTAGGCCATCCACCCCCCGCAGGTACCCTGACTGTTTAAAGTGCGGTAGTATGATAAACTTCACAAAGTCTGTATGTTGAATATAAAGTTCAGACGGTGATGTTTTTATCTTAGCATGTTTTATTCAGTTTTTTGAAGATCGTTTGATTTTGGAAGAAATCTGTCGCGGCGACGAATTTTCTTAGCTAATATAGTGGCAAAAGTTGGGTGTTTAGCTGTTCGAGACACAAGGATGGGGGGGTCTAGGGGGGGTCGTTTAATTAGCGAGGGAACAAGGGTGAAGGGGGTGGTGATTTTGTGGAAGGGAGAAGATTGATTGTGGTTTGTAGGTCAAGGTCTGGTTTAGCTCCGTTGTAGCGTGATCAGTTTAGGTCTTCGTGTCACGGGATAGGTCCGGCTAGCATCTGCACGTGTGACGGTGATGAATTTGTAATTGGGGTGGGTTAGTGTTACATCTAGGGAGTCTTGGATTTATTATTTTCCAGTTTTATTAAGATAATTAGTGTTGCTTTAAGGATCAGTATGGGCGAATTAAACCAAGATAGCCCTCATCCCCGACTACTATCAAAGTATTCGCGACTCGAAATAGTTCTCCAACACTAGAAAGCCCGAATCCACCATAATGACAAGACCTATCGAGGTGCCACCCGACTAGTGGTCGATGTGGTAGGCGCGTCTCAGGTCTCGTTGGGACTATTAACTTTGAGGGGTCGTTTGGGGACAGTTCGACTGGAATGCTAGCCCGTAATTTATTGCGTGATGAGTACGAAATGATAGGTGATCTGTTTGCACGATCGAAAACATCGTGGCGATCTTTGTGCAGCGTAGCACCTCACTGCAGCTCTAGGGCGTGGCTGCTCGAGGCTGTGATGGAGAGGCTACTGGCGACACGAGCTCGCTCGCTAAGGGCACTGCCCGGCAAGTCATGCCGGCAGTTCACGGTGATGGGCTGGTCCACTAGGTTATGCGGCGATGCGTCACGGTGGATCATATGTACACAGTAATACAATATACATTGCGAGCATTTACACAGCGGATTTCAGTACACACGGCACGAATAGTCGATTCCTCCTCGCTACAGGCTAAGACATATCCTCGTTACTTGGATGGGGGAAGCTCATAATAATAATATATTTTAGGTTGTTGGATTCATATATACAGTGATGTGATGGGGTTAAAGACATTAAGAAAGGTTTAGTAAGTAATACCTGAGGTGGGTTGGACTAATAGTAAATATACGACTTACTATAGCTAATCATTGGCTGTAAGACAAGGATAATATAGAACTTGGTCATGGATGAGGGCGTGGGGGGCATGTGGCCGCGCTGGGGGGTAATTGAGAAGGCACAACTGGTAGGCAGACAAGGTGTACTCTGGTAGTAGACTGGTCAGGTGAAGGATACCTGTGGCTAGGCTCGAAGCGCGCAGGCAGCTAACAGCGCGAGCGAGTCGGAAAAAGGATCATAGCTGCTCGTTCGTCATCCGAGCACCGACGTGCGGACATTTACAACACGGTTTACACACATCGGGCGTTGTGGCAGGGTGAACGCGCGGTTGATGCCAGACTCATGATAATGCGATAACAACGGGACACTGTTTAGCGTACAAGCCGAGAGGTACAGCACGCGCCACCGGAGCTCACATATTTCGGGCACGTAATAGGTAAGGGGGAAGCAGCAGATAGGTACATCGCTGTTGTACGAGGCGCGGAGGACGAGTATATGGAGTCACGAGGTACACGAACTCACAGTGCGGCAGTAGCTTAGTGTGGGGGCACGAGGTTCGGCGCTGGTGGAGAGTGCTTAAGGTTCATTTTAAAGTGGAGGGAGAGTACACTGGATGAGTCGGGTGTCGATAGTGCAAGAGTTGATACGACAGTCGAATTTAGAGGCAATCACATGCGTACGGCACGACAGTGCTATAGCGTAGAGAGACCTAAGCGCAGGGGAGGGAGAACTACTCTATGTGTCTTAGCTAAGGGGTACGTGCGAGGACCTGGCCGGGTGGTGGCTCAGGACGATGGGTGGACAATGTGTCCCGCACGCGACAGACGTCCTGATCTTCAGAGCTCGCAGCCGCGCGCGGCTCGCGGAGAGGCACGCAAGGAGACAATCGCAGCGCGAATGTCTTTGTAGTAAACAATGTGGTAACTACAGAGAAACAAACAAAAACACCCGAACTTGGGGGTAAGGGAAAAAAAAAGAAAAATAGAAAAAGATTTTATGTTGCAGCGTGCGGACGCATATTATCTTTGGAATGCGTGATTACAAGTGTTATTTTGAAATGTTACTATAAAATGGGGATAAGCGCTGCATGGAATATTGATTATTTGCAATTGTGTGGCAAGTATAAAGGGATAGCACTGGTTGCTGTTATTATTTCAATTCCTAAGAAGGAAAACGGTGAACGTAGTGAGGACGGATGAAGAGATAAATTTGCTATGCTGTTGGTAGCCTTGGAATGTTATCTCTTACTCTGCTTCGTGTGAGGAGACCTTTACGAACATTCCTCAGTGTTGTTTACTTTTTATGCTCAGTCTGTTTGACTGGGCTATTAATGTAATTCAGCAAACGCCCCTCGCCCATCATCGGGGCTGTGAGGATTTTAATGGCATAGGTGCAGACCGTACTGACTGCGGTTCCAGTCCCTTCTTCCTTCCATTCCTTCCTTTCCTCTCCTCCGGGGATTCACCCGAACGATGCGCTGTTGGGGCCGCGCACTGGTTGAGGTGAGTCACGTGACTTTGCGGAGATCTAACACCTGTCCGGGACCTTCAGCGACAACGCCCCGTCCCACGGGATGCGTACTCCACTGTCCTCGCCTTCATACAGCCCATGTGACCAGTGTGGGTTAGCTCTGTGTCGTGCAAATTTGGGTGTGTGTGTGTGTGTCAATGGTGTCGCATTGGAAAGGACACCTCCGTTCAAGAACCGACCCGGGTGAGGGCACTGATGCGACCGTGCTCCCAGTGGACTTTGAGAGGCAGGGGTGGGGGAACCACATGAACACGGAAAGGAATGTGTGCTGGAAATGCTTATTATGATTATGGGTATGTTGTGTGCGGTGAAATGCTTGTTTGGTGGCTAGGTGAATGTTGTGTGTATTGAAGATGCTTAAATGTATGTGCATTAGTGTGTGTTATTGAAATCTTAAATGTGAATGGTGTCATGTGTTGTGTCGGTTTGGAATCGTATTTGTGACTGTGTGTGTTGTGTGAATACATGGTGTTTGTATTGTAATCTTCTTGTGTGGGTCTCGTGCGGGGCGTGGTGAGGTCAGTCACTCCCTCACTCCCATCTAGACGATCTGTCAGGGCAGACCTCCAGGGTCGGTGTACATAGTGGCTTGTCCGGGATGTGAAGGTTCTGACTGTCTCTCTCGGTTTTCGCGGAAGTACTGTCCAGTTCTGTGCCGGTTTTTGTAACTTTTGTCAGTTTGTCGTGTTTGTTTGTGGGTGGTTGGCTGGGTGACTCTAGCGTGAATGGGAGTCTCTTGGTGGCCTGAAGCGAACATCTGGTGTGACTGGGGATCGAGTGAGACGAAGGGGATCGACCGCGTCCAGAGCCTCCTCTTTTCCGCGCGGGTGCCTCACGCAGATACGGCGTATGACTTTCCTTTCTGTTGCCACTCCGTCTGCCATTCCTGTTCTGTAGTTAACGCACAGTTTCGTTACCAGGTGGTTATTCAGTACAGGTGGGTGGTAGCAGCGGGCGTTAGTGTCACATTTTTTGGTTTCCTCCATTCCGTCTGTTTTTTTGTGTTTTTATTGTTGTGTCGGTGAGTCCCCAATCCGCACTGTTGCTCGTGCTGTGGAGCACGGTGTTGCAGAGTGGGACAGCCCGGAACAGTGTACGTTGACATTTTTTTTTTTTTTGCTTGTCTCACAGGTCCATCACCTAGAGGTGGACATATTCCTAGCGGGTATTGTTTCTTGTCAAGTGGAATTGTCTTTCCTGCCTGTATTTGAGAACCGGTAGATTATAGTTGACATGGGCTAACGACCGGGTGGCTGGTGGTATGGCGCCGAGTGCGGTCGTAGGAAGAAAGGTTTGGCAAAAATGTAGTCCCTACGGCTGGGGACCAGTACTTCGACACAGTGAACCTTGCTACCTTAGTCCCAGGGCTGTAGCGATATCCAGCGGTTACTTTCACTACTTTTTCCACTAGGATCTTCCTGCGAGATCCCGACGGGCACTCCGCTCGGAAGCGTCAGAGTATAGTTGAAGCAACTGTGGGCTTCTGGTTGAGTCGCAGACACCGAAACCCTCTCTCTCCATGCTTCCCCTCGTAAGGAGTACGCCCCAAGACCTTCCTCATGGAAAAGTCGAGGACCCAAGGACGGTCTACGGGTCATCCTCCCGTGCGAGGGTGGAATCCTGCCTGACATCGCCTCCGTCCTGATGTTTTCTGGATGCAACAGCGACGAGAGGATGCAGCCCTCCGTCGAGAAGAGTGAGATCTGCGGAGGGATGATGCAACTCAGCGTAGGGCAGGAGGCTTGCTAGACAGGACCTCTGCTAGGGAAGAGCTGCAGACAGAAGCCCTAATCGGGAAGGTAGTATGCAGCGCAGAGAGAGCTGCCAACGGAGCTCTGCGTAGGATGAGGATGGAACAACTTCTTTCGCGGACCCCGCATCTGTTAAGTCAGGGGGTTAATGCACAGCAAACAATAGAGTTAGAGTCCCAAAATTAAAGCAACCTGAGTTCAAGACCTAGTGTGGACATTGATATGTTCTTAGATCATTTTGACAAGGTAGATAGTTCATACCATTTTGTCTGAGGAACAAAAGCCATGCACCTTTTTTCTAGTGGATTATCTCAGGTGCTTGCAAGGGAGTGTGTGCTCCACTCTAATGAAGGCGCGTCTTATGCTGACTATGAGGTGGCTCGCGTAAACGTTTTCCCCTACCCCAGAGACGTCCAGGAGGAAGTTCAGTCCATGATAAAGAATAACGACGAGACCTTCGTGCAATTTGGAGATAGTTGCGATCAAAACGCTAGGTACTGGCGTCATGCAAAGTGAGCTTGAGGATCTGATTCTCATCGAACGAGCGTACCAACACCGTGTCCCGCAGAGTTGAGGAGATCCGTTATAGGCGAGACAGCACCACAGGATTTCGCGCTGTCGATTCATACCGCGAGGTGGTTTGCTGAAGCCCGTATGGGCTTATGGGCATCGCCCGATACGGACAGGAAGACCTTCATAGGACGAGGTAAAGTGGCAGTAAGGCGCCGACACTGGCTAGCGGTCGAACAAAGCAGGAGTTCACTCGGGGACCTCGAGCACCCCCGACTGTGTTTTCTTTGGGTCGTCCCGGCCACATTAGAAAGATTGCCCGTAAGCCGCGGTAGTCATTGGGGCTAGTCCTTCTCAGCGGCCGCGGGCCTCGGCTAAACGTGGGGTCCATCCCAGCTTCTGGTGTAAGGAGTGTCCAGTGTTTTCTTTCTGTTGTCGGTTCTTCCTGGTCGACACCATCCGGGACTCGGGAGGCGAGCAACGCGCTTGGTGACAAGGATTTGGGGGTGGCCCCTGAGGCTTCAGCGGGGCGCCAGTTATATGGTGTGCGGTTGAGGCTGGGTTTACCTCCACCCGTCCTTCTGTACTCATTCCTATCTCCACCCTACTCCACTACTTCTGTGGCGAAGTATGGGCCATCGCAGTGGAGCGACTCTGTAATTCCTCTTCTCAGTAGGGAATACCATCACCTTTGGCGGACGGACGCAGTCAGTCGGTGTCTACGATCTGCCCGTACAGGTCGTTGTGGGGGGGTGGGAGTTACCACGCGCGCCAAAAGCCAAGAAGCAGGAGCAGGAATTGCGTCCCTTCTTCGCCGATCTCGGACGAGGTTCTTTGCAAGGGCGTGATCCTGCACCCATGGGTCGTAATCAGGCCAGGACTTGGATGTCCAACGCTCTGCGACTACGGGTGGATCGTCCCGCGCAGTCTGCCCGACACGCCAAGGTGAGCTTCCAGCTCCACAAGGGGATCCTCTTTAGGTTTTCACTCAGGAAGATCGGGTAGCCAAAGCATCTATCGTTCCCCCAAAGCTTGAAGAAGCTGTTCTCCGCAGGCCCAAGAGTCACCCTGGGCAGGCCAGATGGGCTTCAAAGCGGATTCTCGAGCGTGTTAGACAGGACTTCTTCTGGCCGGGATGAACTCGCAGTTAGCAGTACGGCCGCAGTTGCGATGTGCTGCTCAACGGACCACGCCTAAGGTCGCTTGAGGCGTGTTCCCCTGGGATCAGTGCCACTGGTTGGGGAGCCATTCAGCAAGGTTTGGGGTCGACCAGGGGAGGGGGGGGGGTGGGGGGGGGGGGGGGGGGGGGGGGGGGGGGGGGGGGGGGGGGGGGGGGGGGGGGGGGGGGGGGGGGGGGGGGGGGGGGGGGGGGGGGGGGGGGGGGGGGGGGGGGGGGGGGGGGGGGGGGGGGGGGGGGGGGGGGGGGGGGGGGGGGGGGGGGGGGGGGGGGGGGGGGGGGGGGGGGGGGGGGGGGGGGGGGGGGGGGGGGGGGGGGGGGGGGGGGTGGGGGGGGGGGGGGGGGGGGGACCCAGTAATCCACCAGCCGATCGGGGGGCGGGCAACGAACAGGTTTGGTAGGGGTGACTAGCGACTCGAGACCAAGGGCGGGCCCCGATGGGACTAGGCGGATGCCCCGTCTGGCTGAGCGCTCTGGCAGATTTGGACCGCGCACGGTGTGCCCAGAAGAAGTACGGCCGAAGTTTTAGCTGGAGAGCGAGCATCAGCCGCTCCAGTATCCGGGACCGGATCCGGCCCAGTCAGTCCGGCGACTCATGGTTAGGCATGGAACTGCAGAGTCCCATGCTTTTCACTTTTCGCGCCATATCAAGGTTCCAGCAATACGGATGCTGACTATCTCAGCCGAGCTCCGTAGTCCACATTGGAAAAGTCAGTCAGAGGGACACTTCCCCTCAACAGGTTATATCCCCTTTGGTCTCTGTATCAGGTGTAGGGACCGTGTTCACGTCATGACTTGTGAACGTAGTGAATCACCACTGGTTCGGATTGCTGCTTCATTGTTTGAAGGGGGGTGAGTGGGTGGAAGATAAATGTAGTACTATGTATATCCCTATATAACCCTGTCGTGGAATGTTTGTATTGATTGTCGTACTCTGTCGATCACAGAGGGTTGGGTTGCGTCCCATGTTGGAATTTGCACAGCGTCAAGGTTCAAAGGAGAACTGATCTCAGAGAAACAGATGCGTTTAGAAGGAGGGGTTGGTCACGAGTTTGTCATAGGCCTAAGACGATGTGACCCCATCCAGGGTGGTATTTATTCATTTATTTATTGTCCGTGGGGTTGGGGGAGGCGGGGGGATCCGTCCCTTAATGTGGCTTGTGGTGTGGTTCACTTAATGTAGCCAGCTCAGGTAGGTTTACTTTCCCTCCTCCCTCTCTCGCTAATGTCACTGCCCGTGCAATGCATCCTGCAGGTTCACGGGTGGCGGGCACCGTTTTTTTCTCGTACGGGCTGTCTCTATCGCCTCATCACCGGTCTTTTTACCTGCCGCACGTGCCAAACATTCCCTCTAGGCTTGAGGTATCTCACTGTGACGTAGGGTGTGCATGTTGGCCGCCATGGGTTAGGCAGGTTTTCTCGTTGACTCGAGCGGAAGATGTCCCTGGGCGCGCCTGCCTCCGTGCTGGGTCTCAACCACTTCGTCGATGACGGTCGGTACTTCATTCCTAACAGTCGGCCCTTAGGGAGGACATCACTCTTTTCCGCATCGTGCTCTGCTGTCCTCTCGACTGGACCAGAGGGCAGAGGCGCTTGACCCGCCACTTCTGGGTCACCACGGCACTGTAAGCATCAGTGTCGTGGTTTGGGTTGTGGTTGTTGTTGTAGCCTGCTAATTCTCACTTTTGCGCAGTTCCGTTTGTTGTCAAAAATTAAAAAAAAGAAAATTGTTTGAGACCACGTTTTCTGGTTAATTCAATCCTTAACCTGCAATTCTAAATTATATTCAAAAGTCCTTTCTACTTTTTATCATCTGGTGATGCGGTAGTCGGCGGGATGGGGGGAGAACCTGGTGAGTCAGGGTTTGGACTTGCTTGGTCTCGCTCATCCGCCCCTGACACAAGCACCGGCTCTATTCTATCGGCCACCTTCCTGTTTGTGTGTGCAAGGAACGAGTTGTATGTTTGCGAGCGTGCGTACGCATGATTAGTCCGTTTGGGGGGAGCGTGGGATTGAGAATTGTTTAGTTGAAATGGTTACTTGAGAATGTGGGGATAATCGTCCATTGAATAATGATTATTTGCAAATGTGGTGGCAATTATAAAGCAATGGGTGCTCTGTATTAGTTCAGTACCTAAGAAAGAAAACGGGAACGTGAGTGAGGGAAGGATGAAGATATAATTTGCTATTCGTGTGTTTAGGCCTGTAATGTAAATCTCTTACCTGCTTCGGTGAGGAGACTTAGCGAACATTCCTCAGTTGGTTTGGTTACTGGTATGCTCAGGTCTGTGTTGACTGTGCTCTTAATGTATTCAGCAAACCCCCTCGCCCATCATGCGAGGGGCTCTAGGATTTTACGGCATATGTCGACCGGACTGACTGCGGGGTTTCCAGTACCTTCTTTCCTTCCATTCCTGCCGTGTGTCCTCTCCTCCCGGGGATTCACCGAAGCTTGCGCTTTGGGGCCGCGCACGGTTTGGGTGAGCACGGGGACTTTGCTGAGGATCCTAAACACCTGTCGCGGGACCTTCAGCGACAACGCCTCGTCCCACGGATGCGTCTCCACTGTCCTCGGACTTCAGACAGCCCATGTGACCAGTGTGGTTAGCTCTGTGTCGTGCAATTTGGGTGTGGTGTGTGTGTTGGCAAATGGTGTCGGCATTGAATGACACTGCCGTCAAGAACCGACCGGTTTGGGGCACTTGAGCGACACGGTGCTCCCAGTGGACTTTGAGAGGCCAGGTGTGGGGGAACCCACAGGAAGCACGGAAAGGAATGTGCGCTGGAAATGCTATTTATGATTATGGTTATGTTGTGTGCGGGGGAAATGCGTGTTTGAGGCTATGGAATGTTGTGTGTATTGAAATGCTTTAAATGTGATAGTGTATGTTGTGTGTTTGAAATGCTCAAAATGATTTTGTGCATGTTGAGGAGTGTGAATGCGTATTTGAGTGAACTGTGTGTGTTGGTGGGAATAAATGGGTTTTGTATTGGAATCTTTCTTGTGGGGACTCTTGGCGGGCGTGGGAGGTCAGTCACTCCCTCACTCCCATCAAGACCGATTCCTGTCAGGCAGACCTCCCAGGGTCGGGCGTGACAGCTCTCCATACCAATGTTGGTGCGTTTGATGATATTTAGGTCTCGAATATGTATTCGTTTTTTTCTCTGCGCTTCTGTGAATTTAATGCATTCTCAGTTTCTAGATTCCTCTGCATAGCCATGATGTTGTAAGCAGATCTCCAAGGTAACATCCTCCTGTAACTCTTTAGTGTACCATGCCGGTTTAGGATCATGCCGTAGCAATCGTTTTAAAGAGGAGCGTGTTTATCATAATTTCCTGTAAATGTTTTGAGCCCAAAAATTAAAAAAAAACAGCAATGATTCTGATCTGTTATGTCGAAAACTGAAGAGAGATTTGAGTATGCATTCATGCAGACAGTCTTGGTTGTTAAAGTTTGTAAAGCAACGGTAGGTTATTGTCTTGTGGGTCGTTTTGGGAATTTTTGCTCCTTTTTTGGACCATGTGACACAAATTGGGTAATGGTCACTACAGTTAGAATAGGACGCAGGCTTTCTGCTATGTGAGTGTTATCTGAAACATAAACATGGTCAATAAGTGTCTTCGAGTTTGGGGTGACTCTCGTTGGAGATTCGATGAGTTGATGTAGATAAATAGATTGAATGCTTACGTCCATTGGTTTTGCACTTTAGAAGGTCTATGTTAAAGCCAGTTCACCAGTAGCCACACCACCGCTGAAGAAGACAGACGGAGGTCTGTCGAAAACTCCAAGTAAGTGCTATTCCTAGCTGAGTGACCTGTGCAAATCCGGTAGTCGTTATGTTAAAGTCTCCAACTCCAAGTAAAATGATTTCCTTGGATTCTAGCGAGACTGCACCCATCATCGTAATAAATTTGTCGACCAGTTTACTCTTTGAGATGGGTTCCTGTAGCAGAATCCAACCAAAATGGAAGGGTTTCTTTTCAGCTTACTTCTATCCAGACGCATTCTATACCGTTACTTTCCAGGTGTAGAAGTCGTTTGAAGCTAAGGGTTTCACTGATGTAGATAAGAAGACCCGTTCTCTTTCGCTGTGTAGGATCTTTCCGGATGTGTTATATCCTGGAATTGTTACATCACTGTCGCTAATGTGTGCAGTCAATCTTGATTCAGAGTCCTAAAATATGAAAGGGTTTACTATGATTCCAAATCAGTGTTAATATATCTGATGTTTTGTTGACTGTATGTTGGATATTAAGGTGACAGATTTGAAGTCCTTCTTTGCTTGGCCATGCAGACTGGTTCTTGTTCATTTCTAGTTGTGTATTGATGTGATGATTATAGGAGACGACAATTTTGCACGTTAACTGTCATTAACATTAGTATAGTCAAGGAACACAATAAAAGCACATAAAAAAGAGGGAAAATGGGGTTGGGTTACACACCGTAACAACTTTAGGAAGCTAGAAGCGAATGAGAAGACAAGAAAATCTTCACGTATATGCCCGTAAGCTCCTCGGTCAGATGGTATACTTATGGAAAACACTTTTCTGAAATGAAAAGATACACACAAAGGAAGTACTTCTAAAGCAAAAGTACGATTAAAGGGGGACAGAAGAAGAGGAAAAAAAAAGTAAAAGAAACTTTAGACAAAAAGAACAAAAAACCCAAAAAATAAAAACCCAAGGGGGAAAAAAAAAGGCCACTCAAAAAAAAAATACACAAGTCACGTTGCGCACTGAAACTAGGGATTTGGCAAGCACAATTTTGGCCCCGCTCCAATAAATTAGAAATTTAAATTGCAGAAGTCTCCTGCTGAAAGGTTTTGGGTTCAGTCTTTTTTCCAAAAGGAATTTTTTTCCCCCTTTTGGGTTTTTCTAAATACAAAGACAAATGTGTCCTTTATATTACAAACACAACAGAAAATCTTCATTGAAAAATGATAATGAAATGAAAACAAGCAAAAGTTAAATTTACAAACAACTGGGGCCCCAACCCTAAAACAAAAAACGTAAACAATGAAAAAAGGGAAAAAGGAATATGAGTATTGTCTATGAGAAGACTCCTACAGTCCCCTCCAAAAACGGGCACGCGTCACGCTCCCGTGTCCCGCCAAAATTTTTGGGTCTTCCTTTTTTAAAAACCCGATGCGCACTTCGAAAGTCCGGGCCACCCCGTTTTTTTGTCCCCAAAACCACAAACGCACCTTCTTGAGATAAGATTTAAAAACTTGTGCAATAAAATCTGACACGCCCGAAAAGACGCCGCAACCGACAAAGGAAAAAAACAAACCAAATCCATTTTACACTCCACAACCGCGGCCTCGGCGCAAACAAAAAAAAAACACTTCACACACACAAACGCCGGGGGCCCCCACCACCAAAAACCCCAAAACCACGGTTCCCGACGCAAAGCACCCCGCAAAGCACCCCGGGCCCCAGCAAAAAACACCAAAACACACACCCCACACACACACACACACACACACACACACACACACACACGTGTGTGCGGGCCCCCACACACGCATGTAAAAAAATATTAGATACCCCCATAAAAAATTAGATAAGCCATACCCTACAAAGCACCCTGGATGGGGAAAAATTTAAAAACTTTTCACACTACATACCAAGTGATATTTAATGGATAAAAAAATTGCAAAGCTCCAACCATTAGATATGCCACACTTTCAAAGCACATGGATGATGGGAAAAAGCATAACGCACTACATACCTATGTGATAAGAATGGAAAATAAACAATGCAGAGACGGTGATGAAGCAAAGGGTATACGAAAATAAAAGGGTGCATACAGGCCCACGTGTTAATTTTAAATTTAATGGGACATGGGGGAGGAGCTGATTGGGTTGCTGTGACAGGAACGAGGGGAGGGCCTTGTGTTCACAACTGAACAGCAAATGGAAGGGGGGTGGGGTGGGATTGTACTGAAATGGGTGTGGGGTTGTGTGATTGGGGAGGGGGTTTGGGAAATGTAATGTTTTGGGGTGGGGGCAGGGGGGTTGATTTTGAAGTGTGAGGGGGCAATTTTCTGGGGGTTGGGGGGATATATGGGGTATTAAAAGGGTGGTAGTTGGCTGTGCGGGGAAAATTTTAGCCAAGAAGTTTGGTTTTGAGGTTTCCAGCGAATGTGTTTGGAGGTGGGGGGGGGTTGGGTTTCTTTCTGGTTTTTGGTTTGGACATGGAAGGGGGTGAGTGGGTATGTGGGGGATGGGGCAGGTCACGTTTCTTTTCTTTTACATTTCTGTTTTTCCTTTTTAATCACTGGGGGAAAAAAAGGAAATAAGTTGGGGGGGGGGGTTGTAAAGGGGTTTTCTTTTGTAGGGCTTGATGCCGACCTAGTAAATTATACCAAAACTGCGGGGATTGGGGTTTTTTGGGGTGTTTTCCCCGGGAAAACATTTTTATAGTTTTAAAAATAGGGGGAAAAGTTAGAGGTCACTGGGCGTCTTTGTGCAAGACGGCCCCTTCTTTTTCTTTGTGAAGGGGGGCCTGATGTAGTTTTTTAGGGTTGGGGCTTGTGGTTTTTGGGGGGGCAGATTTGGGGGGCAAGGGCTTTGGGACCCTATGAAATGGGAAAGTGTCCCGTCTTTCTTTTTGGGGCCCCAATCTGGCCCAGGAAGGAAGGGGGTGTTTTCTAGGTAACTGATCCCCTCTTGACGGCAGAAGAGGCAAGAAAGGGTGTGGAGTGGACGCCAAAATTTTTAAGGGGGTGTTTGGCCAAGGGGGGGAAGAAAGGAGGAGGCCTGCAGTGAAGCACTGGGAACGCTTGCCTGTGTAGGTGGATTAACTGACCCAGTTTTGCTACAGGCACGGCCTTTCGTCACGCTGTTGATCCCCACATGAAAGTGACCTGTTGGATGTGGGGTGATGGGGCAGTGATTTCAGCCATTGACACAGGTGATGGACTGTCAGGGCCCGGCATTGACAGATTTTTCACCCTGTACGCTCTTGACATTCCTTCTAAACTACCCCCTGTAACACAGTCTCCTAATAGCAGCATGTTACAAGTTTCTGGGGTTGTCTTTGTCGTAAGATAGCTAAAGGAGGGGGGGGATGTGAATTGTGTTTGTTGATGGCAGTGGGATTCTGTCATTGGTTTGTGGGCTGGTTTGTTCTTGTTGTGTAGAGATTTTGTTGATGGAACAATGAGCCAGTGTTTTGCTCTGTAAACTGTCTGACAGCATACTGTATTATTTGATGTTTTCCACAGCATATTTAATCTGTGTAGATGATGTAGTTGAAGTGTCACTGTGTATCTGGGCGCTTGGTTGTCTGTTGTTGTGTTTTATTAATTGGTTTGAGGGCAGGAACTGTTTTTCCCAATGTCAGTGTGATGTTGCTTGCTAGTTGAGAGAGTGTGGGGAAAATCAATGCTGAGAGCTGAATGGTTGGGAGACAGAGGGTCAGTACTGGTGGGGGAGGGTGACAACACACGCTGTTCTAAAACACACGGGTGGGTGTGGGAGGATCAGATGGGGGGTCAGTATTTTGGCGGTGGAGGAAGGGACTGAGGAGTGAGAAACGTCAACAGGAATGAAGGACTGTCGATGGCTGGAGACTGGAGGGGTGCAGGTGGCGATTCCATGCTGTCTGGGGCAGATGAGGGAGGTAGTGTGGCATGGGACGTGTTGGAGCTGGCAGCAATTGGGATTCCTGAGTTAGTGAGGGGTGAGGCAGTGTGGTGGAGGATGGAATCACCTGACTAGCAATGTTTCCACAACGTCATTTGACTGTGCATCACAGATGCCCAGTGGAGTTGGAGGAAACGAGTCTGTGACATTGTCAAGGCATCTGCAATTAACAATATCGAAACATCTGGTGCAGACAAATGGGCCACAATTTCTTTTAGTCTACCAAACTCCTGCTGAACCCACTCTTGGCAGACATGTCCTTGCACTAAGAATTTTTCCTCTTGTATAATAGACGTGAATTGTCAAAAGTTTGTGTTCACCGTTCAGAACAATTTGGAAGGATGAGTGCCATAACTCGCTGGGCAGTGGGGTCACAAAGCTCGGCGCCGAATCCAAAAGAGTCTTGTTATTTTTGTTGTATGAGAGAGAGAGAGAGAGAGAGAGAGAGAGAGAGAGAGAGAGAGAGAGAGAGAGAGAGAGGAGAGAGAGAAATAAACGTATGGGATAACATGAAATCGAACGCCCGCTCGCGCACGCCACCACACACACACACACACACACACACACACACACACACTCATACGCAGAGAGAGAGAAGAGAGAGAGAGAGAGAGAGAGAGAGAGAGAGAGAGAGAGAGAGAGAGAAGAGAGACAGAAGAGAGAGAGAGAGAGAGAGAGAGAGAGGAGAGAGGAGAGAGAGAGAGAGAAAACACACACACACACACACACACACACACATACACACACGTACATAGCGCGCGCACGGGCGGATATACATGTGCACGCACGAAAGCATGCACGCATGCTCGTACGCACGCACGCCACGAAGAGAGAAGAGAGAGAGAGAGAGAGAGAGAGAGAGAGAGAGAGAGAGAGAGAGAGAGACATTCACAAAATGTGTAGTAAATATTAAATAAAAATATTCAAAATGATCATGAACTATACAACATGTATGTTGATCTCATCCTACGTCTCCCTCTGTCATTCCCGTCATTTCCTAGACCCAATATGCCCTCTGTCTCCGTCTCTGTCTCTCTCTCCCTCTCTGTCACAAACATAGACACAGACGGACAGACAAACACACGCACATGCGCGCGCGCATGTGTGTGTTTGTGTCTGTGTGTGGGTCTGCGTGCATGCACGCATGCCTGTGTGTGTGCGTGCATAAATTAGTACATGTGTGTGTGTGTGTGTGTGTGTGTGTGTGTGTGTGTGTGTGTGTGTGTGTGTGTGTGCACGCTCACGCGCGTGTGCTTGTGCATGCGTGCAAATGTGTGTGTGTATGTGTGTGTGCATGCGTGCAAATGCGTGCTTTGGTGTGTGTGTGTGTGTGTGTGTGTGTGTGTGTGTGTGGTGTGTGAGTGTGTGTGTGTGCGTAAGCTCAGTCATAGAGGTGACAGATGGACTGACTCACTGAATTCATTTTTGCATTACGTTTATCGTTAATTCATTTGTTCTTCACCCCTCCAGCCTGAGTTTATTGCCGCATATGCTGCCATGCCCATTTGTCTGCCCATAACTCCCTTCGTGGCATGCATCTGCAGTCAGCCTGTCTTACCTGTCACCATCAATGTTGCTCTAGAGGGATGATTGGCCGAATCGCGTTTCACCCAATCACCTTTCGACCAGTCACGTTTCGCCGAATTACAGTTCATCCCACGTCTGTATTCTCACCTCACGCATCCATCACCCACCTCGTTTTACCCGAAATCAAGTTGGGTAGCATTGTTGGTTCATACACACACACACACACGCGCGCGCACGCAAACACACACACGCGCGCGCACGCAAACACACACACACGCACGCACGCACCCCCCCCCCCCCCCCCCCCCCCCACACACACACACACACATACAGAGTATCACGCCGAATGGTGTGACGGTTGTTCGGTTCACCTATTAGCTCGACGACTTCACGTTCAATCGATCGCACCCACTCTTCACGACAGAGGCAATATGAACAATTCACAATTATTAACGAATATGGGTATGTGTGTGGACGTGTTGGATGATAGTTTCAAAAAAAAAAAATAATGTGTGGGATAAATCAACTTTGAGTAAAAGTTTGTTCTTATCTTGCACGGGCACTTAGAAGTTAACGTCTGGAACAATGGACAGTCCTTGTCACGTCTTGAGAAGTTATTTGCTCTTCAGTTCTTCAGGTCCAGATCTCCATCGTGAAGTACCGCAGCGTAGCGAAGGTCTGGTCAATCGGCCCACCATGCGTGATCTCACAGTATCCTTGTATTGGAATATTTCTTCACCTGATATTGTAAATTGCCCGGCAAATCTATAGTATTTCTGTAAATTGTATGACTAGATCTAAGACAAACATGACGACACTGATGAATACAGTCCAGTGTGTGGTGTCATGTATGCGATGTCTACCGCGGGCACAATGATACAATAAAGATGTAGATGGGATGTAACGTTAAGTGATCGATGTCACCAGACCAACCTCAGGTGCACAGCATCCCATCTGAAAAGTTAAATTAACGTATTATTTGCAACGCACGACTGAAATGATTGTAACAAGTATAGGCTCAATCAATGTGTTTACTAGACATATTACGGGCATGGACCCTGATAGATATTGCGAGAATCTTCGCATATCAAACTACACATAAAATTCGATAAGTTATTCAACTAAAATCATCTTTCCATATTTCTGATCTAATAGCATGACAAAATTATCGGAGTGGGTTGCCACCCTCACTCACATAGTAGAAGATGTGATGAGCGCGGACCCAAGGCTCTCCAACGCGAATGCCACCGGCTGGCCTCCCGGTCAGTACAGCACGGTCGTAGTTTCAAAGGCTGGCGCGCGACGGTGCCGTGCTGGGACCTGACCAGGCTGACCGGAGCTCCCTTGGGCGTACTAAGGTTGGGCGATGGTCCGTGGCTGCATCAAGAGTGAAGGCGAGTCGGCGGGAGGAGACCGTTGATGGCACTGGATTGCCAGATCCTGCAAGTCCGGCTGACGAAGCCTATTCTGGACTGTCGGCAGGTTCTTTCAACGACTTGGTGTTGGCGATCGCACGTCAGACCTCCAGAGAGTGCGTAGAATACTTTTTATTGGTTCCGGGCTTGCTGTATGGGCAAGGATGGATGTCACTTTCCAAACGGCTCTCTGCTGCTGGCGATGCGTCTTTTCTCCACTCGCTCTGCTTCAGTAACTGACTTTTAGTTACGTCATCGCGCATGAATAGTCGTGTCTTGGAGATGCGATGAAGAATAAAGTTCCTTGACAACTTCGAACAAACATAGTATTGGACATTTTCCGAAGGATGCTGGTTCACGGAATAGGAACTCTCAACTTGAATGAAGAATGATATGTGACATATTGAATCTGCTTTTGGCACAAAACAAGATAAAAATAAACGATGAGAGCAGGTCGTCTTCCGAAGAAAATGACGTCGCAGCCCGCGCCTCGTATCGTGACGTAAAGAATTAATGACGAAATATGTTGAGCCTTGGAACAAGTTTGACGACAATCTAAAGTGTTAGGTCGTGAGCCTTACCATGTTACAAATATCCCCCGTCTTAAGATTAAACTGGGTTCCAAACCTCTTTTAATCAAAAAAAAAAAAAGTAATAGGCTCAAAGACCAAACACTAGCTTCATCAGATTAATGAATGCAGATAAGCAATCAATTTTAATAATAACACCGTAAATTCAAACTCCGCAAATAATATAACAACTCTGATAGTTCTGCCTTGTCGATAAACATGACAGATTGTGTTCTGACAAGCACAGAACAAATAGCATCATCGTATACGATGATAACCATGACGTCAAAAGCCTGCTTCGGCTGCACTCGTGTTTGCCAAACACGATCTATCTCCCTTAGTCCAGCCAGAAGTCTGCATCGAAATCAAAAGGAATGACTTAAAGAGCACGCATCTGAAGGTACTCTACTGTAATATGAGAGATATACAAATGAACAGCACATATCTAAACCAAGCGCGCCTAAGTCTTCTGTTACATAGGCGAACGGCGCCATTATGATGGGTGGCAAAATGAAGCCCCTCGCTTCCAGGATTTGACTGTACATCTGACAGCCGAGACATATGTCTCACAACCAGTGAACCCCTACGTCACTGCAAATGGTGCAAAGATGGCACCCGGCATCTACTAGACCAAACTCATACCTCTATGACGAGTGACCCGCACGATGCCTACATGAGTGTACTCCCACACTCTATTTGTGCTCTGATAAGCACACAAAGACTGAAAGGATGCAAAGATGGCATCCGACATCAATTAAGCCGCCTCATACCCCTATGATGAGTGCCTAATCTGACGCCCACATGAGTGTTCTCCTAAACACTCCCGCTGTGCCATGATGGGCACAAAAACAATTCATGTCACCTACATGAATCGATTCCGTCTGAATACATCTTATAGGTAACAGACCACCTAACTTCTCTCCCCTTCACGGCAAAGATGATCCGATTCAAGTATAATCTGTCATAAACTATTCCTTTGATACGCTAGACTAACAAGCCGACCCTCCAACTAACCGAACTTATATTCTCTTTTATGAAAGAGAAAAATCTATATCTTGTGCAGTATTATATGGACTGTCTTTTCTCTAAACAACATTCTATATTACAAAGTACATACTGTCATATATCCAACATTCTTCACATAATACACCTGATTTGTGCACAATATATGAGTCTGCTGCTTCTACATTCTTGGATCTCAGTGGATCCGAGACATGTAATCTGCGCCTATGTTCTCTTCTCCTGGTATGACGCGCAGGGAGAACGAGTGTTGCTGAAGTTGCAGTGCCCAGCGCATGAGCCTCCCCTTTCATGGTACTTTTTGATCAAGTTTATATGGTATAACTTTTCTTTCCCTCTAATCTGGATTCGGTAGTCAACCCTGTTGACTTTCTTGTTGACAACAAATGGTCCCTTCCAAGAGAGCTGGAGTCTCTTGTGCTTATCAGGTAGTAACACTAATACTCTATCACCTTCTTCGAGCGTGCGCTCGTGCGCCTTCTTGTTGAATGCTTTCATGTACCGTTTCTTGGCTTCCTTCTGGCATTCTGCTGCGATCTGACAAGTTCTTTCCATCTTGTTGCGCAGATCCGTTACATACTCTGCGGCGCTTCTACCTTCTGGGTTTTCTTCCTCTTCCACCCAAACCTTTTTCAGTATCTCTAGGGGTCCCTTAACTGTCCTTCCATAAAGTAGTTCAAAGGGCGAGAACTGCGTTGAATCTTGTGGCACCTCCCGATATGCGAATAACATGGCCGGAATAAACCTATCCCATTCTGTAGGCTGATCCACGCACAATTTTTGAATCATTTTCTTGATCGTCCCGTTGAACTTCTCCACCAGGCCATTTCCTTGAGCATGGTATGGTGTTGTAGTCACTCCTTTTATGCTCAATAAACGATACACTTCTTTCATCAACTCTGAGGTGAACTGTGGTCCTCTGTCGCTGATGATTTTCTGTGGAATGCCAAGTCTAGTCCACATCTCGTATAGTGCTTCTGCGACTGTTACAGTGTCTACCTTCGGAATAGCAGCTGCTTCTGCATATTTAGTTGCATAATCTATCATGGTCAACACGTATCTGTTGCCCCTAGAGGTGGTGGGGCTGACTGGCCCAACGATATCAATCGCTACCTGTTGGAACGGCACACTTACCACTGGCACTGCCTGTAGCGGTACTTTTCCTTATCTTCCACGGCTCACAAATCTTTGACACGTGTCGCATGAGATACAAAATCTCCTAATATCTGCATCAATCCCAGGCCAGTGAAATGAACTGGTAATCCTGTCCTTTGACTTATTCATTCCAAGATGTCCGGACATGGGAACGTCATGTGCTAATTCCATGATGGCATGTCTATACTTGTTTGGCACCACGATCTGGTACCATGTTCTCTGACCGTGCATATACTTTCTATAAAGCACTCCTCTTTTCATGTAGTAGCAAGTCGTGGCTCCATTGCTTCTAGTGACACCTCGATCTCCCTTCAGTGCACGCTCACGTACTCTGCACAGACTTTCATCCTTACTTTGTTCTTCTTTCAACTGTGAAGGCGTCACTGTTGCCAAGACTGATTGCTTGACTCTAAGCACCGATTTAGTTCCTTCCCGCGATGTTCCAGGATCTTCAATAGCTGCCATGGTTTCATTCTCTTCCTTTGCCTTCGCTGGAGCATAGTGATGTCTCAGGTTTACCTCCTTCTTTCCAATTTCATGTACTATGGGCTTGGCCTCATTCTCGTTTTCTTGCTTCTCATGTCGCGTCCTGTTTTCGTTTCCTATCAAGACTGGCACGGGTGCGTCGTCTGCTACCAATACTTCTACCTTTCCACTGTAGTATGGCGTTTCCAGTTTCACGATCGCTGTTGGGAGGTTTGCCGTCATGTTGTTTGCATAACGAACAACTTTGCTACGACCTGTGTAGCATTTCGCTGGCACCAAATTTTTCTTTACTTGTGTTTGGGTGGCGCCGGTGTCCCTCATACCTTCAGTCTTCGTTCCTTCAACCTTTACAGAGCAATAGTACTTGTTTCGGTTCCCCTTCTCTATAACCTGGACTGCTGCCTGTGTGTTTTCTTCAGGAACGGTATCTCCTATAATCACTGATACTTGTTCATTGCCCGGGCAGTCTTTAATGAAATGTGGTCCTCCGCATTTGTAGCATCCCTTCCTATTGACCTGATGGAATCTTGGGGGTCCTCTGTAGCCTCTGTAGTTTGATGTTCCCTCAGACTTCTCACCGGAATGAATGTGGTTTTCTCATGGGTTTTGCCATCTCTTGTGGGTTGTTACGCTGGTCTGTTTGGTTCTTATTCTGGTTCTGTGGCTGCTGAGATCTCGTGTTGATCATCTTCCCATTGATAAATCTTCTTTCTGCAAGCCTAGACTCATCGAAGAGTTCTGCTGCAACCAACACTTCCTTCTTGCCTGCTGGAGCTTTCTCTCGGATAAATCTTGCCTTGTCCATTGGCAGAGTCTCTAAGAACTTTTCCATGACCAACATCTCTTTCAAATCTGCGTCATTTTTGTTTGACATCTCGACCCACCTCTTCAACATATGGTCGAGACGTTCCCAGTAGACACTATTTTCTTCGCCATCACGCGGTTTTGCGCTGCGAAACTTCTTGCGATAGGTGACCGCGTTCAGTTGACTACGTCTTAGTAGCACATTTTTAATAATATTGTAGTCAGCACTATCCTCAACCGGTATTTGAATGTAGGCTTCTCTGGCCTCACCCTTCAGTAAAGGTACCAATCTAATACCCCATTCATTCTCACTCCACTTATTTAGCGTCGCGACGCGTTCAAACTGGACAAGGTACGCCTCGATGTCCTCGCGATCCTCAAGAAAAGGCATTTTGACCTTGTGGATTGCTTGCGCGTGGTTGGCGTTGATTTGCTGAGCTGCAACTTGCGTGTTTGACTCAATGCGTCTTATCTCCAGCTCATATTCCACATGTTTTTCTTCGCGTTCGCGCTCTGCGGCGAGTCTTTTGTCCTCTCGCTCTGCGGCAAGCTTTGCCTCTTCACGCTCGCGTTCGGCAGCAAGTTTTTTGTCCTCTCGCTCTGCGACAAGCTTTGCCTCTTCGCGCTCGCGTTCGGCAGCAAGTTGCCTCTCTATATAGGCAATCAAGTCGCCTTCTTTCAACCCAAGGGCTTCGCCCTGTGCTTTGTACATAACGAATGCAGGGTCCATTGCAACTTGACCTTGTGATGCTGTCATAGGAGCATTAGACCTCTGTCCCTTTGGCATCACGCAATTTATACGTGTATACAAATGTTTTTTTAATAAAAATTATCAAACTCGAGCAAATCACTTATAATGACTCACAGATTAAACAATCCTTTCTACGATTGCGACAGTGTACTTTGATATGCAAATATATCTATCACTGAGTCGGTATAGGACTAGTGATCTCAATTCTCTTCTCTAGTCTGTCCGGATAAGACAAACCAATTACATACGACTAAATCTTCTTCTCAAAACGATTGTATATAACCATACAAGAAAATATGTCTGCAAAGTGGGCCGATTCTACCTGACAGCTATATCCAAAGTGATATTGGAGTACTTCACAATAGACTAATGAAATTTACGACATAAAAAGATTAATTTGGATTCTGTATAAGCTGAAAAGCTACACTATGAGGGACTAGTGTGCACCTAAGGAGAATCTGGGCTCCACCCAACCTCCCGCATCTGAAGTGAAGGAGGGACAATGATTGTCCGCAAAGCCGGAGCTATATGAAGGCGAACCGAGGGATCGGACGTATCCCACCGCTGCCACCAATTTATGTCACGCCGAATGGTGTGACGGTTGTTCGGTTCACCTATTAGCTCGACGACTTCACGTTCAATCGATCGCACCCACTCTTCACGACAGAGGCAATATGAACAATTCACAATTTATTAACGAATATGGGTATGTGTGTGGACGTGTTGGATGATAGTTTCAAAAAAAAAAAAATTAATGTGTGGGATAAATCAACTTTGAGTAAAAGTTTGTTCTTATCTTGCACGGGCACTTAGAAGTTAACGTCTGGAACAATGGACAGTCCTTGTCACGTCTTGAGAAGTTATTTGCTCTTCAGTTCTTCAGGTCCAGATCTCCATCGTGAAGTACCGCAGCGTAGCGAAGTTCTGGTCAATCGGCCCACCATGCGTGATCTGCACAGTATCCTTGTATTGGAATATTTCTTCACCTGATATTGTAAATTGCCCGGCAAATCTATAGTACTCAGAGGCATAAAAAACGCGAAAACAAACTGTATAGAAATTTTGATGTAATTTGGCTACCGATTCCTTTGAACTGGTAATAGAAAGTGAGAAAAAGCAATCGAACACCGCAAAAGTGTCCTTTCAAAGTTCATTCTGGTAGAAAATAAGGTCACATGAACTTGACCTTGACCCTGTGTTAACAGCAGAATGTCAGTATCTGGTGTGACCACCTCGAGCATTGATCACAGCTGTGCACCTGCGGTACATCGAGCGCACCAGAGTGTTGGTCTGCCTCTGGGGGACTTGCCACCACACCTGGCCCACAGCAACAGCAAGCTGAGCTGCTGTCTGGGGTCTGGGGTTGAGCTGGTTCAACTGCCTCTGAAGGGCATCCCAGAAATGCTCTATTGGGTTAAGGTCGGGAGAACGGGCTGGGTGAGGCAGCAGATTGATGTTGTTCTGCCTCAGGAAGTTCTGCGTAGCACGGCAGTGTGCGGCCTTGCGTTGTCCTGCTGAAACAGGTTCTGTGGATGCCGCTGGAAATGCGGCAGGATGTGGGGCCTCAGAACTTGGTCGATGTAATGAACAGCAGTGACCCCGTTACCACGTCCTGGACCCACATTCTGGAAGATGACTGGCCCAATACGGCGATTTATGCCGATAGCCCCCCAGATCATAATGCTTTCACCACCCCATGGGTCCCTTTCGGTGATGTTGGCATCCGTGAAGCGTTCCCCCGCTCTTCTCCAGATCCGGATGCGGCCATCGCCTGGGTCGACGCAGAACCGGCTTTCATCACTGAAGAGGACTCGGCCCCAGTCCCGATGGCGCCAATGCACGTGGATCTGTGCCCACTGCAGACGGTTCTGGCGATGCTGGAGTGTCAGGATAGGTCGCCGGGCTGGACGCCTGCATTGGAGACCAACTGTGTTCAGTCGGTGACGCACGGTCCTGTTGCTGATTGGCCTGCCATGGTTGCCGACGGTGTTCCTGGCTGTGTTGGCAGCGGTTTGGTAAGGCTCCCGTCGATGCTGACGAAGAAGATGGCGGTCTTGGGCTGCTGTGGTGACCCTCGGTCTGCCGCTCCTCGGTCTGTCATCAGTGGTGTTTCTTGCTTGAAAGCGGTCCAGAAGGCGATAGACGGTGGAAATGTGGACTCCGAATGCGATAGCAACCTGCCTCATTGGAACCCCGGCCTGCAGTTGCCCCATTGCTATGCAACGATCTTGACGAGAAAGTCTCGGCATTATGTTGGCGCCTCTGGAAGGGATGATTTGAACTTTTTGGGGTTTGGAAATTTATAGCCCCACAATGGGGCCACATTGAGTTGCTGCAATTCACATTGATGCACGTGGCGTAGGTAGTCCACATGGCAAATGCACTCCTCGTGCCAAAAACGCTGACCCGGCAACATTCACCCACTGTTACGAGGTTACAACCGGCCAAGACACCACGTACTGCTAATGTTGCACGTGCCAACGACATTGCTTACGTCCTGTTCACAATGTGAACAATCGTGCACTGTCTCTATTTTTTCGCGTTTTTTATGCCTCTGAGTATATTTCTGTAAATTGTATGATTAGATCTAAGACAAACATGACGACACTGATGAATACAGTCTAGTGTGTGGTGTCATGTATGCGATGTCTACCGCGGGCACAATGATACAATAAAGATGTAGATGGGATGTAACGTTAAGTGATCGATGTCACCAGACCAACCTCAGGTGCACAGCATCCCATCTGAAAAGTTAAATTAACGTATTATTTGCAACGCACGACTGAAATGATTGTAACAAGTATAGGCTCAATCAATGTGTTTACTAGACATATTACGGGCATGGACCCTGATAGATATTGCGAGAATCTTCGCATATCAAACTACACATAAAATTCGATAAGTTATTCAACTAAAATCATCTTTCCATATTTCTGATCTAATAGCATGACAAAATTATCGGAGTGGGTTGCCACCCTCACTCACATAGTAGAAGATGTGATGAGCGCGGACCCAAGGCTCTCCAACGTGAATGCCACCGGCTGGCCTCCCGGTCAGTACAGCACGGTCGTAGTTTCAAAGGCTGGCGCGCGACGGTGCCGTGCTGGGACCTGACCAGGCTGACCGGAGCTCCCTTGGGCGTACTAAGGTTGGGCGATGGTCCGTGGCTGCATCAAGAGTGAAGGCGAGTCGGCGGGAGGAGACCGTTGATGGCACTGGATTGCCAGATCCTGCAAGTCCGGCTGACGAAGCCTATTCTGGACTGTCGGCAGGTTCTTTCAACGACTTGGTGTTGGCGATCGCACGTCAGACCTCCAGAGAGTGCGTAGAATACTTTTTATTGGTTCCGGGCTTGCTGTATGGGCAAGGATGGATGTCACTTTCCAAACGGCTCTCTGCTGCTGGCGATGCGTCTTTTCTCCACTCGCTCTGCTTCAGTAAGTTTGACGACAATCTAAAGTGTTAGGTCGTGAGCCTTACCATGTTACACAGAGTTCCATTTTCATTTTCAACAAGGACGTAACGCTGCCTGCGGGCTAGTTCATATACTCTGCACATCTGCTAAGTTTCAAGACCACATGGCCAAAGATGGGAGAATTTAAGATAAGAAGAGGGTCTCCTGGCTACGTCTTAGCAGATATCTGACCAACGCATTAGGCCAACGCGTTGGTTAGACCTCCCTCTCTGTCTCTCTCACACACACACACACAGATAACAGACATCTTTATAAGCACCATTCAAGGAGGCTTCACAAAATTCGGTGTATGAGATAATTTCACCGATACGTTAGTATAGTAGAAGAGATGGAGGTGAGCAACAGACTAGTCAGTTTAAATGACCCCATGCCCGATTCAGTTTCTTTCCATTTAAATTTCAAAATTCACTTCATCCACAATGTAAAGAGGATGATGTCGCTTCAGGTCAGAAAGAAGAACGAGCAAGTACGGCAACTCCTACAAGAGTTACCGTACTTGTTCGTTATTTATCGTTTACAGCTAGAGTTACCCTACTTGTTCGTTCTTTACTCTTTACTGTTCTCTGCCTCATCTGAGATTTCCTTCCAGAAAGATTACCATTTCTCATCATGTACCGCCATTTTTTTTCCCAACGCACCTCAGATATTTTGGGGCGACCTGTTCGTCAGTATTTACATGAACCGTAAAACTTGAGATCTTTAGAGTTCAAGGAAGAGAACTCTTGCAAGAACGAATGAAATCAAAGGATTGAACAAAACGTCATGTGCCCATCAGGACGACTGTAAGCCGATGGAGACGGCAATAAAACTGAAAGAATGCGTCAATAAAAACGCAGACAAGATAAGGGAAAAATAAAGCCCAGACAGTTTGAAACGTCAGTCAGGCAAGTGAGCCGTCCACAAAAAAGGCTTAAAGTCCTAAAACAAAACAAAACAAAACAACACACACACACACACACACACACACACACACACACACACACACACACACACACAGATTAGGAAAAAGAAACGCCAAAGTGGCTCGGTGATTATTGTCGTGGATTGCCGACTGGAAGATCGCGTGTTCGATTCTTGTCAAATTCATTTATTTATGGAATTTTTCAGCCCCCGTCGTCTCCAGTCCAGAGTTAGGTTTACTATGTGGCTCAAGTGGGAAGATTTGAACTGGCTAGCTGAGTTTCATGCATTGAATGGAAGTGTTTCTGACAGTCGCTGAATTTTTTTTTTTTTTTTTTTTTGTCCAGTCTTTTGTGCCACCTCATTGGCAGTGCACCCACGCAGCCTATTCCGACACCCCGTCCACAGCCGCAGCCTGGTCAGTCCCGCCGCAGCCCCGGCACCGGCAAGCCACAGGGAGCAGTCAATGTCAAGTCGTCAAGAGGCTACCCACCGGAGGAGACACTGCACTGCTGCCGAGTCACTTTGGTGGTGTTCAGTGGCGCCTGTTCTGATGCAACATACGCAGGACATCACCTTCTAAGCCCCCTACTGACGAGAGTGTCGCTGAAATTTCGTGACCAGCACTGTAGGCGTGTGTATCTCTCTGGCCTGTTCATTCAAATCCAGCTCTCGTGGTGACCTTCATTTCCAATTTCTATCCACGTCTATGCCCTTGCAGCGTTCATGCTGAATAATTGTCGGTATAGGCAAGGTTATGGGGACTGACGTTGTGCTGAATTGTCGGTACAGGCAAGGTTATGGGGACTGACGTTGTGCTGAATTGTCGGTATAGGCAAGGTTATGGGGACTGACGTTGTGCTGAATTGTCGTTACAGGCAACGTTATGGGGATTGACGTTGTGCTGAATTGTCGGTATAGGCAAGGTTATGGGGACTGACGTTCGTGCTGAATTGTCGGTAAAGGCAAAATCATGGGGACTGACGTTGTGCTGAATTGTCGGTACAGGCAAGGTTATGGAGACTGACGTTGTGCTGAATTGTTGGTACAGGCAAGGTTATGGGGACTGACGTTGTGCTGAATTGTCGGCACAGGCAAGGTTATGGGGACTGACGTTCATGCTGAATTGTTGGTACAGGCAAGGTTATGGGGACTGACGTTGTGCTGAATTGTCGGTAAAGGCAAGGTTATGGGGACTGGCGTTCGTGCTGAATAGTTGGTATAGGCAAGGTTATGGGGACTGACGTTGGGTGGACGTGATGGAACCCACCAGGGCAGGCTATTCACCTACGCTGACTCCACAACTACGCAATCATTGTCGTCGGTACAGGGCTTCTTAGGTAGTATTTGAACATCACCAAACTGACTCGGCGGCAGTGCAGTGTCTCCTGTGGTGGGCCGTATCGTGACCGCTCAATGTTGATGGCTCCCTGTGGATCGCCGATATGGGACC
>CM031608.1:29362010-29374510 GCA_018398815.1 Conus ventricosus
TTTGATTCTTATGGACGACAGTTTCTCCCTCTTGAAGTGGTTCGAGGTCTTGCACGTGTCATTGTACATGTTGCAGTACAACTAGCAACGACGTCCGCCGCTGAAACACTTACCATAATCCTTTTTTTTTAACTGTTTTGCTTCATGGAAACGCAACGAAGCATCGTGTCAAGCCTTGTGACTTGTATGTATGATTTGTGTATGAGTTAAGGTATCCATTATACATTACAGTCATGACGCGCTTTTGTGATTGTTTGATTTTCCCTTTATTTCCTTCTTCAGAGTGATTCTTGGGTCGAGAAGATGACCACGCATCGGAAGAAGTGTTCTAGTTCTTCGGTTGAAGAACTTCTGTGCGGGGCTTGTGTTTGAATTCTGGCTGGGTGTGTTTCTGTAGTTCAGTAATGCCAGGAATTGATCTCCATCTTTGTTCTTCTTCAAGATTGACTTGGCTGTTTTTGCCGCTGATTCTGCCTTCCCGTTGCTTCTGCTGTGGTACGGTGAAGAGGTGACATGTTCAAAATCAAAATCTAAAGCAAATCTTTTGAAGTTTTCTGATGTGAATTGCGGCCCGTTGTCTGTTACAACTGTACATGGCAGTCCGTACCTTGCAAAATGACCTTGAGAGTTTTGATGACTGTTGTTGCTCTTGTGTCATCTAGTCTGTCGATTTCCCAATAGTTGGAGAGATAGTCTACTCTGACTAGATAGTCCTTTCCATCACACTCAAACAAATCTACTCCCACCTTCTCCCATTGTCTGGATGGTAGTTCATGCGGTTGGAGAGTTTCAGGCTGGTTTGCTGCTTGGAATCTCTGGCAAACTTCACAACCTGCGATGAACTGGGTAATATCTTCTGTCATTCCGGGCCAATACAAACACTCTCTAGCTCTCTTCAGGCATGCATCTCTTCCTGAGTGTGTGGAATGCAGTAGTTTCTTCATCTGAGATCTCATTGTCCAGGGTACAGCAACCCTATCCTGCTTGATGATAAGACCATCTTGTACCGAGAGTTCATCTCTGAAGCTGAAGTAGGACGATAGCTCCATCGGTAGTGAGGACTTGTCTTCAGGCCACCCAGTCATGATGACTGTCTTGAGTTTCTGCAACACTTCATCCTGACTTGTTGCTTCTTCAACTCCTCAAGTCTTTCTTTCCATATGAGGATGAAATCAAGGCTGTTGACGTCTTCGATATCCAGTTGCTCGCTTGGCTTGTTGAGTAGATATGCTCTGGAGAGAGTATCAGCTAGTACCAGGTCCTTTCCTCTGTGGTAGATGATGGTGAGGTCATATCCCTGGAGTCTCAGCATCATGCCTTGAAGTCGCCTGGGTGCAGATGAGAGAGGTTTTTGGAAGATTGTTTCCAAAGGCTTGTGGTCACTTTGTACTGAAACATGTCGACCAAATATGTACTGGTGCCATTTCTCTACGGAGAACACAATAGCAAGTAGCTCTTTTTCGATCTGTGCGTAGTTTTGTTCAGTCGGCGTCAGGGCACGGCTGCTGTATGCTATGGGGCGTCCCTTCTGCAGCAGGACTGCGCCTAGACCGCTCTGGCTTGCGTCGCACTGGATCTGTAGCTCTTCCGTTGGGTCATAGAAGGATAACACTGGGGCTTCCGTGACAAGCCTCTGTACCGCTGGGTCATAGAAGGCTAACACTGGGGCTTCCGTGACAAGCCTCTGTACCGCTGGGTCATAGAAGGCTAACATGGGGCTTCCGTGACAGCCTCTGTACCATTGGGTCATAGAAGGCTAACACTGGGGCTTCCGTGACAAGCCTCTGTACCGTTGTCACGAGTTTGTCAACGAGGCCTACGACGTTCGACCCACCTAGGGTGGCGGAATTACTTATTTGTTTATTGTCGTTGCTGTTGTCGTGTATCCGTCCCTTAGGTGGCTTGTGGTGCAGTTGCACCTTGGTGTGGTTCAGCTCAACTTCGGTTTGCTTTCTCTCTCTCTCTCTCTCTAATTCCACCGCCCGTGCTATTCATCCTGCAAGTTCACGGGTGGCCGGTACCTTTCTCTCGAACTTTCTGTCTATCGGCCTCTCGCCTGTCTTTTACCTGTCGCACGTGCTTCGTTTCTTTAGTTTGAAGTATGCTCACTCTGTGGACGCAGCATGGCATGTTGGCCGCCATTGCTGAGGGAGGTTAGCTCTTCACTCGAGCGGAAGATGTCTTTTGGGGGCGCCTGCTCCAGTCCTGGTTCTTTACCTTATCATCGAGAGTACAGTCAGTACTTTCAATTCCTGCAGTCGGCCTGTAGGAGAGGGACATCATTTCTTCTGTTTCCGCATCTTCGCCTCTGTCCTCTCGACTGGACAGAGGGTAGAGAGAGTCCTTTGACCGCCTCTTCGGGGTCACCCACGGGTAGCTGGTAAGCATCAGTTTCGTGGTCTGTTTGTTTTGGTTTGTTGTTGTTAGCCGGCTTAGTCTTCGCTTTTGCGCAATTTTCTTTTGTTTTCGAAATTGTAAGAGAAATATTGTGTGAGACCTTTTCTCTGGTTAATTCCATCTTTAACCTGGCCATTCTAAATTATTTCCAAAATTCTTTCTCTGTTTATCTGTCTGGTGATGCGGTAGTCGGTGGGGAAGGGAGAGAACCTGGTGATTCAGGGTTGGAACTTGCTTGGTCTCGCTCGTCCGCCCCTGTCACATTCGCCGGACTTTTTATCCTTCGGCCACCGTCTGTTTGTGTGTGCAAGGAGAGCGAGTTTTATGTTCACGAGCGTGCGTGCGCATGATTTGTCATTCGGATGCGTGGTTGGAGATTTGTGTTATTTTGAAATGTGTTTATTAAATGTGACAGTTGTGCCATTGAATTATTATTTGCAAATGTTGGTGGCAGTTATTAAGCGATGGTCGCTGTGTTGATTTATTTCCTAAGGAAGGAAAACGTTAAGCGTGAGTGAGAGAAGGGGAAGATAATTCATATTTGTTTTATAACCTGTTGATTTAATGCAGTCTTTTACCTGCATCGTGTGAGAAGACTTGATTCAATGGGTGTGTACTGTGTGCGTTTAATACACTTCCCTCGCCCATCATGCGAGTGGCTGATAGACTTGACAGCAATGGGTCAGACGGTACTGACGGCAGGGTTCCAGTACCCTTCTTCCTTCCTCCTTCCTTCTTCTTTCCCTCCTCTTCGACTCTCCTCCCAGCTACGCTCCCCCCCCCCCCCTCCCGGGGGCTTCACCTGGAGCACGATCTGGATGGTGCCACGTACTGGTCGAGGCCACGTTCTGGCTGAGACCACGGACGGGATGGTGCCACACGCTGATCGAGGCCACGCCTTGGTCGGGACCGAGGGCTGGTAGAGACGCCCACCGTCTTGACTGGCCGGCCTGGACCCCCGTCCAGGACCTCCAGTAACAGCTACTTTCCCCCCCCCCCCCCCCCCCCGGGACACGCTCTTCACTGCCCGCTTGGAAGTCGAGGGTGTCGGCTTTGAGCGACTCCTGCGAGAACCAACCCGGCTCGGAGCACCTAGTGCGACGGGTGCTCCCAGCGGATTTGACAGGGGCAGGGATGTGGACGCACCCCATGGTGTGAGAAAGGATCGATACTGGAAATATTTCTTTATAATTGTGTATATGTCATATGTGCTGGAATGCTGTAATTGTGATTGTGTACGTCGTATGGCGAATATTTATTTATAATCGTGCATGTTGTGGGTGTGGGAGTGCTTGATTGTGATTGTGCATGTTGTGTGCGTTGGAGTGCTTGATTGTGATCGTGCATGGTGCGTGTGTTGGAATGTTTTATTTGGCTGGTGTGAATAATGGGGTGTTGTATCGTAATCTTTATTGTGTGGTCTCTTGCGGAGCGTATGAGGTCAGTCACTCCCTTCACTCCCACCTAGACCGATCCTGTCAGGGCAGACCTCCAGGGGTCGGTCGTGACAATTGTGGGGGCTCGTCCGGGATGTGAAGGGCTCTGGCTGTCTCTCTCTCGTTTCGCAGAGTACCTGTTTAGTTTTGTCTGTTTTGTATATGTTTAGTCAGTTTGTCGTGTTTGTTCGTGGGTGGTTGGCTGGGTGACTCTAGCGTGAAGGGAGTCTTGTTGGCCTGAGGGACATCCGGCGTGACTCGGGAGTCGAGGTGAGACACAGGGGAGTCGACCGCGTCCAGACTCCTTCCGCCGGGTACCTCACGCAGGTACGGCCGTAAGTCTTGCCCTTCTGTTGCCGCTCAGTCTTCCATTCCTGTGTTGTATTTAGCCAGTTCTTGTTTTTTTTTTTTTACTCTTACCGGGTTGTTGAGTACAGGGGTTGTATCGGACGCTAGTGTTTTTTTTTTTCCTCTCTCCGGATCCCGTCTGCTAGGTTTTTGTTTTGTTTTTTTTTTTCGGCCAGCCCACCGCACTGTTGCTCGTGCTGTAGAGCGCGGTGGTTGCCAGAGTGGGGGCAGCCGGACATAGTTTTTGTTTTTTTTTTTTCGGTGAGCCCCACCGCACTGTTGCTCGTGCTGTAGAGCGCGGTGTTGCCAGAGTGGGAGCAGCCGGAACTTGTCCGCACACACGCACACACACACATACACACATATAACACGCCCCTAAAATATTTGTTTTTTTTTCTAGTGGAATTGTTTTTCCCCTGTATTTGGAAAACTGTAGGTATATTGTTGTCATGGCGACGTCTGGCGCTGGTGGTATGGCGACGCGTGCGTCGAAGAAGAAGGGTATTCAAATGTTACTGTAGTCCCTACTATTAGTACCAGTACTTCGACTACGGTAACTTCTACCTATTCCAGTGCTGTAGCAGGTAGTCCAGTGAGTACATTTACTACCTCTTCGCTGGGGGGTCTCCCTGTCGAGACCCGACTGGCACTTCCGCTCGGAAGCGTCAGAGTATAGCGAAGCAACTATGGGCTTCTGTTGGGTCGCAGAGACCGAAACCTTCTCCTCTCCAGGCTTCCCCTCGTAAGGAGTATGCCCCGGGAGACTTTCCTCATGGTAAAGTCGAGACCCAAGGGACGGGTCAGACGGGTCATCCTCCCGTGTCGGGAGTGGTGAACCCGCTCAGGATATCACCTCTGTCCTTATGTTTCTGGAGCGACAGCGACGGGAGGATGAGGCCCTCCGTAGGAAGAGCGTAGGGAGGAGGCTGCTAGACAGGAGGCTCTGCGCAGAGAGGAGACTGACAGACAGGAGATTATGCATAGGGAAGGGCTATGCTGCGCAGAGAAGAGGCTGCCCGACAGGAGGCCCTTCGTAAGGAAGAAGCTGCTCAGCGTAGGGAGGAGGCTGCTCAGCGTAGGGAGGAGGCTGCTAGACAGGAGGCTCAGCGTAGGGAGGAGGCTGCCAGACAGGAGGATCGGCGTAGGGAAGAGGCTGACAGGCAGGAAGCCCTCCGTAGGGAAGAACTAGACAGGATGGAGGCTCTGCGTAGGGAGGAGATGGAACAACTTTTTTCGCGGTCTCCCGCATCTGTAAGTCAGGGGGTTAATCACCAGGCAGGTGATAGAGTTAGAGGCCCAAAGTTAAAGCTTCCAGAGTTCAGACCTAGTGAGGACATTGATATGTTCTTAGAGCATTTCGACAAGGTTGCTTGTTCATACCAATTGTCTGAGGAGCAAAAGGCTATGCACCTTTTTCTGGATTATCTGGTGCTGCAAGGGAGTGTGTGCTCACTCTAAATGAAGGCGCGTCTTATGCAGACATGCAGTTGGCTCTGCGTAAGCGTTTCCACCTTACCCCAGAGACGTACGGAGGAAGTTCAGGTCCATGAAGAAGAATAATGACGAGAACCTTCGTGCAGTTTGGTGATAGGCTGCGCAAGACGCTAGGGTACTGGCGTCAGTTAGCTAAGTTGGAGCTGGAGGATCTGATCCTCATTGAACAGCTCACCAACACTGTGTCCCCAGAGTTGAGGATCCGGATAGGCGAGACAGCACCTCAGGATTTCGCGGCTGCGATTCACACAGCTGAGGTGTTTGCTGAAGCTCGCAGGGCTTATGGGCATCGCCCAGATACGGAGAGGAAGCCCTCCACAGGAGGTTGGTAGCAATAAGGTGCCGACAACTGCTAGTGGGGGGAACAAGGCAGGCAGTTCATCGGGGATTTCAGCGCCCGACTGTGTTTTCTTTGTGGTCGTCCTGGCCACATTAGGAAAGATTGTCCTAAAGCCGCTGGTAGTCGTGGGGCTGGTCCTTTCCAACGTCCTCGTGCCTCAGCTAACGTGGGTTCCATCCCAGCTTCTGGTGATTCAGAGTGCCCAGTGTTTCTCTCTGTTGTTGGTTCCTCCTTGGTCGACACCATCAGGGATTCAGGAGCATCAACACTCTTTGTGGATAAGGATTTAGTTTCCCCTAAGGCCCAGCGGAGCGCCAGTTTACGATGTGTGCGGGTTGGAGGCTGGTTTTACCTCCACCCGTCCTTCAGTACTCGTTTCTATCTCCACCCCCTACTTCTGTGGCGAAGTATGGGCCATCGCGGTGGAGCGACCTCTGTATTCCCTTATCATAGGGAATACCATTACCTTTGCGGACGGACGCAGTCAGTCCGTGTCTACGGATCTGCCTGTACAGGCGTGTGTGTGGAGTTACCACACGCGCCAAAGCTGAGAAGCAGGAACAGGAGTTGCGTCCCGTTCTTCAGCCGATCTCTGACGAGGTCCTTGCGAGTGCCGATCCTGCTTCCATTGTTCGTCTTCAGCCAGGGACTCTGATGTCCAACGCCTGCGACAACTGGTAGATCGTCCCGCTCAGTCTGCCCGACACGCACAAGGTGAGCTTCAAGCTCCACAAGGGGATCCTTTTTAGGGTTTTTACCCAGGCAGATCGTGTGGCCAAGCAGCTTGTGGGTTCCCCAAAGCCTGAGGGGAGTCTGTCCTCCGGCAGGCCCACGATTCCCCCATGGCAGGTCATATGGGCTCCAAGCGGACTCTCGAGCGAGTTAGGCAGGATTTCTTCTGGCCAGGTATGAACTCACAGGTTAGGCAGTACTGCCGCAGTTGCGATACCTGCCAACGGACAACGCCTAAGGGGCGCTTGAGGCGTGTTCCCCTGGGGTCAGTGCCACGGGTTGGGGAGCCATTCAGCAAGGTTGGGGTCGACCTGGTGGCCCATTAATCCTCCATCCGGTCGCGGTCACCGCTACACTTCGGTAGTGGTAGAATCTGCGAGTAGATACCCAGAGGCTGTCCGCTTAGGACTATCGATGCCCCTACTGTTGCTGAATCTCTCAGGCAGATTTGGACGCGCACTGGCGTGCCCAAGAAGAAGTACGGCCGGAAGTTTGTACTGGAGAGCGATCATCATCCTCTCCAGTGCCTGGACCGGATCCCGGCCAGTCAGTCATCGACTCATGAGTTAGGCAGTGGAGCTGCAGAGTCATGCGTTCACTTTCCGTCATATCAAGGGTTCCTGTTAATACGGATGCTGACTATCTTAGCCGAGCTCCGTAGTTAGCATATTGGAAAATCAGTCAGAGGGACACCTCCCTCAACCAGGGTTTATATCGCTTTTTGGTCTCTGTATCAGGTGTAGTGACAGTTTTTCACTCAGTGATGTTAATGATAGTGAATCACCAATGGTTCGGGTTGTTACTTTCGTGGTTGGAAGGTTCGCTTAGTTGTTTGATTAAATGTAGTATTATGTATTTCTCGGTGTGATTCTATCGTAGAATGTTTGTATTGGGTTCATCGTACTCTGTCGATCACAGAGAGTTGGGTTCGGTCCCATTGTTGTGAAGTTGCACATGCGACAAGGTTCAAAGGAGCACTGTATCTCAGAGAGACAGATGCTTTTAGAAGGGGGGTTTGTCACGAGTTTGTCACGAGGCCTACGACGTTCGACCCACCTAGGGTGGCGGAATTACTTATTTGTTTATTGTCGTTGCTGTTGTCGTGTATCCGTCCCTTTAGGGGTGGCTTGTGGTGCAGTTGCACCTGGTGTGGTTCAGCTCAACTTCGGTTTGCTTTCTCTCTCTCTCTCTCTCTAATTCCACCGCCGTGCTATTCATCCTGCAAGTTCACGGGTGGCCGGTACCTTTCTCTCGAACTTTCTGTCTATCGGCCTCTCGCCTGTCTTTTTTTACCTGTCGCACGTGCTTCGTTTCTTTTAGTTTGAAGTATGCTCACTCTGTGACGCAGCATGGCATGTGGCCGCCATTGCTGAGGGAGGTTAGCTCTTCACTCGAGCGGAAGATGTCTCTGGGGGCGCCTGCTCCAGTCCTGGTTCTTTTACCTTATCATCGAGAGTACAGTCAGTACTTTCAATTCCTGCAGTCGGCCTGTAGGAGAGGGACACATTTCTTCTGTTTCCGCATCTTCGCCTCTGTCCTCTCGACTGGACAGAGGGTAGAGAGAGTCCTTTGACCGCCTCTTCGGGGTCACCCACGGGTAGCTGGTAAGCATCAGTTTCGTGGTCTGTTTGTTTTGGTTTGTTGTTGTTAGCCGGCTTAGTCTTCGCTTTTGCGCAATTTTCTTTTGTTTTCGAAATTGTAAGAGAAAAATTGTGTGAGACCTTTTCTCTGGTTAATTCCATCTTTAACCTGGCCATTCTAAATTATTTCCAAAATTCTTTCTCCTGTTTATGTGTCTGGTGATGCGGTAGTCGGTGGGGAAGGGAGAGAACCTGGTGATTCAGGGTTGAACTTGCTTGGTCTCGCTCGTCCGCCCCTGTCACATTCGCCGGACTTTTTATCCTTCGGCCACCGTCTGTTTGTGTGTGCAGGAGAGCGAGTTTTTGTTCACGAGCGTGCGTGCGCATGATTTGTCATTCGGATGCGTGGTTGGAGATTTAGTGTTATTTTGAAATGTGTTTATAAAATGTGACAGTTGTGCCATTGAATTATTATTTGCAAAAAGTGGTGGCAGTTATTAAGCGATGGTCGCTGTGTTGATTTATTTCCTAAGGAAGGAAAACGTTAAGCGTGAGTGAGAAAAGGGGTGAAGATAATTCATATTTGTTTTATAACCTGTTGATTTAATGCAGTCTTTTACCTGCATCGTGTGAGAAGACTTGATTCAATGGGTGTACTGTGTGCGTTTAATACACTTCCCCTCGCCCATCATGCGAGTGGCTGATAAGACTTGACAGCAATGGTCAGACGGTACTGACGGCAGGGTTCCAGTACCCTTCTTCCTTCCTCCTTCCTTCTTCTTTCCCTCCTCTTCGACTCTCCTCCCAGCTTACGTCCTCCCCCCCCCCCTCCCGGGGGCTTCACCTGGAGCACGATCTGGATGGTGCCACGTACTGGTCGAGGCCACGTTCTGGCTGAGACCACGGACGGGATGGTGCCACACGCTGATCGAGGCCACGCCTTGGTCGGGACCGAGGGCTGGTAGAGACGCCCACCGTCTTGACTGGCCGGCCTGGACCCCCGTCCAGGACCTCCAGTAACAGCTACGTTCCCCCCCCCCCCCCCCCCCCCCCCCCCCCCCCCGGGACACGCCTTCACTGCCCGCTTGGAAGTCGAGGGTGTCGCTTTGAGCGACTCCCTGCGAGAACCAACCCGGCTCGGAGCACCTAGTGCGACAGGGTGCTCCCAGCGGACTTGACAGGGGCAGGGATGTGGACGCACCCCATGGTGTGAGAAAGGATCGATACTGGAAATATTTCTTTATAATTGTGTATATGTCATATGTGCTGGAATGCTGTAATTGTGATTGTGTACGTCGTATGGCGAAATATTTATTTATAATCGTGCATGTTGTGGGTGTGGGAGTGCTTGATTGTGATTGTGCATGTTGTGTGCGTTGGAGTGCTTGATTGTGATCGTGCATGGTGCGTGTGTTGGAATGTTTATTTGGCTGGTGTGAATAAATGGGGTGTTGTATCGTAATCTTTATTGTGTGGTCTCTTGCGGAGCGTATGAGGTCAGTCACTCCCTTCACTCCCACCTAGACCGATCCTGTCAGGGCAGACCTCCAGGGGTCGGTCGTGACAACCGTTGCAAAGGCCTGGTCATGCGTCGCTGTCCACATCCAAGGAACGTCGTCTTTCGTCAACTGACGGATAGGTTTCAGGACTTCTGAGAGCTTTAGTAAGAACTTTGCGAGGTAGTTGATGAAACCACAGAATCGTCTGACTCCTTCTACGTCCGTCGGTTTGGGCATGTCTCCGACAGCTTCCAGCTTTTCAGGATCGATCTTGAGACTGTCGCTTGTCACCAAGTGTCCAAGGAAAGTGATGGACTGCTTCTTCAGGTCCGCCTTTTCCTTTTTTTTTTTTAAGTGGCATCAGTTATCGGATCAATGGAGCACCTAAGGCGGTGATTTTTTTTTCCCCTAAGGCCGAAATCCACCTCTTCATTTTTTGGTGCTTCACACTGTCCTCTTCATCTGCCAAAAAAAAAAAAAAAGCAAAAAAAAAAAAAAAGTAATTTCCACATACTAGTTTTCTTTCTTTTTTTTTCTTTTTTTTCTCCAAGCAGTCCCTTTCACACCATGCGTAGTCTGTATGTTCTTTTACAAATGGACATAGTCTTGCTGATTTTAGTGTTTTGGTGTTTGATACAAAATGTCTGGGTTTGTTAATGTTCTAATGTGTGGTGTACTGGCACTCTCATACTGATCATGTGCTGCATATACAAAGAGAACAACATAAATGAAACAAAGGACTTACTACTTAATTATTTTCTTTTTCTTTTTTTTTTCCTTTTTTTTTTCTTTTTTCCCTTGTTTAGGCGTAGACCTAGGTTGCGGCATCTCTCCATGAGTGTAACTAGGTTTCTGTCATGTTCCTCTTCGTTCTCCCCATGGACAATGATGTCGTCTGATACCCCTATGACTCCTTCGAATCCTTCCAGCGCCTGGTCGAGTCTTTTCTGAAAAAGCTCGCTGCTGACTGAAGTCCCGAAAGGTAGTCGTTTCCACCTGTATCTTCCATATGGAGTTTGGTGGAATGTAGTCAACAGGGATGATTTCTCATCTAAGTGGACATGCCAGTAAGCATTGCTCAGGTCAAGTTTTGAAAAGACTCTTGACCTCGCCAGGCGTGGCAGAATGTCGTCCATAGTGAGGATGGGATAGCGTTCCCGCTTCAGTGCCTTGTTGAGTGGCCGTGGGTCGATGCATATTCGAAGCTTTCCTGATCGCTTCGTCGCCACTATCATTCGACTGCACCAGGATGTTGGTTCATCTATCTTGGCGATGATCTCTGCTTCCTGCAGTCTGTCTAGCTCTTCTTTCCACCTTCGTTTCCATGGCAAAAGGAATTCGGCCACTCGCAGAAACTGTCGGGTCACGGTCTCGTCGACCTGAAAGTGTGCCACCCCTGGTAAGCTACCTTGTTCTTCCGCGAATACATCCGCGTATGTTGACATGATGTCTGTTGATTCTTTTATCTGTGCTATGCTCATGTTATCACAGTGAACTTATCAACTTCATCGTCTCTGATGTTGTCTTTCCAATCAGTGTTGTCAGTTCTTCTTCTACAACAACAAATTCCGCCTCCTAGCTTTGCTCAGTTTTGGGATTAGTAATTTGGAGGTCAGCTCTGCCTACTGCTTTGATAGAGGCTCCATTGTAGACGTGAAGTGCCGTTTTGGTGGGCTTGAGTTGGCTTGTTTCAACATGCTTGGCTGATATCACATTAACACTAGCCCCACTGTCTATTTGACAAATAATCTTCTTCCCTCCTATCATCATTCTTGCTTTGATGATTTTGTTGTTCTTCTTTTCCACTGCTAGTAGATATTCATCTTCTTCATTTTTAGACTCAACAGCGTGAGCTTTCTTTCCTTCTTTCTTCTTCTGTAAGCACAACTTTGGCAAAGTGGTTGTTCTTGCCGCATGCTGAGCATTTTTGTCCCCATGCTGGACATTCTTCTTTTTTTCATCTCATGTTTCTTGCCACAATATTTGCAGTTTCTTTCTGTGGTGCCTTTGTCTTCCCACTTCCCCTTTTTCTTGAATTTTTCGTACAGCGTGAGCTTGTCCTACCTCTGTATCTTCCTCCATCACTCTGAGCTTTTTCATTGGTGGTCTCAGCTGCTCTGCATTTATCAATACAGGTCTGGAGGTCGAGGTTGGCAATCTGTAGAAGGGATTCTCTGGTTGATTGGCTTCTAATACCCAAAATGATTCTGTCTCTGAGCAGAGAAGGTGACATGCTTCGGAGAAGTTACAAGTTTTGATGACCTTCTCAGCGCATTTACGTAATCTTCTATGTTTTCACCTTCCTTTTGGTCCCTTTTATTCAACACAAAGCGCTCATATGTTTCATTGGTTTGGCCTATGAAATGATTGTCAAGGGCAGCAATTATGGCGTCAACGTTTGCTCCCTCTGCAATTTCAAGACCATTGAATACAGATAGTCCATCTACACCTAAAGTGTGCAAGAATAATGCTTTCATGTAAGCGTCTTCTTCATTTTCTAGTCTTGCGACTATGACATAGTTAGTCCACATCTGCTTAAACAGCTTCCATTCTGCGGCTCCACGTTTTACACTCAGAGGTGGTGGAGGGCTAACCTTCGTGGTTTGCGGTCTCCTAGGCTGCTGCTCATTTCCTTCGGCCATGCTTTCAGGCTAACGGTCGTACGTGGTCGAAA
>CM031608.1:29384006-29389006 GCA_018398815.1 Conus ventricosus
TGGCTAATGAACTGTTTGATAGTGTACATGATGGAGACTCCAATGACTTAATCGATCATGCCGCAGATCACTGCCAATGATTACAACCTCGTCGGGTGTTAAATGTGGTGAAGGCCAAGAGTTCGGGAACAGTATATTGTGTAGTTCATTTTGGTGTGTAGTTATAAAGTGAATGAAAGTGAGAGTAAATTAATGAAAATAAAACTTTTCAAACCAGCATGAAATGGAAGTAATTGTTTAAGACTGCTTATGATTCCCCTGCGTCTCTCTCTCTCTCTCTCTCTCTCTCAGGCTCTCTCTCTCTCTCTCTCCTCTCCTCTCTCTCTCGTTCTCTCTCTCTCTCTCTCTCTGACTTGGTAAAGAACACTGCCATAAACAAACCGTGCATTTGAAATAACGTCCCTGCATGTCTACGGCTAATTCTTTGGTGCGTGTTACGAACGTTCTTCACGGTAATTGTAGAATAAATACCACAGAAAAGAAACGCTTCGCTGACACCCGCCATTTTGCATAAAAAGAATATGAGTGCTCCGATCCTCGTTTGAAAGCGCTGCAGTCACATTGCGTTAGCAGCGAGATATAGATTTACCGCGTAGTGAAAGAAGAAAGCAAAACACGCTATGCGTCTCGTTCGCATTACAGATATGGCAGCAACACGTCAAGTGAATAGGTCTTTTTTTTAACCGGAGAACCAGTAGATTTCCCTTCCTCCCCCCCCCCCCCCCCCCCCCCCCCCCCCCCCTCCAAGCCCCTTGAAGGTCAGAACAACGAATTACGCCTTGGCTTCTTAAGGCTGTGTCAACCAACTGACACAGACTGGAACACCAAGGCTACATCAAAATGTTGTTATGCTCACATAGTTATGCGGGGATTGTCTTCATCGTGCAACTCCTAGCATAACATTATCATCTGCAAAATCCCTCGAAGTCGAGTGTGCTGCCCATGTAGCAGTATAATCAAAAACAGTCACACACGTAATGTTCTCATCCGTAGCTGATGCATTGTACCATAGTGTTCAAGTGCTTTGGCTGTGCGGATGATCCCTGGAGTCTTTTAGCCAGGGTACGACAACACAACAACAACAGAATCACAAATTGAGGAAACAATACACGGTTGTGTTTCAGGAGCTCGAGCAAATGGTTCCAGAGTGCAAATAATTGATTGTCCTTCGTGTCTGCCACAGTCAGTTGTCATTGCTTCTGCGCACTGATCTGTGACACTTCCATTCATCCGGAAATCAAATGTGGGTAGCCATGGCCTTGAGTTGCAGTCATTCCATTGTATTCGAAACGAAAATATGGCGTCAAAACAACGTAATGACAGTTCGTTCTTTTTTGTTATCACAGATGAGAGTTTTCAGTATGTGACCGTCCTGTAAAGTGCTAAAGGCATCCACATTCCGTCTTCCAGGATTGTGTTGGTTTTGATATAGAGATCGTCCTAGCCTTCTGCAGTGCGTCTGTTCAGCACACACACACACACTCTTCTCTCTCTCTCCTCTCTCACTTCTCTCTCTCCTCTCTCCTCTCTCTCTCTCTCTCTCTCTCTCTCTCTCTCTAAGCGTAGATCGTTGCATGCGCTTGGAACTGCCGCTATAGAAGTGCGGCCTTCTGGCTTCCTGATGATTGCATCATCCCCGTGACCAGGAGACCAGCTCTCCAGTTTTCACCATTCATGTGAACGTGCACAGCTGCAGAACTGCCTTTGGTTCCATTCTGATGGAACTCTAATCATACGTACTGAAGTCCAGTAGGTTCCCCCACCCCCACCCCCCACCCCCCCCCCCAACCCCGCCCCCAACCCCACCCCAAAAAGCACAAGAAGGGATCTGACCTCCTAAAAATATTGCGAGACATGTTCTGTTTTCTATAACAAAATCTCTGTCTGATTTATGCCTGCTTCAGTCTGGAACTTCTGGCTATGGAACAAACAGAGTTTTGTGTTTTAACTGCGCCTATCACTTAACTCTGTTCTTTAACTGTTCGGTTTTCAAACATGGTTCCTTCGTGTTTCAGAAAAGTAGAGGAAAAAAAGGAAAAGTTACACCCAAAGGTGCGGCCAATCCAGCCAGCTGGGAAAAGAAGAATAACTGTATTTGGTCGTTTTTTGTTTAATTAAGAAAACGGCCAGCCAATAGTAATCATGTTCTAGAATTGTTTTAGATTATGCTCATCTCTTGTTACCAAATATTTTTTTCAAATAAAAGTCTGACGTTAATTACTCATTCCTGTTACAGAAAATGCCACGCAGGCGCATCATTTTTTTTCGCTGTCCTCATCTTGGGGGGTTGTACCTTGATCTACAAATTGGTCCTCCTTAACAGACATCATCCTTTCGTTCGCGAGGGGTCCGTTTCTTGGAAAACAGTTGTACAGCTGGCAGGACAAAGAGAATCAGCTGGACATGCAGCAAGTCCCGAAGTGACCAAAGTCGCCCTTCCTCCTAACCTGAGGTACATGTCTCAACCAGTGAATGCCAACGTTTCTGCATCGTCTCGGAAGAAACTGATCGTCATCTTCAACCGTCCAGGGTGGCTCTTCGAGGCGGACCCCCTCTACCAGAAGGTGTTCGACACCTGCCCCTACAGGTGCACCCTGACGGACGATAGAAAGCTCCTGCCCAAGGCCGATGCTGTGTGGGTGGATATGGCTCGTCTGAACGAGCCAAGGCCACCCCCCTATCGCCCGCCTCATCAGATGTGGGTGGCATACAACATCGAATCGCCAGTTCATTACATGGGCTACCACACCAGCCCGCCTGGAGGACGGTCTTTAACTGGACGTTCAGCTACAGAACGGACTCGGACTTCTTTCGGCCGTATGGAACTTTGAACTGCGCGCTGAGCCCCTTGCGAAGAACTACGCCCAGATCATGTCAATAAAACACCAGCCGATCGCCTGGTTTGTCAGTAACTGCCATACTTCTAGTGGAAGAGAGCAGTACGCGAACGAACTGAGGAAGCACATTGCCGTGGACATTTACGGGAGCTGTGGATCGTTCCGTTGCCCCGGCCTCACGGAGGAGAAGTGTTTCAGAGTGTTGAACAGGACCTATTACTTCTACCTGGCGTTTGAAAACTCCTACTGCGGAGACTACGTGACGGAGAAGCTCTTAAAACGTACGGAACATCAACATCATCCCTATAGTACGTGGTGCCGTCAACTACTCGCAGTACCTGCCGCCCAATACTTACCTGACACGGCCAACTTCTCCTCCCCGCAGCACCTGGCTCAGCACCTGCATGTCTGATGAAGGACGTCCCCGCCTACACCGACATGCTCAGAACCAAAGATCACTTCCACACGTCCTATACCAGCTGGGTCAAGCCCAATCTGAGGCCGTTTTGTGAACTGTGTAAAACCCTGCAGGTGTCGCCTCCTCCTCCTAAGGTCTACCCCGACATCATGAAGTGGACTAGACAGGCCAAGTGCTGGTTCCCCACGGGTTGGTAGGGGGAGGGAATTCGTTGACATCATAGACAAAAATTCTCCCTTCTTCCCGCCCCTTCATCGCCTCCCCCCCCCCCCCCCCCCCCCCCCACACACACCACACACCCCCACCCCCACCCACCCCCCCAAAAAAAAAAAACAACAAAAAACCCTTCTCCCGCAACACCTCTGTCTCATCCTCCTCGCAGTTTCAGTGACATTACTTCCACGTCGTTCAACTTTGAGCGCCACCGATACGGCCCACACACAGGAGAACACTGCACTGCCGCCGAGTCAGTTTGGTGATGTACAAACACTACCTAAGAAGCCCTGTACCGACGACAATGATTACTTAGTCGTGGAGTCAGCGTAGGTGAATGCCTGCCCTCGTGGGCTCCACACGTCCGTCCAACGTCAGTCCTATAACCTTTTGCCTTTTTTACCAACTGTTCAGCACGAACCTAGTCCCATAACCTTGCCTTTACCACAATTCAGCTGAACGTCAGTCCCCATAACCTTGCCTTTACCGACAATTCGCAGAACGCCATCCCCATAACCTGCCTTTACCGAAAATTTCAGCACGAACGTCAATCCCATAACCTTACCTATGCCGACAATTCACACAACGTCAGTCCCATTAACCTTGCCTAAAACCAGCATTTCAGCACAACGTCAGTCCCCATAACCTTGCCTTTTCCGAAAATTCAGCACAACGTCGTCCCCATAACCTTGCCTATACCGCAATTCAGCACAACGTCGTCCCCATAACCTTGCCATTACCGACAATTCAGCACAACGTCAAGTTCCCATACCCTTGCCTATCCGACAATTCGGCACAACGCCAGCCCCCATACCCTTGCCTATACCACATTCACACAACGTCAGTCCTCATAACCTTGCCTATCCCGACAATTCAGAACAACGTCAGTCCCCTTAACCTTGCCTATAGCAGAACTCAGCACAACGTCAGCCCCAAAACCTTCCCTATCCCGGGACAATTCAGCACAACGTCAGCCCCCAATAACTTTGCCTTTACCGACAATTCAGCACAACGTCAGTCCCCATAACCTTACCTGTACCGACAATTCAGCACAACGTCAGTCCCCATAACTTTGCCTATACCGAAAATACGGGACGAAAACCGTTCAGTCCCCATAACTTGCCTATCCCAACAATTCAGCACGAACTCATTTCCCCATAACCTTGCCTATACCGACAATTCAGCACAACGTCAGTCCCTATAACCTTGCCTGTACCGACAATTCAGCACAACGTCAGTCCCTAAAACCTTGCCTGTCCCGACAATTCAGCACAACTCAGTCCCCATAACCTTGCCTATAGCACAACTCACACAACGTCAGTCCCCATAACCTTGCCTATACCGACAATTCAGCACAACGTCAGCCCCCAAATAACCTTGCCTTTACCGAAAATTCAGCACAACGTAAGTCCCCATAACCTTCCCTTTGTCCCGACAATCAGCACAACGTCAGTCCCCATAACCTTGCCTATACGAAAATTCAGGACGAACGTCAGTCCCCTAACCTTGCCTATCCCAACAATTCAGCACGA
>CM031608.1:29396506-29409006 GCA_018398815.1 Conus ventricosus
TTTAATACAACTCTGAACTCTGAACATTTTTATTGTACTTTGGCCTTAGACCAGGGGCTCTTGGCCATAATGCGGAGGAGGGATGGAACTAGGAAAGAAAATGATTTACAAAAAAATATATTTTGACGCACTAAACCATCCACATATACTCAGGGACTCAGGAATTTTAACGTAAGGTCACCAACCCATATAGCTATGGAAACACGCGTGTACTGACACATTAACTAAAGAACTGTAAATGAACAACAATTAATGAGTAACAATGACTCCTGTCACCAAATACAGAGAAAAACAAAGCAAAGCAAAGAAAGGATCAATACAATCTTGTAACAATTAAATGTATTCCGTCTCTTCTCTTGGGTTTAAAGCATAAAATATGAAGATTGCAACATATCTAGTCAGGATACAACTTGGATTCTGTAAGAAGTATGACAATCCGGTCACGTACGATACGAGGACACGTACGGCACGGTAGGTAGGTGGTGGAACATAGGCCTGGGGGAATATGGAGGTGGGGGAACATAGACCTGGGGGAATATGGAGGTGGTGGAACATAGGCCTGGGGAATATGGGGGTGGTGGAACATAACCTGGGGAATATAGGTGGGGAACATAGACCTGGGGAATATGGGGGTGTGGAACATAGGCCTGGGGAATATGGAGTGGGGGAACATAGACCTGGGGAATATGGAGGTGGGGAACATAAACCGGGGGGAATATGGAGGTGGTGGAACATAAACCTGGGAATATGGAGGTGGGGGAACATAGACCTGGGGGAAAATATGGAGTGGTGGAACAAAACCCCTGGGGAATATGGAGGTGGTGGAACATAGGCCTGGGGAAATGGAGGTGGGGGAACATAGACCTGGGAATAAGGGGGGGGGAACATAGAACGGGGGGAAAATGAAGGTGGGGAACATAGGACCTGGGAATATGAGGTGGGGGAACATAAACCTGGGGGAATATGGGGGTGGGGAACATACACCTGGGGAATATGGAGGTGGGGAACATAGACAGGGGGGAACATAGACCTGGGGGAACATAGACCGGGGAACATAGACCTGGGAACATAGGCCCTCCCTTATGGGACCAAACTGACATTACCATAGTGATTGCGCTACACCATCCCCATACAAACGGGCCGTTGCCCACTATTTTTCTTTCTTTCGCTGTAGAGCAAACGGCATAGCGATATAGACACGTATTCTAGAAAACACCGAACATGAAACTCTTTCGATACAGGGTCAATTGTAGTGATATAGACACGTAGTCTTAACCTTTCCGTACTCCGGGTGTGAAATCCCCCAACCCACGTTTTTTTGCTCTGTAACTCTAGTAATTTTGAACCACTTCCACTTAATTTCATGACTTTGTCCCTAATATATTATACTACATATCAACTGAAAATTATTTCGTTTTATACATAAACAAAGAATAATTAAACAATTAATGTCCAGAAACGTCGTGGTGTGAAACACCCATACTACCAAAGAATAAACCATTGCACCCGTACGCCGTGTGTGGGGCCACCCATACTTACAAAGCTTCGCGCCACACGCTATGATGTGACGTCACGCGTGCTTGCTACAGAGAGATAAATCGCGTTGGTAAGAAATTCCTTCCTGCCCACGATTGGTGCACCGAGTTCCGTCTGCTTTGTCTTTTGCGGGGCGCGTACTGCCAAGTGTGAGCAATGTACGTCATAATCAAAATGATGCAAAGTAACATTACGTATTTAAAAAAAAAAAAAAAAAAAAAAAAAAAACCACGTAGGCCTTGTATGTTCACATTCTAGGAAACGTCATACTGACAGAGGATCAAGTATTCTAATGTTTTACCAATACACACACACCACGCGCGGGCCCGAGCGCGTGTACTATATAGCATAGCCTAGCTCATATATATTATACCCTGAGGAAGCGTTTCAGCTTGAAACAAGCTTGTAGTTTTAACCTCTTCATTTTAAATCCATTTTAGACTAGTATGTCGCTCCTACGTGGTTGAGCACTGTTGCATTCATGAGTGGCTTTTTAACTCTGATTTTATATATATAATATATATATATATATATATATATATAATATATAATATATATATAATATATTGTGTGTCTTCCATGCATGCACATACACACACGCACTTTCTCTCTCTACTCTCTCTCTCTCTCTCTCTGTTTCTCTTTCTCTCTCGCACAAACATGCAATAATGCTCACAGCACACACACAGATAAACGCACATTCATGCGGCCGCCTGTGCACAGTTAGGGTAGCATGGGGTAAAACGCCCCCCTTAAGCAAAAAAACGCTGCAACTTTCCTTGTTGAAGGCACAGAGAAATGCAAGTAGCTCAGACTCTGGAGAAATGCCTACGCTACAAACTGCCACTGACACAAATTGATAACAAATAAAAGAAAAGTGCTGGTAGGTGAAAAATGAAAAACAAATTGGCCTTCTTGCCCCACACACGGGCAAAACGCCCGAACACATGGGCAAATCGCCCATAGTAGGCGTTTAGCCCCATGGTGTAGCGTTTTGCCCCACAATTAAACTTACGGGAAACCATCAAAAATTCCACCACTAAATAGCTGAAGGAATTATATACATGTTTTGTACAGCTATCATGTCCTTCAGCTGTTAGTATCATGTCCGACAGATCAGTCATCTGAATAACAGTTGGGGCAGATGAATGTGTGTGTGGTGTGTGTGTGTGTGTGTGTGTGTGTGTGTGTGTGTGTGTGGTGTGTGTGTGTGTGCGCGCGCGCGCGCGCGTGTGTGTATGTGTGCACGCGCGCGAGCGCGCGTGTGTGCGTGCGTGTATTCTTGTATGCAAACATGTGTGTGCTGGGATGTATGTGTATACATCATAGGTACACACACGTGTCTGTTCGCTCGTGTAAAACGGATCTGGCTGTGCGCGGCGTTGAATGCAATGTGTGTAGTTTTGTCAATTCAATGCTATTTCCCACCTTTTTTGTGTCAGGAGATGACACTGTGTTTTGAACGTTGTTCAGCATTTATTCTTGAATAAATTGTAGAGGTTGTGGTGGTGTGTGTGTGTGTGTGTGTGTGTGTGTGTGTGTGTGTGTGTGTGTGTGTGTGTGCGTGCGTGCATGCGTGCGCGCGCGCGCACACAAAAAAAAATCAGTAGGCACACACGTGTGTGTGTGTTGTGTGTGTGTGTGTGTGTGTGTGTGTGTTGCTGTGTTTGTGTAGGTATGACATACACGAATTTACGCATGCATACACGTGGATATATGAGAAAGAGAGGATAGGGTGGGCTTGTGGTCGACCTAAATATTGTGAGCATGAAACAGAGGGAACATATGTTCAGGAGTGGCTGACTGTGAATGCAAGCGAAATTTCAATACTGAGTTTCCATTCAGTGAAGAAGACACACAAATCCACGCTGAGCGCTGGCCAAACACGCATGGCTATGTCTATTCATTCTGTCACGGGAAAAAGAACATACTCGACTATGTTTTCTGAGACCGCAGGATTATTATGGTGTATAGAAATGTGTTCTTTACACACTTTGTAGTATCAAACCTGCGAAAACACAGCCCAATAAGATCTTTAGAAATGGCTGTACTGCCGATCGTGGGAACGCACAGGCTAAGGGCGTCTTTGTTAACAGCTCTGCCCTGCGGCTAATGAAAACAGAAGGAAATGAGGAAGGAAGGAATAAAGATTTCATACATGCGATAGGTTCGTTACTGTGTGCATATCCCCATGTTACTGTTTTTGTCATTTGTGTCACGTCAAGAACAGTCACATTTATCATGTGTTCACAGTGCTCCAACTAAATCAATCACTGCAGTCTGCTCCAAGATCGAAACTTCATCTGTTACATAGTTTCTCTTTATGACAGGAATTTTAAGTTTATGACCATAGAGATTTACAATGTACGTTTCAATGAGCAGGATGCAAAATGAATTATAAAACACCTACCTCACAAGTTGAATAGCGAGATCAGCCAAATGGCGGAAGGTCCACTCGATCAGAAGCACGTGGAGGAGGCGGCTCCACTTAAGGATGTACGGCTCATGCGCAACACTCACAAGTTTGCAAGCGTTATGCCAGTATCACAGAATGATATTAACAGGGGATATGTTCACACACACACACACACACACACACACAACACTACGCCTCGATTCTGACCACAGGACTGTAAACGAAAAATAACGGTCATTGCTGCTGCCCATGACAAACGTTGGAGCTTAAAGCGTCCCGATAATTAAGCCTGCGATCACTTATAACTGTCTCACAATCGGCGAGACAGCATGTCCCACAGTTCAATGGGTGGAAACACCTCCAACCTTCCATAATCTCTCCTCCCCCCCACCTCCACCCCAACCCAGGTAAACGACACTGGTCAGCCAACAGTTCTACCATAACACATGTAAACACCATCAACGTGTCCCAGGTGGATAGGTCCAGCATTTCTCCTCCTCCAGCTCCAAAAGTCAGAAGCATCAAAACATGTTATTCCATCGATCAGTAGGGTTATTCAACATAAATCCAGTCACAAGCTATATCTTCTTCTTCTGTGTACGCAGGCTGATACTCCTGTGGACATTCCCTGTATAGACAGGCAGTATTAATCCCATCTGCTCAACAGAGGCAGTGGAGTTTTGTGTGTATGACCGTTTTTTTTCCCGCCATTAAGCAGCCATACTCCGTCTTCAGGGAAACAAGCTATATTATTCTTATATAGTGGGACATTCAGGCTCTCTCAAATCCCTGGCATCTTCTGATTCGGGGAGGGTGTTGCTAGGCCTCTCAGCCTTTGGCCTGGCCATAGTGATTCTAGGAAAACGCGGCTTCTTTTTTGTGTTTTTGTTTTCATTAGTGTAGATAGGGAAGGTCTTAGTTAAAAATCATAATTCTTTGGAACATCTTTTAAATTTGTAAGTCAAATTAAATACATTTGTGAATTCTAATGCCTGTTCACTGACAGAATGTTGCAGCATATTCTGCCCAGCTCTATGCTCTGTCTAGTATATTTGTGAACGTGTATGAAAAACTTTCTCTAACGTCTCACACTATCATATTACCTTCACACTGGTTCATTTTCAGCCTCAACTCTCTGTTTCGAGTGAACGATAATGCTCTCTCTGCCCCTGTCTCTTCTTCTTCTTCTTCTTCTTCTGCTGCTGCTGCTGTCGATTTGTCTTTGGATACTTCAGTGTGGTAACAAGCCCTGATATGGGTACAATGGCCCTTCCTGGCTGGCTGGCTGTAAGCAACATCACTAACTTAATTATTTCTTCTCGTTCGTCTTCTTCTTCTTCTTCTTCTTCTTCTTCAGCAGTTACTTGCCTATTCTGGCTATCACCTCAGAATGTATATGTCGCTTGTTGGCTGAATTAGATATATACACGTACATATAAATCTAAGCTACCGAGTGTATTAGTAACATCCCACAATTAATCAAATAAATCCAAAACATCCCCAAATACTTCTCAGTAACATCCCAAACAACCCCAACCAAATACGAACACAAAACTACTTGTGTGTAGTGTAAACACACGTAAAAATACAAATCTACTATAGAGTTGGCGGGAAACGGGCGGTGTAGATTAGGTTCATAGTCTGCACCTTTGAATGCATGTAAAGCTGGCTAATAAAGCAATAATTATGTAAGTAACCGTGATTCTCAGAGGAGCACCTTGCCTAGCTACTAAGATCATCCAGAAGAGAAAGAGGTGCACGCGCAAGCAAATAAGACGAAAAACTCAAGAAGAGTAGACAACTGGATTTAGTTTCCCAGCCTGCTGGAATATTGAACAGCACATGCCTACATTCCAAAATGTTTCCCTTCTCTTTCAGTGTTTTGCTTCCTGACAACAATGATGAAAATAAATTGATATGCCATACAAGTAACAAAATAAAAAATGACACAAACATATCTTTTGAATCATCGTTGACATTGTTTCAACAATGACGCCCCCGACGCCATAATTTACTTCTGTTCACAGAAAGCGTGCGCAATAAATGACGTCATCTCATTATCCCCTGCCTGGCAGAGAACGAGAGCAAGCTGATCTGCGTGTGTGTGTGTGTGTGTGTGTGTGTGTTCGGTTACCTGGGGTTGTGAGGTAGTGTGTCATAGCTTTTGCCGGGGTTGTGCGGTAGCGACAATTTGTGGGGTACTATTTCCCTACACCCCACAACTTTGACCCTACAAACTGTTGCCAAATGCTATGGGGATGTTGCTGATGTTTCTATTTCATCTACTGTAGAAGAACGTTTTCCTGCTAGGATCAACATACACACACACACACACACACACACACACACACCATACACACACACTCACCAGTCATCACTTACCTACCTACCTAATTTACCTAATTTACGATAAAAGCAAGTATGGGCAAAAGGCCCAATGAACGGGGCAAAAAGCCCACCCTAGGCGTCTTGCCCCGGTGAAGGTGTGGCGTTTAACCCCCAGACTGACCTACTGTGAACAGAACGGTCAGACAGCGGGAAGGAGGGGAAACAAACTGCGCCAGAATCACTAGCATGGAGTTGAAATATTCTTAATCAGTATGAATACAAAGCTTTTCCATTTCATTTGTTACATGTATGAATATACTTAAAATGAATAATATAAGAAATTACTGAAAACAAGCCCAAAAGAAACAAAGAAGTCTGTAAAACTGACCGTTAGTTGGGAGTTCTCTTTCCCCTGTCAGAAGCGTCTTCTTTGTTCAGGATTCAGGTCAAGTATCACGTGGTTTGCTACATCACATGTTCTCCGAAATACGGGATGGCGTTTGATCCCACCTAGCGTTTTGCCCCATGCTACCCTATTCACTAAGAAACAACAACAACGAACAACCGTTTTGACGCAAGTAGCAAGACTCTCATCTCATAGAAGTCAAATTTGCATGACGTACGGCAAGGTCTTGCTTCCTCGAAAAAAAGCCATGGGTTACTGTACACCCACGGCGTACGGCGAGGGTTAGTTCCTACACAAAAACCATGGTTACTGTACACCCACGGCGTACGGCGAGGGTTAGTTCCTACACAAAACCATGGGTTACTGTACACCCACGGCGTACGGCGAGGGGTTAGCTCCTAAAAAAAACCATGGGTTACTGTACACCCACGGCGTACGGCGAGGGGTTATTCCTTCTTAGAAAGCATGGTTCTGCACACCCACGAAGACAGCGCGCAAAATTTAGGCGACGTACGGAAAGGTTAAAGGGTCGTATGGTTTACGACACGTAGATCTATTGGTCGTAGGGCTAATAACTGGTAGTGCTTTAGATACGTAGTGATTGCGCTACGCACCCATTCTCTTCAGTTCTCTCTCTCTCTCTCTCGTCTCTCTCTCTCTCTCTCTCTCTCTTCTTCAGTTTTTTTTCATTGTATTATTTTTAATACATGCCATAATGTTTTATAATACCCTCTACATATGTTACGCCGTGTCAAAAATTATTACATTTGTGCTTTTCAACTTTCCATTTCTGATGTTCGCCGCGCGCCCTCTCCATTCTCTCTCTCTCTCTCTCTCTCTCTCTCTCTCTCTCTCTCTCATCTCTAACTCTCTCTCTGTGCGTGCGTGCGTGCGTGCGTGTGTGTGTGTGTTTCCAAATTCTGTACGTACTTTATTCATATCATGCAACTGTTCTTTTTATACATGCTGATAGTTGTACGTTATAGTCCCTTTCTAATCCTCCCCAAACCCACCCACCCCGACCCCCACTCTCTTCTTTCCCCTTCATTATTATTATTTGTATTCTTATTTTTATTTTTTGTTTGTTTTTTTTTGTTTTCTCCATTTCCCTTTTATTTCCATGTGATGTTCCTCTATGATTGTATGGCCGCCTTGTTTGTTTGCCTCTTTGTTTTCTTACGTTATTTCATTTCACTGCATGTTAGAGTCCCTGCTCAGGGCGAGGACTGGATGTAAAACGCACGTCAGTGCTTATTTATTATCCTCGTAAATAAAGATTTTTGTCTGATGTTATCTTATCTCACCAGCAAGGTTTAAACAATGTCTGGGAGTGGCGTTATTATAATTCAACGATGGTTTCATCCTAAGAAGACAAAAAGCATGGCAATCACTTCTAACGGAAACACCGAACAGAAACTTTTAAGTCTCAGTCTGACTTGAGATGGCAACGGCATAGAACAAGGGCATAAGCACCGAGTCATGGAAGTGACTGTGGACGAGGAACTGAAGCAGCAGTCCCACACTGAAGCTGTCGTTAACAAGCTGGCTCGGAGTCTCTTCATGCTTAGACAGCTGAAGCCTTACATAGATAAAAACGCTCGACAAATGTTTTTCCATTCTCACTGTCTCTCCCACATGAACTATGCATCTGTGGTCTGGGACTGTGCAGCAAAAGTCCACCATAGAAAACTAGAGCCAGTGTACAGAAGAGCTGCAAAGATAATACTGCCAGATTCTTCCTTATCAACCTCCGAAAAGCAGGCTAAATTAAACATGCTGCCGCTGCACGCACAACTAGATTTCAACAAAGCTGTACTTATGTATAAAGTACACAATTATGCGGCCCACAATACCTCAGAGCTTTACTTACTAAGGCCTCATGTAGATATGGGTCTAACAATTACATTCTACCACTTACTCGGATCGACATGTTTAAAACTACTTTTGCATTTTCGGGTTCAGCCATTTGGAACTCTCTTCCTCAAACCTAAAATCGTGCCGCTCACTACACACCTTCGAAAAGGACCTTTGAAAATATTTTCACAGACTCTTAGACGTGGATTACTCTGTCTCATGAAGTGTTTTGCAGCTGTCACTTGCATCATCAGCAAGTACAGATGTGTAGGTTGTTACCGTACTAGTTATGTCAACAAATGATACCACTAACTGTCCTTTACTAAGTGAGGAAACTTGCTTCTCGTAGAATACTGTTATTTTGTTTAATGCCAGTTCCTTTCATCATCATCATTCTCATCTGGTCGCGAACTCCCCCAACAATCACACACGCACAGCAAACATTGGCATATTGTACTGTTTATCTAACCACCCTTTTATCTTCCATTCCCAACCGCTGCCCCACACTACACCCCCACTCCCATCCTCCCTGTCTCACGTCCCCTTCCCCACTCCCATTTTGTTGTTGTTGTCTGCATCTTGAAATTGCGTATATATGCATGCTTTTGTCAAGCCTTTGCATAAAATGCGTGTGTGTTGTTGTGTGTGTGTGTGTGTGTGTGTGTGTGTGTGTGTGTGTGTGTGTGTGTGAATCATGTATTTTATAATCCTGTATGACTGTTTTTTTCTTCTTGCTTTTTTTTTCTCTTCTTTATTTTCTTATCTATCTCATGTTTTTTTCTTTTTTCTTTTTTGCTATTTCTTTTCATTTTATTGTCTTGAAATCTCATTGCATAATTTAGCTTAGCAAGGACAGATTGGAAGAATAGGCTCTGCCTAAATCTCAATCCTTCATCGAATAAACGTTTTCTGAGTTTTTAGTTCTCTCTCTCTCTCTCTCTCTCTCTCTCCTCTCTCTCTCTCTCCTCTCTCTCTCTCTCTCTCTGTATATATATTATATATATATATTTATATATATAATATATATATACATATATATAAAATCAGGTTTAAAAAGCCACTCAGGACGTAAAAAGTGCTCAACCATGTAGGGAGCGACATACTGTCTGGCTGCCTGGCTGGCTGGCTTTCTCTCTCTCTCTCTCTCTCTCTTCTCTCTCCTCTCTCTCTCTCTCCCCTCTCTCTCTCTCTCTCTCTTTCATTGTTATGTATTCTTGTGGATTTCATTTGAGTTCAAATCCTAACATATTTAGCGCTTCTGCGCAGCAATTTTGATTATTTGTACAATCATTTCGTTCCCTTTGTACAGGAGTTTTGCTTTTGGTGTTAATCATAGCTACTGTAATTCTGCAACACACTGCAGGAGTGGGATGGGGTGGGGAAGGGAGTTTGGGAAGGCGGGAAGGGCAGTGGGAAAAAAAGGGGAGCTGGAGGCTAGATACTATTGCAGACAAAGAGGTAGCTAAAGAAAGAAAGTACGCTGAAAAGACAGAGAGATCATTTTTGTCTTGTTTCTTTATCGTTCAGATTTCGATCAATGCACTGGATTCCTGTTCATCACCTCCACCGAGAAAATCACGTTTTCACCCGTGTTGGTTTGTTGGTCTGGCATCACGCAAAAAACTGCTGAACCTGTTTCAACCAAACTTTGTCAAAAGACGAAATGTAATCTGAAAACGAGCCCATGAACAACACAAACTGAGAATGGATCTGTGATACCGTTCCGATTGAAACGGAAGGTCCTGAATCATTGTCATTTCTGAATTTTATTACATAGACTCGACAGTTACGATTCGAGATCGAAACGTCACATTGACAGTATGCCATCATCGTTGTGACATGAAAGTTACGATGACAGCAAGACTTTCGATGACGATACACGCAGACTGACGTCGCTGGTGGACCAGCTAAATAGGCAGAGTTGCAAGTTTATATGAAAAAACATGATGACGTACATAATTATGGAGTTTTTTCCCCCTCTCACAGGACTGTTCGACCCTGACACAGGTCTGTGCTCTCCCGAAATGCGTCTTCTAATTAGAGAACTTTAGCGGGGACTTCGTTCAATCGGCGTCTTCGTCGCGTGACGTCAAACACGGCTTCCGCCCTGCAGCCCCGCTGTTCTATGTTGGCGTGTTAGCAGCGTCCGGAGTCGTCTGCTGTACTTTGGAAAGAGTGGCGTCCCCTGTATTTCATCAAGATCAACAAATGTGCTCGTATGCACTGACACATTTCACGAAGACTACAAATAATTCCCCACGGAGTCTCATGTTGTTGTTCTACTGGAGTCAACAAAATTTTTCAGATTCAAACAACCAAGGTTTAGAAGGCTTCATAGGCCTCCTTGGGTTTCTATGACAAATAAACGACTGAGTCTAGGCCAAACGTTCCGCCAATTTTGTTGTCGTATCGATTCAGCTTACATTTTACTTTGTAGTGATTCTTTTGGGCTTTTAGCACCGTGACATACTGTGTAATACAACAGGAAATGTGTAGACTAATGTTTTTGTTAAGAAATTGGAAGTACTTACCGATGATAAAGCAGGCAATTGGGCTCGTAAAGATCGCTTCCACGAGCGGCGTTAAAAACCCGATTGAACGATGCGCTCAGCCGGCCGCGGCCTTGCTTGGCAAGGTTGCGCATGCGCACATCGCCTCTATGAGAGAAAAAGGGGATTCCCTAAGGACGCTGGTGGCTAACGCCGGCTGCTAAAGTTCTCTATTATCATTACCACCTCCGTCAGAGAGATCATGATTTGACCCACGTCTGTTGGTTGGTTTAATCGTCTGTCAGCAGCAGGATTAGGCAAAGATCATGGCGGCCATTTGCACCAGACTTTGTCAAAAGAATGTTGTCCCGAGTTGAGGCCATGAATTGGTGGTGTGGATCTGTTCTGAGGATTTGGATTCATGAGTAGATCCGCTAGGATCCGTTCGGAAAGAGTACACGAAAACCGCAGATCCCATTTTATCGCAGCTAGAGGGGTGGGGATGTAATTTGCGTGAGGGCCAACACATCTTTTGCCCCGGGTCTGGTCCCATGGGCGGACGGAGGGGGGAGAAAGAGAGAGAGAGAGAGAGAGAGAGAGAGAGAGAGAGAACCATATTTAATCAGAATCATATTTAATCAGCAAGATAAATCTGAAGTTCCATGAATATCAATTTCGAAGAAAAATTGGTTCGGGGGAAATTTGCGTGAACAATTTTTTTTCTTCTTTTTTTTTTTTTTTTGCGAGCAAAGTAAGAGTCATTGTACGAAGCCATAGCCGCGGAAATGGCTGGACTGACGCGCGAATTTAGCGCGCGAACTTTTTTTCCCTTCAGAAAGCGCACGTTTTCTCTTCACTGGTGAATTTCTCCCAGAAGTGGGTGGGACACAGTCTCCATTGTACCATGTGCAACACTTCGACAAGCTGCGTAGGCGCATGTCCTTTCGACACCCCTGTCATCTGGAACAAGTCCAGGTTGATGAAGGCTTCCTGCTGCCGTTTTCTTTTTATTTTGTTGTCTCACTTACTCAACATCGGTGCTTCCGAATCCTTGTTGCTCCACCTTTCGTTTTTCTCCGCAGTATTTAAAACAGTGAATAGAATCCCATCATTTTCCAAATAAAACCGCTTCTCTCGATTGTTGCAAGAAAGCAACGAAAACCGCGAATATCGCGGCTAAACATCGCACCAATGGAATTGTGGCTAAGTAATTTTAGTTCTCGCCAGTAGAAAAATCGCATCTATAGCATTGTATCATTTACGCAAGAATTGCCTGAGCAGTGTGCACAAAACATGAAAGCAACATGAAATGTGGTCCGAGGGAGGACGAACCCATGAAACTTTGATGGGGATCAGTAATATGGATCCGGATCCAATGGCATTTCTAAGATCCGTGCAGAAAGATGATGCTAAAACTTCCGCACCGGTTTTCTTTAAACTTGGCGAAAGAAAGAATGGGGCCAGAGGATGT
>CM031608.1:29414006-29421506 GCA_018398815.1 Conus ventricosus
GGTGCCAGACAAACCACTGGACATACCTTTAAAAGTGAGCATCTTCCAGGCAAAGATTTACAACAAGGAGCAGAAGTCCACACGTATGAACGTAGTATGCTCCAGCTGCCTGAAGGAAGGTCATTACCGTTCTGCATGCACTAGTCCCGTTGTTAGTGTAGTGTGCAAACAGACAGGCCACCAAAAGGGGGACCCCATGTGCACTATGGCTGGTGATGTCAAAGTTTCAGTTTCAGTTTCATCAAGGAGGCGTCACTGCGTGCGGACTAGTCCATATACGCTACACCACATCCGCTAAGCTCTGAGACCACACTGCGCATGATTTCAAGCTGATGGATAAATGAATTAACAACTAAGATGAGAGAATTGAAGAAGAGGGTCTCGTGGCTACGACTTAGCAGATGTCTGACCTACGCATTAGCCTAATGCGCTGGTCAGACCTTGTGTGCCTACCTAACATTGGTTGTGTCTTTTTGAGAAAGATTCCCGTTCAGAACAGCAGTCAGAATCAGAGAACGTGCAACTTCAAAACAAAAATACAAAAGCAGGCGCTTCTAAAGAGCTAGAAAATAAAAGAAGAAAAAAGAAACAACAGGCAATACAGTTAATGAAAACAGGGAGAGGGGGACCGAGGAGAACAATAGAAGGCGCTGCAGCCGGCAGTCAGAAATTGACTCATCTTTTGTTGTGAGTGAGCAGAGAAGAAACCGCTCCGAGACCCCCGAACGACGACGGACGAGGCAAAGACAGCCCGGTTCCAGTCACCAACATACAGACTCGCTCAGCTGGAGGGTCTGGTGATGTGGAGCATGGGGAATCCGCAGGTCTTTCTGACGAGAAGATGTCCTGCATTTGGCAATGATCCTCGTCCTACGCATAGGAGAACCTGCACTGGATTCGACCAGGCTGCTTCCCCTGGACTAACGTTTATTCTTTTCGAGTATGGCTGGCATGAAATGCATTTTGCTGAATGTACCTGGAATGAGAAATAAGGGCAAAAGAAAGGCCTTGTTCAGATTGTTTAGAGAGCAGAAATGTGATGTCATTTGTGTACAGGAAACGTATATAACTGAAAATGTACTTGAAGCATGGCAAAAGGAACGGGGAGGGGAATTATTTCACTGCAAAGGAACAAATCATAGTCAAGGTATTGTTATTTTGATAAGAAAGGGCTTCCAGTTTTAAGTCACAGTTCTTTCCAAAAAAAACAACAACGACAGAATGCTCAGTATAACAATAGAAACGCACAAGAGTCCAGTTATCCCAAATACCCCAAACTAAAATAGGATTCAAACGTTCCTGTTGTCAAAAACTACAAAAGGAACTTCTGGAAATACAAAAAGACGAACAAATTGTAGTGTTTGGTGATTTTAATTGTGCTCTATCTAGAGATGTTATTACTGGGCAGCAACGTACAAAAGAGGCAGTAAGTATTTTTCACAACCTTAAGAATTCGTGTGTCTTGAATGACACGTACATGATGTTTAACCCAGGTTTTAAGGAATTCTCATGGTCTTACGCTCTCACATCTGACACGGTATTTAATGATATAGTAGACTGTCATACGGTCTCTGTCCTTACTCTGACCATAGATACGTGTATGTGGAAATCAAATGTTCAGATATAGAGAGAGGATCAGGTTACTGGAAGTTCAACAACGCATTATCGAAAGATTTACGTTGTGTACAGTTCATGGAGTTATCAGCAAGTCCACCAAAGTCTTATGGACCGTGAAGCCGAGTTATGTTGGGAATTATTGAAAAGAAATGTAAAAGATGAAACAATAGAATACAGCAAATGCAGTGCAGTTAAAAGGAAAAAAAAACCGAAAAGACCCACCTGTTTAATTAGTTAATGTGATTTTTTAGCTTAAACCGAGATCCGGACAATGTTACATCACAAGAGAAGAGGATATAAGGCTACGGGCTTTTTCAAAAGTGTTGTTCTCTTTTTCAAACAATCATGGTCCCTTAGCTGATCATTTCCTAGGCTTATGAATGGTCTTTATCTGTATCAGTGAAAGGGCAGCGAAATAGAGTCATTAAAGTATCTTTCCCACACAAAAGGGAAAAAAAAAGGTCTGCTTTATTTTGCTAGGTTGGTTCTGGTCCCAGTAAAACACTGAAGTACTGGATTTAGACATTGAAATAAAGGGTCAGGGGATACTCATGGCAAAAATTTACACGGGGGAAGAAGTTCCCACTAACGAGAGGGGAAAAGTAAGAAAGGGGAAATATCAATTATGTAAATGGGGCAAAAGGTGATTGAGTTGGGTGGATGGGGGAAGGGATGACAGGAATGAAAGGGCGGCGCAAAGTAGATGGGAGGGTGGGGGGAGGGGGGGGGGTCGTCGTCATCAAATATCATCGTACAAATCCAAGATAGTGCCAACTTTCTTTCATACAATAAAGAGTTATGACAATGAGTCCACCCAGCCAATATAACAGTACCGTATTGTAACGATATACTGCATACATGAAACATTTTCAAAAATAAATGTAATTTTGAAAAACGAATATGTTGTAAATAGTGTGTTGTAATTTGAAAGAACCATGTTGTCTTCCTGTTTTCCATATATGTAATAATGATGACACCAGACATTTCATTCCTAGCCTAAATGTGACACACAAACACAGTTGCAATGTAAACAAGGCATATATTCTGCTTTTTCTGTTTGTTTATTTATTTTGTTTTGTTTTGTTGTTTGTTGGATTTGTGTGCGTATCTGTGTCTGTGGGTCTGTGTGTCTGTGTTTAGGAAAAGGAGCGTATGTTCTTGTTCAACGTCCCCTCCCTCCCGCCGCCACCACCACCACCACCACCACCACCACCTTGCCACCTGGGCCCTGGTCAGTGAGGTCATGGTTTAGTTTGGAAAAGCTTTTGTTTTAGCCTGAACCTGTTTCCGCCATCCTGAAGCTTCGTAGTGCTGCAGGCAGTGATGGCTTTACGGTCTGATGCTTAATATTTAACATAGTCAAACAACTCACAGACGAACAGGACCAAAACGGTTACCTCGGTTTGATGGCATAAACGGGTATCTAAGGTATCTAAAATAAGGCAATTACAGAGGAAGCAAATGAGGCGAGGCCCGATGAGAGAGAGAGAGAGAGAGAGAGAGAGAGAGAGAGAGAGAGAGAGAGAGAGAGAGAGAGAGAGAGAGAGTATAAACGACAAAGCGCGAGAGAAAGTCGAGGGCAACCAAAATGTCACGGCCTGTCTGTCTGGATGAGTGTCTGTGTGTGGGGAGGAGGCAGTCTGAGGCAGGTGAGGAAGGAGAGAGACAACACAGAGTAATCTCACATGTGCACCGCTCACTCAACAGACAGCAGATCGCGACACAAAAACTGAAAAATCAAATTCAACGTGTCATGAGAATCAATAAGCCTTTCAATCAAACCTCTCACACACGCACAAGCAGGAGAATGGCCTAGAGAGCGAACACATATATGGCACTCAAAGACTAGATCTTCTGGAGAGTGTCACAATATCTTTAAAAATCTAAACGGGCACAGACGAAAACGCTTCCATGAAGCTACACAGCAACTACTGGAAGACACCCAGGAAGCTCTCAAAAGCACCACTCCTCAGAATAGAACTCAATCAGGGATCACCAAAAGACTTTGCAAGAAAAAAAACAACTCCCTAAGCAAAAACAACAACAACAACAAACAACAACAAAACCAGTTGAAGTCTCAAAGTTCCTCAAGGAATCTCGAGACTCTTCCTCTCGAGAGGAATCACAAAGATGATCTGATCTATGTGGAACACTTTCGAAATCATAGACAGGATTCTTTTACAGTCACAGAATCACTTCTTGGATTCACGTTCAGCCTCCTGCCGTCCAAGCAAACTTCGTAAGAGAAGAAATACGGAGCCTCCCGCTTGAAGTACGCACTCGCAGAAGCCTGAGAATACAGTTACAAATTCTTCTTCATTTTTGTCATAAGTCACACAACAAAAGTCTCTTTCCACTTCAGAGTGTTCGGGGGAACTCTACAGGTCCTTTCTAAGGTTGTGTTCGATTCACACCCCTAGTCCACTCAGCACACACACACACACACACACACACACACACACACACACACACACACACACACACACCTTACTGCTTCACTTACACACAGCCAAACAACACACACAATATTCGCCACACTAGCCTGGTGTAATTGTCGGGCAAAGTACCTTTCTGCTTTGTTAACAACAAACGGGCCGATCTCGAACTGAACGCAGTAAAATAGCTATCACGAATTTGTATTCTTATTCATGTTTCGCGGTAATTCCCGCATAGGACAAACTTTCAGTCAACGCATGTAATTAAAAACTAGTGGGAGTGGATAGGGCTAATGGGATGAGGGCGTGGAACGAAAAGGAGATGGGGAGGGGGAGGTGACACGAGTTTCGAAACTCTGATGCTCGGCTACGTGTATACCTAACGTACCACAGCCCTGGTCCAAATATCAATGCTTGTTTCAGATTCTTTACTGTGTCCGTTCTGGAAAAGAACAGAAAGAAAAGGCTGTTCAGCGCAAAAAAAACACCTGAAGATTCCTTTTGCTACTAGAGGCTATATCAGACATAGATTTAGAAATAAAGAACGAATACACATTCAAAAGAAAAGTATATGAAGCAGTTACATGTGCATATGAAGATGTAGTTCCCTTAGTTTCAACATCGAGTCACACCAATCTTAGGTTAAACAGTTACAAGTACAGGTGATCAATGAAAGTGCGGTGTGGTTGTTCAAGAAAGGAACATAGAGCTATTTTAAAAAGTTATTTCTGATTTACAAAATACATCTGGTACTTCGAGTAACTAAGTGGAATACGCATCACGAAACTCTGGTTATTATGAGCATCAAAAACAAGAAGCTGATTTCTCATCTAATACAACTTTAAAGAACTTTAAAAATGGTTGAAATAATGTAACAGGGGTGTACACGAAAAAAAAACTATCCAATCGATTACCTCCCACATCTCACAAAATATAAATCCTTATACAAGCACACAGTTTCTTTCATCTCTGTATCCCATAATGCCCTGTCCAGACGGTGCGGTACTGGAACAGTTTCGTCAAAAGCCTTAATCCCTTGCATCTGGCAGCGTCGGCTGAACAGAACGCCTTTCCATTTTCCACGCCTGGATTTCCTCTATGGTGTCTGGCAACTTCCTGTGACGTGTTTCCGGCAGAAGCCAGATGGAGAGACTAGCCAGGCAGCACATACATCCCACCAGTACTCCTGGGGCCCAGGGAGTCTCTTCACCCTGAACACACACACACACACACACACACACACACACACACACACACACACACACACACACACACACACACACGACGTCAATACAATCCTTTTATTCTTTTAGAGGTGAGGATCACGAAGCAACCAGGCTGTCAACAAACCAGCCAATGTTGGGAACAACAACAACAACAACAACACCAACAAAAAGACATTAGAACGGAAACCCTGTAGCCTAGGTCGACATAACTCCATACACAACAGCAACAAGAAACAAAGAAAAAAGAAAAAGAAAAAAAAAGAGAAAGAATCTTAAAAAAAAATCAGGGGTAATGGGATTTTTACCAAACATATATACAAATGCCCCCTTTTTTTTCTTCTTTTCTCTTTTTTTCTTCTTTTCACTTTTTTTTTTTCCTTTTGTTTGTTTATTATTGCTGTTGCTTTGAACAGTTTTTCTTTTGGCATTTCGCGCTGTTAACCCAAGAGACCTTCAAACCTTCCTCCCTCACCCATAGCACAAACCCCCTTCCACTTCACACACACACACACACACACACACACACACACACACACACCACACACACACACCACACACACACACGCCCTGAAACATGGAGTGAACATTCACAACTCTTTCTGTGTTTCCAGGCGAACCGAACTGACTGACCGACAGGAGACTGTGGTGGACGGACATTTTTCCCTTCCGTCTGCGGTCAGCGTTGACCCCTGGGTCTCCACACTTAACCCCTGTCAAATGGAATGAACACCTGCCCACTGTTTTCATGTTATCTCCTAGACAGACTCACAGACTCAGTGATGGACGCCCATCAGTTGTCCTCTATGGCCCTTACTCAGTTCCAAACCGATGTCTTCCTTCTAGATGCGGATCCTACAAACAACCCAATGACATTTTAATTCAAGATTCGCCAGATAAGGCGGGAGGCATCTCAGGCCAGTCCAACAAAAGAAAACAGCTGCGATGACCCTAGTCAACAGAAATGACTTCTTACCCACACGAGCAGGAAAGGAGCTCCCATGTCGGTGACTTTAACCACCATCGCTGCCATCCCTGTCCCTATGGCCCTGAAACCAACACGACTGGTTCTGCTAAGAAGAAAAAAAGGTCAATCATTGTTTACAGTTTTCAACCATGTAAAATGATCAGTGTGCAGTTTTGTTACACCGGGTTGCTCGTACAACCAAGACTAGGAATACACGTGTGTGTTTTAGTGTGCACCTGTCTGAGTCCATGATAATAACATTGACTTTTTTTTTCAAGCAATTACAAGCGCGTGCATGCAAACGTAGATGAATGATCAGCAGTAATTACACCTTTCCCGCCAATTCCTGCATAGAAATGCCAGCAGCTGTAGGCTAATGATCTTCAATCTGCAACTGACATTTTCAGCAACATTTTCAATTTAACTACGTACGCACATGTTATTCTAGTTACATCTCACGGAGTCTGGACCTGTAAATAAGATTGTTACCAAGCAGAAATGCAGATATGAATTTATATCTAAGAAGGAGCATAAGCAGGTATGCTGAATATAGCGAAATAACACTATATTATCGATAGCGAATCAAGGACGTGAGAACTTCACTGAAGCCATAAAAAAGCAGCAGATCTTTCTTGTTTCATCAGCAACGAAAGCTTTTTAAAAAAGATACAGGAGGGACGTTGTTGCCAAAATGAAAACAAAGACGATAGTCAGATGGGAAAATAGAAAAATCCACTCAGCAGGTGCAAAAAAGTGTCGACGACATTACATGCAATAATACCTACATATGACGTTCATATTCTTCATAATACACATGCGGAATAGTCTGCGATTTCTTTGACAAGAAAAGTTCACTGATATCCAAAGTGACCGGCATGAATCTTCCTCCAGGAAGAGGAGAGTGCACAGTCAAACCTTGGCAGGTGTCTGTCGGTGATAGAGAGTGGACAGAGAGAACATCCATTCCATCGGCCACATCTCTTCAGCCCAATTCATATACCCAAAAAAATGCTGGTCTTATCTGCGCCAGGGACAGGGAGGGGTTAGGGTTGGGTGAGGTGTTGGTGCTGTGTGGTCGTTTGGTAGGCAGGTCCTATGCTAACAGCGAAACCCGTTGCCAAATCTTACAGAGAAACAAGAGATATGGGCAGTTGAATGTTTGATCTCTGGACCAGAAATATTTGAGAAAACATCAATATTGATTGAAGCCTTCAAATAATATTTCTGCTCCAATTAGATAGAATTTCGGTAAATTAAA
>CM031608.1:29424006-29441506 GCA_018398815.1 Conus ventricosus
AAACTAAGCAACATTTTATACGCCTTATGTAGTAATCTTTTCTCATCGATACGCAGAATTTTCAACCAGTAATTAATACATCGTAAATAGGAGTTGATGTACATAGGATATCGACCTGTATCCCCATATACACAATCATTTGGCGTTTTAGGTTGCACTCCCAAGAATGTTTTTAAAGCAAATAAGTGAACCTTTTCTATATCAGCAAAAGTTTTATCCATACCCCATAACTCTGCTACATACTGAGCAATTGGCTGGACTTGCGCATCAAAAGTTTAAGTAACACAACCAAAGAGTTGTTATAAAGCATATACAATTTTCTCAATATACATAGTACCGCATGTTTTGCTCTGCTCGCAAGGTCCTGACAGGCAGGTGAAAAACTGAGAAGGGTAGTGAAATAGATGCCAAGATATTTTGTAACACCCATTGCCTCCCCATTAAATAAATTTAAAAAAATTAAAAAACAACATCTCTCCCTTGCTGCCAGGTATCCACCTTTTCGAAAAACTTCGATGCGGCTCTTTTCCATATTTATCTTAAGTTGAAGCCTTGCAGCTGTATTATGGAGGTTATTTAACTGGGTTTGGAGTCCAACAGGAGTTTCTGATAACAAAGCAATATCGTCAGCTAGTTACAAGGTAAATAATTCGAAGATTTCAGGTGACAGTGTGGCTTCATGACGTCCCTTTTCAATTATTTCTGAGGCCAGTTCATTTATGAATAACGAAAATAATACAGGACTACAGGCATCTCCCTGTTTCACACCCTGTGTGCACAAAATTTACAGTCTGTGAGTTCATTGCCAGATCTTACTTTTGCTTTCACATTAGAATACATATTTTTTTTACTCCGAAAAGCTTCCCTTTAACACCATTCTTTTGAAGAAGGGCCATAGAAGTTTCCTTGAAATGAAATTTTAGGCCCTCTCAAAATCAAAAAAAAGCAATGTAGAATTTACGATTTAATGAAAACTCTTCTCTAAAATTTGGGCTAATAATGTAAACATGTGGTCCACTGTAGAGTATCCCTTTCTTAAAACCGCCTGATATTCGTCAGTGACATCATTCTGAGAGAAAGAGAGAGAGAGAGAGAGAGAGAGACAATACAAGGGACAATGACAATGACAATTTATTGAGTAACAAGATGTTAAATTTCAAGGGATCAAACACAAAAATCTATTCAAATTTTGTAATAGGTCCAACGTAAGGTGATATTGTTTTCTCTCTCTCTATTCTTCTCCTTCTCTCTCTCTCTCCCTTCTCTCTCTCTCTCTCTCTTTTCTCTCTCTCCTTCTCTTCTCTTTCTCTCTCTCTCTCTCTCTCTCTCTCTCTCTCGCTCTCTTCCCCGTCTCACTCCTTTTCATTTTCATTTTTTTTGTTCCACTGTAGCAATATTTTCCCAATTATGTATTTTCTTTCCATATCAGATATCATTTATTCTGCTAGCTCTACAATTCGAATTCCGATCGTTTTTGAAATGCTTTATACAAAAACCGAGACAGCTGACTTACGGACACTCATCGCACACGACATCACAAAGCCAATGTTGCCGTTTGCTCTATGGATAACACTGGAAATCTTTCTGAAAAGGTTATAAGCCTCAATCAAACAACACATGAGATTCATCTTCAAGATGCTGCTTCAAAGAGGACACAGCAAGTGTCGGGTACAACATTTTTTCTGTATCGCAGTTTGTAAACAAAGATGGGGGAAATTCCGAATCTAAAACTTGGCATATTTTCTTTGTAGCATTTTGGGATACTATAGTCTAAGTATTTTCAGTTTCAACGTATGCTTAAAGCAGCTGTAAAATTCAAAACGATCTTTGGTTTCAATTTTTGTCATGCCACATTTGTCCATATTGGTCACAGTCTTTTGTTTTAAATAAAGACAGAAACTTCTTACGTCACCAACATTATGTTGTTGCCAACATCCCCGAATCCGTTTACACAAAGCAATTGTTTAACTTGAAATGCCCACGTTCTTTTGCCCAACTCTTTTTAAATAGTTTAACATAATATAGGCTTTTCTTGGCAACCTTGGGGCTGGCATGTTGCACACTCTAAGCCAGTAGCGGATGCATCTTACTGCTGCCAGCACAAAACAAGGGATAACGACCGATTTCCCCCAAGACCAAAACTGTTCGGTGCCCTGATACCAACATTCAAATACCTTTTACATGCAAATAAGTGGGTTTTTTCAATAACATCGAGTTTTTTGATAACCCCATATCTCTGCCCCATAAAGTAAAATAGGAGTAACTTGGGTATCAAACATTTTGAAAAAAACTTCTCTGGAACATCCCCTATTTTCCCAAAAGGCACCTGAGTAATTGGCTAGTTCTGATCTTACCCTTCTTTGCAATTCTTCGACAGCGCATGTCAAGGATAATTTGGTTGTAAAATGTAGACCCAAATACTTTAAACTGTTTACCACTTTAATATCTACATTTCCATATTTCCACTTTTCATTAAACCCCCAGAAATCCCCTTTTCTAAATAAAATTATTTTGGGTCTTGTCTAAGTTTAGTTTAAGGGAGAAGTTATCAGCAAAACCTTTGAGATGTCAATTTGTTTTTGTAGCCCGGCAGGGCAGTAGGAGGCGAGAGCCACTCATCAGCAAAAAGGAAAATTAGAATCTGATCACGTCGGTTTTAGTTGAACACCGTGCTGACCTTCTGCGCAATCTCTAGCGCCAGTTCGTTTATGAAAAATGAGAATAATGTAGGGGACAGGACACAACTTGTCTCACTCCCGCATTGCATTCAAAAAAGTCTGTCATGCTACTGGGACATCTTACACACGATCTCACACAACGATACATTGTTTTCAGCATCCTTAACATTTTGCATCCAACGCCCATATTTCAAAGTACATTCCACAGGATATTTCTTTTTACAGTATCGAAGGCTTTTTTAAAGTCGAAAAAGCAAACATAAAGTTTACCTGAATTTTTCAAAAGATATCGTTGCACAATAGCATACAAGACAAAAATGTTATCTGAAGTAGAATAACCAGTTCTGAAGCCACTTTGTTCTTCGGCAATCTTTCCCATTCCTTTCGGCCCAGTTAACAAGACGATTATTTAATATTTTTGCAAACATTTTTCCAATTTAACATAATAACGAGATACCTCGATAATTGCTGGGATTATCGGTATCTCCAGCTTTGAATAACGGAAACAACGATTGCATCATTCCACGAAATTTGGGATATTGTTGTGTGTCAAATATATGATTAAATAAGTGCAAAAGAAAAGGCAAAGTTGACCCAAGGAATATATAAACATTTCTGGCAAAATACTATCTGGTCCTGGAGCCTTGTTCTGCTTGAGAGACTGGACAACATGCCTTATTTCGTCCGTGTCAATCGGTTTATCCAACTCCTCGTTTATTTCGTTGTTGTCCCCACTGTCAGTCGCAATACGCTTTTCGTTATTTGCTTGAACACAGACTGGAAATGATTCCCCCATTCCTGATGGGTGTATTTGGTTTGCTTTGTGCTTTACGGTTAATGCTTTTTACTTCTTTCCAGAACTTACTGGAATTCTCTTTAGCCTTTAAAATAAGAGTTTTAAAGTTTTCTTGTTTAAAGATTTTTGTTTACTATTGAGTAAACGTCTATATGTAATTCTACTTCCAACATACTTAAGCCTTAACTGGTTTTGTATTTCTTGACTTTACAACGAGTTAACATCCCCCCAGCAACGTCTCATTTTTTTTTTAGCTGTTCTACACTCGTAGTCGAACCAACTATTGGATTTAGGGCCGCTGGCCGATTCTACTTTTTCATGCATTCTGCTGCCTGAAGTAGTCCTTCATTTAGACACTTCACTGCTTCGTCAACTGACACTGTCCTGAGATTTATGGTGACTTTGTTCAGGCACATTGAAACATTGCTATGTATGTACTGGCAAAATAGCTCTTCTTTATCTTTGTCCCAAACAATTTTCTCTGTATATGTTACTGTAGGCTCATCGTCCCTGTTTCCATTACAATTTATACTCAATTTCCATTGGCATATGCTATTTGGGTTTAACATTTCGCCCCACTTTTATTTGCATGGTTTTGTGATTCATTTCTTTTGAACAAATAAATAGTCTATTACACTACTGCCAGTCGAACACACATATGTAAATTTTCCCTTCGTCCCCGGCACAAGATCCGTTCAAAACCGTTAAAATTTCAAACAGCACAGAGCTCAAGAAAAAACACGACCAAAGTGGGTTTAACAGTTTCGTCCCGGGATTGCCTCTGCTCCATAATCAGACTGAAAAAAAGTCATTATATCTTCTGGTTCACATGAAGTAGCATTTAAGGAACCAGTCCTTGCATTGAAATCACCACACAGTAAAAACTCGTACGGTTCGTTTTGAGATGACATAATCAAAAATACATTCTTCAATCACATTTATACTGGACCTGAAGGGAATTGGGGCTGTCTATAGTAAGGACTGTCAGGGGGGCATACATAGGCACCGAACAATATCAAATGATTTTTGTTCATTAACATGCTTTTATCGAACTCTATAACCACAATATTATCTTTTGAAATGTCTGATGATTTGATAAAAAACCCTTTAGAGATCGTTTCACTAGAATTAGTACTCCCCCGCTACACCGACCCTGTTGAGAGAGCTTTACTGCTGGATCATAAACTGAACAAAGTTGGGGAAACAGTCAAAGGTCAGTTTGGTACTTGAAATGTTTCTGTAAACAAATTAAAATCAAATTTTGATACGTACTGTATGAAAATCTGACTCAGACAGTTTTGAAAGAAAGACCTTTGACATTTCCAGTTCAGAATACAAATTGTCGGATCTTTCTCGATGGGAAATATTAGTAGTTTCTTGTCTATTTTTCGTAGAATTTTTGAATGGCTACCATTGCTTGTAGACTGTAATGCCTTTCGGTTTTCAATGTTATTTGGGCACCGGACGGCGATTGCTTTCCCTACTGAAGCAAAATTGTACACGGTCCACCACGCTTAATGTCATCGTGACGTTGCGGCTGGGGATCGGGGTGTCCTTCGCCGGCAGCCTGGCGTCATTTTTGGGGTGTTTTCTCAGCATCGTGTCGATTCGCTCTTGGCCGTGACCCTCGGTTTTCCTTGGAACTTGACGATCCCGCAGAGTCATGGGAACACGCTGACGCTGACGATGTTTCCTGCAGGGTGAATGGGTTGGATGTCCGTTTCCTGACCAGAGATCGTCCCCCCCGTCCAAACCCCCCTAGAGAATTCCTGACGTTGCCTCCGTTAGATCTGGTTCCCCCAGATCCTCTGCCCTTGGTGTGAGCGCGTGGTCCTGTTAGAACTGCCAGGCACTTGTAGGAGGGCGTGCTGGAAAACGGAGTTGTCGCCCCGTTTCTTCCTGTATATGCAGCTTGGATGTCCGTGTGTTCCTGGCTTCCGCGGGATCGATGACGGACTGGGGGGTGAAGGGAGTGGGGATTAGGTGAACGGGGACGAGGGGAGGAGGAAGACAGATCGTGGGGGTAAGGGGGGAGGGGGGATGAAAGTGTGTATCTGGGGAGGAGGTATACGGGTGGAGGGGGGGAGGATGGGTGATGGTGAGTGGAAGGAGAGGAAGGGGTCGACGAGCAGGTTGGGGGGAGGTGGGAAGACGAGGAATAGTGTCAGAAGGCGGGAGAGGGCAAGAAAGAAGGGAGAGGAAGGAGAGGAGCAGGTTTTAAAGGGGGGATGTGGGAGGGGAACGAGCAGGAAGGGGAACAGGAAGAGAGGACTGGGGTGACGTTTTGGCAGTCCTGTGGTGGCTGGTTCCTGGCAGCGCCTTCCTCCTTGTCGACATCAAGAAACTGCTCATGTTCATCGTGGCTTTGTCTCTTGTATTTGATGAGTTTAAACCCCCCGTAAAAAAGGCTGTATATCCACCTTTCTTCAGTTTATTGAGTGTTTTGTCGTTGTTGTTCTGTCAAATCGTCGACCATTCTTATTCCGGCTTTTTTCAAGTTTTCATGAGTTGCTTTGTTAACTGATCAAAACTCTTCTTGTCCTTGTTTTCTTAGCAATTTGGGCCCGCATAGGTCTTGGTCGGATCTGGTCTGTTTTCTTACCTAATCTGTATGCTGTAGAAAACTCGTCTTTTTGACCAGTTCTTGATAAATCAGTTTGCAGAGCAGTTCAATGATATCTGAAGACAGTCTTCAGGCCTCTTTTTTTCACCTTTTCTGGTATGCCGTAGAAGACAAGGTTTTCTTTTCGCAACAGGGGTGTCATGTTGAGAAATTTTTTCTTCAGTTTTTCCAATCTGGTTTCCAGTTGCTTTGCATTTTCTTTCAAATTTAGTATCTCTTCTTTCTCTTTTGCTTAAATGTTCTGCGATCTCTTGGAGTTTTGAAAACATGGAGGAGACAGTGGAAGCAAGAGACCTGATGTCAGCAGCAGTACTGTAACCGAGGTTCCGTGTGTGAAAAAGCATGCATAACATCTTTTCACACACGTCAAATCCATCATACCAACTTTCGGAAGAGTAGGCAGTTTGGCCGTTGGTATGGATGACACGTTACACATAGCATGCACCCTGCGTGAGAAATAGAAAGAATGAAGGAAGTAAGGAAAAATGAGTGATCGATATGAATGATACTGACTGGATGCCACGGGAAACGACCCGAATGAAAACGCCCGCTGGCAGCTCTTCAGTCGGCACTACCCAGGTAGGCGCCCGTTGTGAAAAAAGAGTTTGGGTTGTAAAGCGCTTAGAGCTGGCCTCTAGCCGAGAATAGGCGCTATATAAGTGTTCATTTATTATTATTATATGGATATCTTCAGGTCGCCTATCAAATCGTCGGTTGAAGGGCCAGGATTGAGTTCTATATCTCCAGAAAGGCACAAAATAGTCCTGCATAGGGTTTACATACCTCTGCTGGTCAATACCCTGTAATTTTGTAGCAGTTCCGTTGAAACTCCCACATCGTCGCCGACCTTGGAAGCGGAAAAAACCATTTTGACAAATCTCCATACACACATCGACGGATTTCCTTATGCTTCCTCCCCACCATTCATATATAAACTGAACAAGTCCAACATCCGATCTTACAAGCACCCACTCACGCCTAACAGAAACACCATCATGCACAACGTCGTCACAATCAGCCCGATATGGACATGTCTGTGAAAAAGTCCCACTTTGTGTAGGGTGAGTACACTTTTAAGATTTGATGCGGCATGACCTTCACCCTTTCCTCATCAAAAATCTTCACTAAAATTTGGGTGAAATGTCCCAATTTTGCACGATACAGCTCATTGCTGCAAGGCATCTTGACTTGCTGAAAATAAGATGACTTAAATAATTAAATTTTTTGGAATAATTAGTCACAAAAAAACCGTACAATAAGGTTGGGGGGGTTGAGCAGCACCAAGGAAAACATTTCAAAGTATACATCGAAATGATTGATACAATTGCGTTTATGGTTAGTGCACTCCCAAGAATGTTTTTAAAGCAAATAAGTGAACCTTTTCTATATCAGCAAAAGTTTTATCCATACCCCATAACTCTGCTACATACTGAGCAATTGGCTGACTTGCGCATCAAAAGTTTAAGTAACACAACCAAAGAGTTGTTATAAAGCATATACAATTTTCTCAATATACATAGTACCGCATGTTTTGCTCTGCTCGCAAGGTCCTGACAGGCAGGTGAAAAACTGAGAAGGGTAGTGAAATAGATGCCAAGATATTTTGTAACACCCATTGCCTCCCCATTAAATAAATTTAAAAAAATTAAAAAACAACATCTCTCCCTTGCTGCCAGGTATCCACCTTTTCGAAAAACTTCGATGCGGCTCTTTTCCATATTTATCTTAAGTTGAAGCCTTGCAGCTGTATTATGGAGGTTATTTAACTGGGTTTGGAGTCCAACAGGAGTTTCTGATAACAAAGCAATATCGTCAGCTAGTTACAAGGTAAATAATTCGAAGATTTCAGGTGACAGTGTGGCTTCATGACGTCCCTTTTCAATTATTTCTGAGGCCAGTTCATTTATGAATAACGAAAATAATACAGGACTACAGGCATCTCCCTGTTTCACACCCTGTGTGCACAAAATACAGTCTGTGAGTTCATTGCCAGATCTTACTTTTGCTTTCACATTAGAATACATACTTTTTATACTCCGAAACAGCTTCCCTTTAACACCATTCTTTTGAAGAACTGGCCATAGAAGTTTCCTTGAAATGAAATCTTAGGCCCTCTCAAAATCAATAAAAAGCAATGTAGAATTTACGATTTAATAAAAAACTGCTTCTCTATAATTGCTAATAATGTAAACATGTGGTCCACTGTAGAGTATCCTTTCTTAAAACCAGCCTGATATTCGTCAGTGACATCATTCTGAGAGAAAGAGAGAGAGAGAGAGAGAGAGAGAGACAATGACAATGACAATGACAATGACAATTTATTGAGTAAACAAGATGTTCATTTCAAGGGGATCAAACACAAAAATCTATTCAATTTTGTAATAGGTCCAACGTAAGGTGATATTGATTCTCTCTCTCTCTCTCTCTCCTCATCTCTCTCTCTCTCTCCTCTTCTCTCTCTCCTCTCTCTCTCTCTCTCTCCTTCTCTCTCTCTTCTCTCTCTCTCTCTCTCTCTCTCTCTCTCTCGCTCTCTCTCCCCGTCTCACTCCTCTTCATTTTTCATTTTTATAGTTCCACTGTAGCAATATATTCCAATATGTATTTTCTTTCCATATCAGATATCATTTATTCTGCTAGCTCTACAATTCGAATTTCCGATCGTTTTTGAAATGCTTTATACAAAAACCGAGACAGCTGACTTACGGACACCTCATCGTCACACGACATCACAAAGCCAATGTTGCCGTTTGCTCTATGGATAACACTGGCATCTTTTCTGAAAAGGTTATAAGCCTCACAATCAAACAACACATGAGATTCATCTTCAAGATGCTGCTTACAAAGAGGACACAGCAAGTGTCGTGGTACAACATCTTTTCTGTATCGCAGTTTGTGAACAAAGATGGGGGAAATTCCGAATCTAAACTTGGCATATATTTCTTTGTAGCATTTTGGGATACTATAGTCTAAGTATTTTTCAGTTTTCAACGTATGCTTGAAGCAGCTGTAAAATTCAAAACGATCTTTGGTTTCAATTTTGTCATGCCACATTTGTCCATATTGGTCAGTCAGTCTTTGTTTAAATAAAGACAGAAAACTTCTTACGTCACCAACATTATGTTGTTGCCAGACATCACCGAATCCGTTTACACAAAGCAATTGTTTAACTTGAAATGCCCACGTTCTTTTGCCCAACTCTTGTAAATAGTTTAACATAATATAGGCTTTTCTTGGCAACCTTGTGGCTGGCATGTTGCACACTCTAAGCCAGTAGCGGATGCATCTTACTGCTGCCAGCACATACAAGGGATAACGACCGAGTTCCCCCAAGACCATACTGTTCGGTGACTGCATACCAACATTCAAATACCTTTTACATGCAAATAAGTGGGTTTTTTCAATAACATCGAGTTGTTGATAACCCCATATCTCTGCCCCATAAAGTAAAATAGGAGTAACTTGGGTATCAAACATTTTGAAAAAAACTTCTCTGGAACATCCCCTAGTTTCCAAAGGCACCTGAGTAATTGGCTAGTTCTGATCTTACCCTTCTTTGCAAGTTCTTCGACAGCGCATGTCAAGGATAATTTGGTTGTAAAATGTAGACCCAAATACTTATAAACTGTTTACCACTTTAATATCTACATTTCCATATTTCCACTTTTCATTAACCCCCAGAAATCCCCCTTTTCTAAATACAATTATCTTGGTCTTGTCTAAGTTTAGTTTAAGGAGAAGTTATCAGCAAAACCTTTGAGGATGTCAATTTGTTTTTGTAGACCGGCAGGGCAGTAGGAGGCGAGAGCCACATCATCAGCAAAAAGGAGAATTAGAATCTGAGTCACGTCGGTGTGTAGTTGAACACCGTGCTGACCATTCTGCGCAATCTCTAGCGCCAGTTCGTTTATGAAAAATGAGAATAATGTAGGGGACAGGACACAACCTTGTCTCACTCCCGCATTGCATTCAAAAAAGTCTGTCATGCTACTGGGACATCTTACACACGATCTCACACAACGATACATTGTTTTCAGCATCCTTAACATTTTGCATCCAACGCCCATATTTCGAAGTACATTCCACAGGATATTTCTATTTACAGTATCGAAGGCTTTTTTAAAGTCGACAAAGCAAACATAAAGTTTACCTGAATTTTTCAAAAGATATCGTTGCACAATAGCATACAAGACAAAAATGTTATCTGAAGTAGAATAACCAGTTCTGAAGCCACTTTGTTCTTCGGCAATCTTTCCATTCCTTTCGGCCCAGTTAACAAGACGATTATTTAATATTTTTGCAAACATTTTTCCAAGTATACATAATAACGAGATACCTCGATAATTGCTGGGATTATCGGTATCTCCAGCTTTGAATAACGGCACAACGATTGCATCATTCCACGCACTTGGATATTGTTGTGTGTCAAATATATGATTAAATAAGTGCAAAAGAAAAGGCAAAGTTTGATCCAAGGAATATATAAACATTTCTGGCAAAATACTATCTGGTCCTGGAGCCTTGTTCTGCTTGAGAGACTGGACAACATGCCTTATTTCGTCCGTGTCAATCGGTTTATCCAACTCCTCGATATATTCGTTGTTGTCCCCACTGTCAGTCGCAATACGCTCTACGTTTCATTTGCTTTGAACACAGACTGGAAATGATTGCCCCATTCCTGATCGGTGATATTTGGTTTGCTTTGTGCTTTACGGTTAATGCTTTTTACTTCTTTCCAGAACTTACTGGAATTCTCTTTAGCCTTTAAAATAAGAGTTTCAAGTTTTCTTGTTTAAAGATTTTTTGTTTACTATTGAGTAAACGTCTATATGTAATTCTACTTCCAACATACTTAAGCCTTAACTGGTTTTGTAATTTCTTGACTTTACAACGAGTGAACATCCTCCAGCAACGTCTCATTTCTTTTTTAGCTGTTCTACACTCGTAGTCGAACCAACTATTGGATTTAGGGCCGCTGCCGATTCTACGTTTCATGCATTCTGCTGCCTGAAGTAGTCCTTCATTTAGACACTTCACTGCTTCGTCAACTGACACTGTCCTGAGATTTATGGTGACTTTGTTCAGAGCACATTGAAAATCATTGCTATGTATGTACTGGCAAAATAGCTCTTCTTTATCTTTGTCCCAAACAATTTTCTCTGTATATGTTACTGTAGGCTCATCGTCCCTGTTTCCATTACAATTTATACTCAATACCATTGGCATATGCTTAAGTTGAACATTTCGCCCACTTTTATTTGCATGGTTTTGTGATTCATTCTTTTGAACAAATAAAATAGTCTATTACACTACTGCCAGTCGAACACACATATGTAAATTTTCCCTTCGTCCCCGGCACAAGATCCGTTCAAAACCGTTAAATTGCAAACAGCACAGAGCTCAAGAAGAACACGACCAAAGTGGTTAACAGTTTCGTCCTGGGATTGCCTCTGCTCACATAAATCAGACTGAATAAAGTCATTATCATCTTCTGGTTCACATGAAGTAGCATTTAAGGAACCAGTCCTTGCATTGAAATCACCACACAGTAAAAACTCGTACGGTTCGTTTTGAGACTGGACATAATCAAGAATACATTCTTCAATCACATTTATACTGGACCTGAAGGGAATATGGGGCTGTCTATAGTAAGGACTGTCAGGGGACATACATAGGCACCGCACAATATCAAATGATTTTTGTTCATTAACATGCTTTTATCGAACTCTATAACCACAATATTATCTTTTGAAATGTCTGATGATTTGATAAAAACCTTCAGAGATCGTTTCACTAGAATTAGTACTCCCCCGCTACACCGACCCTGTTGAGAGAGCTTTACTGCTGGACTCATAAACTGAACAAAGTTGGGGAAACAGTCAAGGTCAGTTTGGTACTTGAGAAATGTTTCTGTAAAACAAATTATATCAAATTTTGATACGTACTGTATGAAATCTGACTCAGACAGTTTTGAAAGAAGACCTTCGACATTCCAGTTCAGAATACAAATTGTCGGATCTTTCCTCGATGAAATATTAGTAGTTTCTTGTCTATTTTTCGTAGAATTTTGAAATGGCTACCATTGCTTGTAGACTGTAATGCCTTTCGGTTTTCAATGTTATTGGGCACCGGACGGCGATTGCTGCCATTACTGAAGCAAGATTGTACACGGTCCACACGCTTAATGTCATCGTGACGTTGCTGGCTGGAGATCGCGTGTCCTTCGCCGGCAGCCTGGCGTCATTTTTTGGGTTGTTTTCTCAGCATCGTGTCGATTCGCTCTTGGCCGTGACCCTCGGTTTTCCTTGGAACTTGACGATCCCGCAGAGTCATGGAACACGCTGACGCTGACGATGTTCCTGCAGGGTGAATGGTTGGATGTCCGTTTCCTGACCAGGAGATCGTCCCCCACGTCCAAACCCCCGTAGAGAATTCCTGACGTTGCCTCCGTTAGATCTGGTTCCACCAGATCCTCTGCCCCTGGTGTGAGCGCGTGGTCCTGTAGAACTGCCAGGCGACTTGTAGGAGTCGTGCTGAGATACGGAGTTGTCGCCCCGTTCTTCCTGTAATGCAGCTTGGATGTCCGTGTGTTCCTGGCTTCCGCGGGATCGATGACGGACTGGGGAGTGAAGGGAGTGGGGATTAGGTGAACGGGGACGAGGGGAGGAGAGACAGATCGTGGGGGTAAGAGGGGGAGGGGGATGAAAGTGTGTATCTGGGGAGGAGGTAGTACGGGTGGAGGGGGAGGAGGATGGGTGATGGTGAGTGGAAGGGAGAGGAAGGATCGACGAGCAGGTTGGGGGAGGTGGGAAGACGAGGAATAGTGTCAGAGAGCGGGAGAGGGCAAGAAAGAAGGGAGAGGAAGGAGAGGAGCAGGTATAAAGGGAGGATGTGGGAGGGGAACGAGCAGGAAGGGGAACAGGAAGAGAGGACTGGGGTGACGTATGGCAGTCCTGTGGTGGCTGGTTCCTGGCAGCGCCTTCCTCCTTGTCGACATCAAGAAACTGCTCATGTTCATCGTGGCTTTGTCTCTTGTATTTGATGAGTTTAAACCCCCTGTAAAAGGCTGTATATCCACCTTTCTTCAGTTCATTGAGTGTGTGTCGTTGTTGTTCTGTCAAATCGTCGACCATTCTTATTCCGGCTTTTTTCAAGTTTTCATGAGTTGCTTTGTTACTGATCAATCTCTTCTTGTCCTTGTTTTCTTAGCAATTTGGCCAGCATAGGTCTTGGTCGGATCTGGTCTGTTTTCTTACCTAATCTGTATGCTGTAGAAAACTCGTCTTCTGACCATGTTCTTGATAAATCATGTTTGCAGAGCAGTTCAATGAGTATCTGAAGACAGTCTTCAGGCCCTCTTTTATCACCTGTTTCTGGTATGCCGTAGAAGACAAGGTTGTCTTTTCGCAACAGTGTGTCATGTTGAGAAATTTTTTCTTCAGTTTTTCCAAGTCTGTGTTCCAGTTGCTTTGCATTTTCTTTCAAATTTAGTATCTCTTCTTCTCTTTTGCTTAACTGTTCTGCGATCTCTTGGAGTTGTGAAAACATGGAGGAGACAGTGGAAGCAAGAGACCTGATGTCAGCAGCAGTACTGTAAACCGAGGTTCCGTGTGTGAACGCATGCATAACATCTTGCACACACGTCAAATCCCATCACCAACTTTCGGAAGAGTAGGCCAGTTTGGCCGTTGGTATGGATGACACGTTACACATAGCATGCACCCTGCGTGAGAAATAGAAAGAATGAAGGAAGTAAGGAAAATGAGTGATCGATATTGAATGATACTGACTGGATGCCACGGGAAACGACTGAATGAAGCGCCAGCTGGCAGCTCTTCAGTCGGCACTACCCAGGTAGGCAGCCCGTTGTGAAAACGAGTTTGGGTTTGTAAAGCGCTTAGAGCTTGGCCTCTAGCCGAGAATAGGCGCTATATAAGTGTTCATTATTATTATTATTATATGGATATCTTCAGGTCGCCTATCAAATCGTCGGTTGAAGGGCCAGGATTGAGTTCTATATCTCCAGAAAGGCACAAGAATAGTCCTGCATAGGGGTTTACATACCTCTGCTGGTCAATACCCTGTAATGTGTAGCAGTTCCGTTGAAACTCCCACATCGTCGCCGACCTTGGAAGCGGAAAAGACCATTTTGACAAATCTCCATTACACACATCGACGGATTTCCTTATGCTTCCTCCCCACCATTCATATATAAACTGAACAAGTCCAACATCACGATCTGTTACAAGCACCCACCTCACGCCTAACAGAAACACCATCATGCACAACGTCGTCACAATCAGCCGATATGACATGTCTGTGAAAAAGTCCCACTTTGTGTAGGGTGAGTACAGCTTTGAAGATTTGATGCGGCATGACCTTTCACATTTCCTCATCAAAATCTTCACTAAAATTGGCTGAAATGTCCCAATTTTTGCACGATACAGCTCATTGCTGCAAGGCATCTTGACTTGCTGAAAATAAGATGACTTAAATAATTAAATGTTGATAATTAGTCAAAAAACGAACTAAGTTGCAGCAGCACCAAGAAAACACGTCTTGCCTGGACAAGTGCGAAGTGTTCACCCCCGAGAGAGAGAGAGAGAGAGAGAGAGAGAGAGAGAGAGAGAGAGAGAGAGAGAGAGAGAGAGAGAGATCTATAAGCACGGCAACAGTTTTGGCACCACGCAGTTTTTGAGTTCAAGCAAAAGTTCCTGACATTCTTACAGACAAACGTCTAACTCACCTAACGATGCCAGTCCTACAGAGAGGAGCAGAAAGCTTCCAGCAAGCATGCCATACGCAAATGAGAGTGGACGGCGATTGTATCTGCAAATGTGACCAAGCACAGTAAGTCTTGATTCCTGACTCTCATTATCACATTAAAGATGATATGGATGAAGTGCGAAAATGAGAAGAAAATCTGTAAGTAATCTATGATCAATAAACGTTTTAAAGCACAGTCTGTTTAAGAGTAATGCTTGGCAAGGTTTGTTACAGGTCCCGTCTAAGACACAGAAGAGTCATTGAAAAATTGGGCAAACAAATTTGATTGTATATTGCCCATTTTCTTTCCCGTGCTTTCTTCACATGGCAACCTCTCCGTAAAGTGGTACCTGCAGGAAGGCGCTCTTTGGCAGTTATTTACGCTTTGTCGACAAAAGCTCACAGTAGATGGTTATCAACGACGACACGTGAAACAAGTGCAAATGTCTTGAATTTCACGAGTTGCTGTGCCAGTGATGTCCAGCCTGTATGGAAGTGACAACCACAAGCTGACAGGTGGTCCCAGGTTAAACATCCAGTGACTCGATGACAGATACTACAGATGGCTTCTCTGCATATCATCCGTGAACACAGTATGTATAGCTGTGTCACGTTGCAATTCAGTACAGGCACCGACAGACGAGGACCGCTAATTACAAAGTCATCAGATGCTTGCAGGTAGCTTGGCACCGGTGCCTCTCGTGTCCAAGACCTTTTTGCAGAGTAGGGTGAAGAGTAGTCATCTCAGAGATAATCCGAAGAGTCATGGAAATACAATATATTTGTGAATGTATTACCGAACTCAATACCGCGACTCTCTTGTGCCGTCATTGACGGCGTCTATGTTGGCACTCCTTTGGTCTGGAATACAGATATCAGACAGACATCGAGAAAGTCACACTGTTTTCTGAAGAAAACGTAGAGGAAAACACCAAGACCTGTTAAACGTCAGCCTCCAAATCTGGTATGCATCGTTCACAGCCAGAAACATATGACAGAAAACTCAAAATCATGTGCAAGAGAAATGTGAAGCAGATATAATGAAATCCGAGAATGTTGTGAGAAGAAGTTAAGTCGCTACCATGACAGTTGTGCCCGGATGTACATGCGTCATGGAACCCTGCTGGCTGTGTTCTGTGTCTGTGATCAGATTTTGACACACGTATGTTTTACATCTGTCAAAATACACATCTATACTTTACAGGGGTTAAGATATTCCCATTTTAGCGTCGATCTTTAATATGAAATCTAAAAATGAAAAAAACAGCACACCTTTTGAAACAAAATTATACTGGCCAGTTACAGTAATACAAAATGCAACTAGCTTTGACCGACCTTTGCATTAGAAACAGAGCCAGAGGGACTGAGGGGATGTCCTGGAGGTTCAGGAGGGGAAAGTTGAGGAATCTGTTGCCAGCCAGCTTGGCAACCCCAGCATGACCGCGTAGTAATACAGATCGTTTGTCATCCTGATCCACAGACAAAGGCGTGTAATCTTGTAGACACATTAGACATTCTGACCAGGATTAGTATATGTTCACACCATGCATAACCAGCAAACTCTGGAATCTTTTGAAGTCAACATTTCTAAATACTAAACTTCAATTCAATGTGTGAATGTGGACATTTGGAACGTGTTCACCAGTTAACCAAACCAAAACAAAATGTTCCCGCTGCAATAAATCATCCACATGTGGAAGCCCTGTCAGATAATGTGAGGTACATGTGTTCAAAGTATAAGGTTGGTAGGTTCAGCAAGGTAAGAGTGACCAGTAAAATAGGAAGAAACTCTAAGAAGAGCTTGACGGCAGGTCTTCAGATAAGAAACCCCCCACCCCCACCCCACCCCCTTCAGACAAGTGTTTCGGCCCTGAATTCCTTACACTCTAAGGGAGGCCGGAGCGCATCCAGGTCATGACTCCCAGATGCCTTACCCACTGCCAACTTTTTTCTGGTACGCTGAGACTCGAACCAGCAACTTTCAGATGGGTAAGTGTCTCAAGGCGTGCCTTTTCCGACGGATGTCTTACCCCACTGCTACCTGGACACCTGTTCTAACTAGGGAAATTAAAGCCTTATGAAGTTCACTTTTGCTCCCCTTTGATTAGATCCAGCTGGAACTCTGATCAGCTGCCTCTGCCATTGCCTTCAGGTCTTTAGTTCTCTTCTTACCTGAAATCCCGAGCTGTTTCATGAGATCGTGAGCCGACGAGTCTACAGATCCCGTTGCTCCAACTTCTATGGCGAGAACCTGGGCCTGGAAGCTGGACTCCCTCAAGCTGCTGGCTAGATGTACACTTCTCAGTCTGGTAGATGTGAGCTTGCTCCATCCTGCTTTCGCATGGCACTGTGAGTTCGATCCAAATCATTTGTTTCGATGAACCTGAGCGGAGAACAATATCCGGTCTCATGTCATTCTTCCTGATGATCTCTGGATAGTTCTCCCACTCTGGAAGTTCTGCTGTGCATTCTGAGTCATTTACCCCATCCAGTAAACCCTGGTTCCATGCTCTTGATGTCACGGTTGTACCAGAGCATGATTTGTGGCCTCCTGCCATGCAGAACCTCGCTGGCGGAGCTTCAGGTGGCGCAGTGTTTCCTCCGGCAGTGCTAACCGCATGTGCGATCTCCTTGAGCACC
>CM031608.1:29446506-29449006 GCA_018398815.1 Conus ventricosus
ACGGCAGGGGCTGTTGGTGTTTGGGTGGACGGGAGTCCCCACGGACAGATTGTGAGTAATGCAAATAAGACGGTATATATTTATTGAAGGGTGAACTTTCGAAATGTGAAAGATTTCCTGTTTGTTTACAAGTCTGGTTGTGTGGATCTAGCAGGCACAAACGCTTCTTGCTCTTCTAGACATACCTTGACTTAAATTCTTATCATCATGTAATCACGACAATCAGACGGCGTGCAATCATCTCTCTCTCTCTCTCTCTCTCTCCTCTCTCTCTCTCTCTCTCTCTCTCTCTCTCTCTCTCTCTCTCTCTCTCTCACCACTGTGAAAAACCCCACAATGATTTTGCCAGCCAGGAGAAGGTAGTAGTTCGGAACCAAAGCTGTGGTGCAGAGAGCTACCAAGGTGCACAAGGTGCAGCAAATGTACACGTTCTTACGGCCGTAGCGGTCAGCCAGTACAGAGAACACCAGGTTCCCTGCCAACTGACCACCAAAGATCCCTGACTGGGTCAGCTGACTTTGACCGGCCTTGTCACAGACCAGCGTCCACTGAAAACACACAGGCACGGCCATCGCGGTCAGAGCCACAACCATGTATCTCGAAACATAAATCACTTCAGAGATGCATGGCTGTGGCTCTAATGTGTTGTAAATGATAATGGCAATAAACAAAATAAGTGAGTTGAGTGGGCGTCACTGAGTGATGAATCCTGTGAGCAAATCTGTTGCGTACTAATCTAGCCTTCCCTTTTTTTTTCTTTCTTCTGACGTTACAGAACACACAGACTTGTGGAAGAGGTGATGAATGAGACACTGCCAGCAACCACTGATGTTGGACAGGTATGTGTCATGCACTGACCACTGTATGGACCTATCTCTGTTCTGTTCAGAAAAAAAAGATAAAAACCTAACCAAACCAAACCAAACAAAGCAAAGGAAAAAAAACACATTCGTTTAATCCTGGTTACGCCAGACAAGCAGAAGAGTTAGGCAGAACTAGACAGACAACTGACAAGTTACACAGAGACTCAACAGCCTGAGTTCCAGCCCTTAAAAATCAGAATATCGTCGAGTGCCTATTACCCCCCTCCCCTCCCCCTCCACCCCTTTGCCCAGTGGTACCTTAGCACCAATCAGCTGTACACAGACTATATACATTGTATCATACAGCTGACTGGCAATGAAAAATATTAATTCAGGCAATGAATAATACTTCGAGCAGAAATCTGTCTGTCTAATATACTGTTTATGGTGGATCATCCTCCTCTTGTCATATGTTAAAATTCATGCGCAGTAACTTTGTTATCCTGTGGGAATAGTCTACGATAGACTTACAGTCAGACTCAGATCTTTCACCTATGTGCAGTTTACATGACATAACACGTGCGTTAATAGCTCGTAAGAAAAATGAAACAATCAGTGAAGATTCATCCAGAATTAGATGTGCACAGATGTAAATGAATAAATAAATAAACACAAAAATAAACAGACAAATGAATGAATGAATAATAAACATATTCTGCTGTAACACAACATCAGAAAGCAAATGATGTTTGAGCAAAAGTATTCTAATATCTTGAAAACAAATATGATGAAATAGATGAAAGATGGAAGACAATAACACATAAACAGTACAATGTTTTTTTCTCTTACCCAGTTTCTGCTCGATAACAAATGCTAAGAAAATGACACTTTTATTCATATCAATTGTTTTAATGAACGGAACAAAACACCTTCAAACCAAGGACCAAACCTCCCCCTACTTTCACCCCCCGTTGTTAAAAAAACCTGTCACCACTGGTAAAAATAAAAAATAAAAAACCTAACACATCAAATCCAGTTAACAGACTGGTTTCAGATTTTCTTAATTTCATATAGAAAACTTGCCGTTGTTTCTGCAAAGAAGTTGATGAAAGACCACAACGGCCTTTCTACCATTCTCGCAGGCCACCTCCAAAGGGGGTGACACACGATCAGTTTGACCGATCTTCTCCGATGAACACATTGCTGCCCTGCAGGTTTCATTTAGACTTTAACAGTGTAACTGTGTGTTTGTATGCAATAATAACAGAGTTAGGCTTTACGGTTTGGCGAAGCACGCCATCAAATTCAATGTTTTCGTCCGTTCAGATTTATCAGTACTTCATGATCATGCTGTTCCCGGCGTGGGCCATACAACATAGATTTACCACACTTTGAACTTCCCTCTAACTCGCCAGTATTTTTCGCCAGTACATACGATCTGGTCATCAGATAAGAGTTTGTCTTTGACGATGCCAGATTCTCTTGTCTGAACATCCCTGTCTCCTGTTCCAGATCTCTTACTCCAGGCTGTGGGCCAAACAGCACACGATCTAGTCAGTTTTCTCATTCCCCTTTCCACGTCGGCAAACTTTCGGGTCATCGTTGACGTCATGATGTACTACCATGCCATGCGTCAGAGAGCCTGCTTAAAGAGGAGCAGGTACAGAAGGAGTCTGTCTGCCGTTCTGCCCACTGTC
>CM031608.1:29454006-29456506 GCA_018398815.1 Conus ventricosus
GCACTGGTAATCTGTTGTCTGTAGAACAGACACACTGACATTACACACAGTGATGACTGCATTGGTAATCTGTTGTCTGTAGAACACACCGACATTATACACAGTGATTACTGCATTGGTGATCTGTTGTCTGTAGAACAGACACACTGACATTATACACAGTGATGACTGCATTGGTAATCTGTTGTCTGTAGAACAGACACACTGACATTACACACAGTGATGAGTGCACTGGTAATCTGTTGTCTGTAGAACAGACACACTGACATTATACACAGTGATGACTGCATTGGTGATCTGTTGTCTGTAGAACAGACACACTGACATTATACACAGTGATGACTGCATTGGTAATCTGTTGTCTGTAGAACAGACACACTGACATTATACACAGTGATGACTGCATTGGTAATCTGTTGTCTGTAGAACAGACACACTGACATTACACACAGTGATGACTGCATTGGTAATCTGTTGTCTGTAGAACAGACACACTGACATTATACACAGTGATGACTGCATTGGTAATCTGTTGTCTGTAGAACAGACACACTGACATTATACACAGTGATGACTGCATTGGTAATCTGTTGTCTGTAGAACACACCGACATTACACACAGTGATGACTGCATTGGTAATCTGTTGTCTGTAGAACACACTAACATTATACACAGTGATGACTGCATTGGTAATCTGGTTGGTAGTCTATAGAACAGACACACTGACATTATACACAATGATGACTGCATTGGTAAGGTGACTGTTTGCGCCAATTCCAATCTTTAACATGGTCATAATATTAGTTACAAATAAGACAATAAAATGATGAGGACACATTACTTGAATATGATCTACTTTTGTTTTCTCTCTAAACTTTGTTTTTGTTCACTTTTTCCAATAAAACCGGAATTCTTTTCATTTTGAGAACTTTATTTTCGTAGCTAATTCTCACAACAACACTGGTACTGTTAAAAAGATTTTTATTCCTGAAATCTTAAGAGTACCAGGGTCCCAGACAAAATTTTATCCATTGAATACTACAGTTTTTCCTACTTTCAATCGACACAATTTTGGTTGAACCAAAATTTAATTTCAAATCCGAGATGTGTAAAAATGTTGTATGAATAAAAAGTGTTTCATTAAATGACGTTTTACTTACGTCTAAGCATAAAGTTGTCTCACGTAACCCGAGACAGCAGATCTCATTTGTCTTTCATTTTCACTGATTTAAAGGCACATTTTAACAAATTATAAGAGACGGAATCTCCGCACAAATCGGGTACATGAAACCATGAAAAATATCGAGTATGAACTGAAATGCATGTCGAACTTGCTTTGTAAGTAAAAGGTTTTAATCCAGTCATCATGTCTGTTTCAAACTTATAAAAGAAAATGCGATGACGTCTGCAAGAATGACCACGAAATGCTGTCAAATTTCCTGGGTATTCTTTTTTCAGCATACAATAGTGTATTATAGAGTAAACAAATATTTTAATAAAAGTGATCTTTTTAAAAACGTATTTGACTTTCGTGTATGATCTTCGGCACTGCCATTTTTATACTATTTACATTATATGCCAAGACAGTTTTGAATGCAGCATCGGAGAAAAAAATGGAGCACTAACTTATAATGAACTGCTCTTGTTTCCTCAGAAATACAAATGATGGTTCCTTATCACTGTGACATTGAATTTGTTTGGTTGTCCTTCCTTAAAAATTCATTTAATGTTTCCTTTGTTTCTGTGATAATGACAACTCTCCTTTACAAAACCTTTCATTAACCCCCCCCCCCCCCCCCCCCCAAAAAAAAAAAAAGACACAACCAATGTTAGGTAGGCACTCAAGGTCTGACCAGCGCATTGGCTAATGCGTAGGTCAGACATCTGCAAAGTCGTAGCCACGAGACCGTCTTCTTCAATTCTCTCATCTTAGTTATTAATTCATTTATCCATCAGCTTGAAATCATGCGCAGTGTGGTCTCAGAACTTAGCGGATGTGGTGTAGCGTATATAAACTAGTCCGCACGCAGTGACGCCTCCTTGATGAAACTGAAACTGAAACTTTCACTAGCAGAGCGCACAGGAGAGGCACCAAAGTCAATTACCCAAAACTTAGAAATTCTACAGTGAATCCATCAGGGCGCGTGTTTAAAAAAAAATGTGGTGTACTGCAATGGCCACTTCCTGACATGTGATTCTCCTCTCAACTGACTCGCAATCCTCGTTTGTCGAAGCTGGGGCATCAGGGAATTCATCAGCGGTGTTGATGTCACATACATCGCCAACTCTGTATGAATGTTCTCAGTGCCGTTTCACCTCATTCAGTGTGCCTTTTTGATCAGAGATAACACCTTCGTTATCTTTCTCCAGAAAGGATTGTCCAAGTACTTCCTGTTTTCAAGATTTTACAAGTGTATGCTTACGTTTTCTCCTTGAATTATCCAGTGTATACCTTGGATTCTGGAATATCTGATTTCTCGCAACTGTTCCTTGAAACCC
>CM031608.1:29459006-29469006 GCA_018398815.1 Conus ventricosus
ATGACAACCTGTCTTTGTTGTCTTTGTTGTGATGACGACCTGTCTTTGTTGTCTTTGTTGTGATGACGACCTGTCTTTGTTGTCTCCAATGAATTGTTATCTCTGTTGTAATGGCGACCTCTTTTTGTTTTCTTTGTTGTGATGACGACCTGTCTTTGTTGTCTCCAATGAATTGTTGTCTCTGTTGTAATGGCGACCTGTCTTTGTTTCCTTTGTTGTGATGACAACCTGTCTTTGTTGTCTCCGTTGCGATGGCGACCTGAGAATTGTTGTCTTTGTTGTGATGACGATCTGTCTTTGACGACTCTGTTGTGATGACGACTTGTCTTAACGCGACTTTTGTGATGCCAACCTGTCTTTCTTGTCTCTGTCATGATGACGACCAGTTAGCAGTCAAAACTGTTGATGCATGTGCTTGAACGACCACAAGCATACCGGATACAATTTTAAAGCGAATGGGTGCTGAGTGAAAGTGAAAGTGGAAATGAAAGTGAAATCACACAGAGCAGAGTTGACACATGGAAAGCACCAAGGTCTGTAGGAATTGAACACTCAACGGGCCATGGTGATCATGAGGGAGTCACTCCTGCTGGAAAAAAAACAACCAACAAACAAAAAACAAACAAGCAACACACACACACACACACACACACACACACACACACACACACACACACACACACACACATACGAGAGGCAGCTCAGACAGGCCGACGAATGATAGACGACTGCTGGCGATCCCTCATCCAAGCACTGTCCTGTGCACTGCTACAATAAAAGCCCGATCAGCTGAATAAACAGGCCATACATTCGCTCTGCCCTAATTTGCGGTAATGTCACGCACACTCACCAAACGCTTGCTGCGGATGGTCATTGTTACTCTGCAGGACTGTTGATCGATTACCTTCTGTATGGTGGCTGGTATCAGGATGCACACAATTTCGTCCTAGCACCAACATACACCCAGAAGAGCGCGCGCGCGTGCCTTCGTGTGTATGTGTGTGTGTGTGTGTGTGTGTGTGTGTGTGTGTGTGTGTGTGTGTGTGTGTGTGTGTGTGTGTGTGTGTGTGTGAGCTAGTTTTGAATAATTGTTAATTTGTGTTAGTTCGTATCTCCGTTTATTAATGTTGCATAAATGTGTGAGGTGCATGGTATATAAACGAATTTGGATTTTTTTTTTTTTTTTTTTTGCTGTCCCTTTGTTCGGTGCACGGCGTGTTGGCATTCCTGTCAGGCGATTTATTGACGTAAGCAGCATTCGTTTGAAGTTATGAAATTGAAATACTTGTGTGCGATACATGTGTGTGTGACAGAGAGAGAGAGAGGGGGAGAGAGAGAGAGAGAGAGAGAGAGAGAGAGAGAGAGAGAGAGAGAGAGAGAGAGACAGAGACAGAGACAGAGACAGAGAGCACTATTGCATTGCAGTTACACGGTCTGTTTTCACGCGCACCAGTTTCCACAATTCAGCATCAGTGCGCGTTTGGCTGTCCCTGCGGCAACAGCCCGGGTTCGTCTTCACGGTAAGTGGTCTGTGTTGGATTTGCCTTCAGCCGTACAGCTTTCTCTCGGAGCAAACTGCTGTCTGTGCCACTGTACGCACACACACACACACACACACACACACACACACACACACACACACACACACACACACACACACACATTTCATTCTCGTCTGATAATAACATTTAGTTGCAAATAAAGTTTGTAGTATTTGGTCTCTAGTTCAAGGAAGACGTGATGAATCGCGACTGTGATACACAAATCTCAGCTGAAATGATGGAATTGGCTGCCTTGATGAACAACTGTTTTGGACAAATGCTAGACCGTGCGAAACGAAACAGACGCTGACACAGCAGCTTATCAGGCACATACTATGATGTTGTTGGTTTTTTTCACACAGCCAGCGAGAGTTTACACTATTACCTTGTAACCTATGAATTTCCCTAACTTCGTGTGTTCACACCTTTCCTGTCGTGACAACTTTAAATTGAACATTGCTTGCAGATCAACATGGCGCGCGTACGGTATCGGCACTAGAAAACACTCGGTACCGAGTTCGCCACCAAGTTTCTTGCTAGAAAAGTTACTAAACCTGAAACCCTGATCTTGGCAGATTTGATGACACCATTTGGTCAATACAGGCATCGACACAAAGGATTCCAGAATATCATTGAAATTCACAGTTGAAAGAACCGAAAATGACAAAAAATTCCACTTCCGATTCAACGCATGCACTCTTTGCCAGTGAGTGGAATCGCCTCATCTTTTGGACAACATTATACTTGTCTAACGGTTCCCATCTGTGCTCCATACACTGAAATCATCAAGTTGTGTGCATGCCTTTATATACAATCGCATGTGCTCTTAGACATTGTCTACAGATTTTAGGCATTGACAGAGGATCCTATAGCATCATTTCGTATCGATCTCGATGCTCCCGTGCCTTACACTGTCCCATCCCCTGGTTTTTCATACAATGCCGCATGTGTTTCTGAATTAAGCAGCAACAAAGAATAAAATACTGCGCATACGCCAATTTTGAATGGTGCAAACTACCGTTATTTCAATTCGAGAAGTGAAATGAAAATAAAGTACTAGTGACACGGTGTGCGCATACACAGGTGCACGAGCACACAAGCGTGCACCGCTCTGGCCCACGGTTTGATATAATGTTGGCTGTCACTGTTCAAAATTGGCGAAATCACCGATAATTTTATTGTTTATTCTTTTCTCACACACACACACACACACACACACACACACACACACACACACACACACACACACACACACACACGCACGCACGCACACGCACACACACACATGCACACACGCACGTACACACGCACGTACACACACAAAGCACCTACACCTGCACATATGTGCAGAGGCGTACGCGTGCGCGACACACACACACACACACACACACACACACACACACACACACACACACACACACACACACACACACACACTGCATACCCATGCATAAGCACTAACACATTTACACACGCACAAACAGAGAGACAGACATTCACACACACACACACACACACACACACACACACACACACACACACACACACACACACAACACACACACACACACACACACACACACACACACACACATACACACACACACACACACACGCATGCACGCACGCACGCACGCACGCACACACACACACACACACACACACACACACACACACACATTCCAATTTGAACATCATGTTTGAGCGTTGCACGATGCCTACACACGCCCAAGTGTTTCAATTTCATAACTTCAAACGAATGCTGCTTACGTCAACAAATCGCCTGACAGGAATGCCAACACGCCGTGCACCGAACAAAGGGACAGCTAAACAAAAAAACAAAAAAAGAAAAAGAAAGAAAGAAAGAAAGAAAAACAAGATGTTCCAAATTCGTTTATATACCATGCACCTGACACATGTATGCAACATTAAAAACGGAGATACGAACTAACACAAATTAACAATTATTCAAAACTGGCTCATCGTTCTTTTTTTTTATTGTTACTATAGTGAACGAAACACACGAACGAACAGACATAATTTCAAGTAACTTGTGTGTGACTGGTAGGAAAATAAATCTTAAATGAATTAAGAAATACTAAGCAGCCAATAACAAACAAATAGGGTAATATTGCTCGCATGACGAGATATTTACACGATGATAACTTTAAACAATGCTGCTTACGATACTAAATTATGTAGCAGATACAGAGCACACAGAACAAACACTTAAGACATCCCCTGACAAGGGATGTTCCAGCTTGTCCGACCCATATACCCTGTAGCTGACATATGTACACTGTAACAACTACTGGACAAACGAACACACACTAAGCAACAATCATTCGTGGTTTCTACAACATTTGTGCTCTTGAATATGGTCAGACAGCCACACGAACGAACAAAAACAAATGCAGGTAATTTCGGTTTGATTGCTATGAAAGAAAATCCTAAACAGTAATTAACGACAAAGAAGGATACCTGTTGCGCGCATGATGACATAATTACACGCCCAAAACACGAACAGAATTCTACTTATAACACCATCAGAGCACACAGAACAAATAAGGAGACATCCCTCATAAAAGGATGTTCCAAGTTTATCCATATATAATACAATTTACTTACAAATGTATGCAGCATAAACAACCGGACAAATGAACAAACAGAAATTAATATGTGAAACTTGGACAGCCCTTTTTTTTATCTTGAATGTAGTAAATCAAACACTCGGACTGACGAAAACAAATGAACGTAACTTCGGTTTGATTGCTATGAAAAGAAACCTTCAGGGATGCAGGAAATAGTAAATGATCAAGCAACTAACAAGTATAGTAACTCTTCCCTCCACTATGAGATAACCGTACGCCCATAACTCCAAACGAATGCTCTTTAAGACACCAAATCGCTCTGCAGAAATGTCAACATGAAGCACACAGAACAAACAAGGAGATATTGTCAAACAAACACACGAACAATCAAAATAAATACAGGAATCGTTGGTGTGAAACGACATCTTATATCAGAAGGAAATAGTAACCAGTAAATAATAAACAAGCAGGGTAACTTTTTCTCCCATGATGAGATAATTCCAGACGAATCCTGCTAACGACATCAGATCGCCTGACAAAAATTCCAGACTAGAATTCACAGAACAAACAGGGATAGATATACCCCCAGAACGGTCGTTCCTAAATCTCTTCTATATCTTGTACCTGACACATGTACGAAGCAGCAGCAATAGGAGACACTGACAATTACAAATTAACATTTACGCAAGAGCCGGACAACCTTATTGATTTTGAATATTGTCAAACAAAGATACAGAGAAACAGAAACAAATACAGGCAGCCTCGGCTTGACTGCTATGACAGGACATCTACAATGAGACACAGAACAGTGGACAATGAATAACTAACAAATCGGTTAACGTTCGCTCCTGTGATGAGATAATTACACGCCTCTAACACAAACGAATGGTGCTTATGACACCGAATTACGTAGCAGAAATGCTAAAGCACAGCACACACAACAATGAATCAGAAATAAAAAAAAAAGGATGATCACAACGTGCAATGTATCATGTACCACGTCAGTTCCAGCTGGAGCACGTAAACGAGCTATTCCGACAATTGCCGAGCCCGTTCGAGTGGACACGAAGTCGGCCGATCCCGATCAAAAACTTCGTCTGCATTGTGTGCGGATACTTTGAAGGCAGAGTGGTGAGCTCGTACGGATGAGTACGATAGTCGCACGTTTATTCTGTTCTTATCTATGGATAGATCACACTTGTTAAATTAAATGAACGCGTTAAGGATGGAAAAGAATATGGAAAAGAATGTGAAGAATAGCCACAGCTAACAAAATATAAGGTGAGACGTTCTATCTAAGGGTAAGTGTTTGAGGACCGACAAAGTGAGAAGCGAATTTCACATTCAGACCTTTTGAGTCAAATATTGCAGCAAATATCCCTCAGACTGCAGGTGTACTCTCTTTCATCACAGAATACCTCATCGATGACGCAGAAGAATTAGTTATTGTGAAACTTGTGCAAACTTGTGGAAGGAGAATCTCCGCTCGCCGTCCACGCGTGATCGCATCAAGAAGTCAGTCGGTAGTCTCCCTTGAGATTTCGGTAAAGTCCGTATGCCTTCGGAATGCTGTATTCGGGCGTCCAGCTGGAACTGACGGGGTAAAAAGAACTTAGCGCTCGAACACATGTGCACAGCAACGACTGGTGTAGTAAACAAACCCAAATTATACATTCAAGACCTGCACAGCCTTTTTGATCTTGTGTACCGTCAAACAAATACACAAACGAACACAAACATACACAGGCCACCTCGATTTGGTTTGTGTGAATGGATATCTTAGATGAGGCAGTGTATAGCAAACAGTAAAGAACGAAAAAGACGTGTAATACCTCTTGCTCTATGATAAGATAGCCCATAACTCCAAATGAAATTATGTTTACGACAGCAAATCACCGAACAGAAATGCCATCAACGAGTACACAAAACAAACAAGAAGACATCTGCAAAAAAAAAAAAATTGATGTTCGAAACTTGCCCATAAACCCTCTACATGATACATGTACAGAGCAACAACACCTGGAGAAATTAACAAACACATATTAACATTCATTTAAAACTGTCGCAGCTTTTTGATCTTCAGTATAGTCAAACAAACACACGGACAAACAGAAACACGTTGATAGTTTATCAGGACAATGCGCACCGTGACTTTTAAATGAATGAATTTAATAAACTAATGAAATTCCTAAAACTGGTCTGTAGGCCTATATGGCGTTCATTTGACGAGGATGAGAAGAAATATAGCTGAAGCAGAAATAATTCCCTTCTGGTCAGATGTCTAGATTTTTGTATTGTTTTAGAGGGAATGATAAAATGATAATTTGAAAGAGAAAAAAAAAACACCACCACCAACAATAACAAAACACAAAGATATCCCTTTCGCACCCCCTTCCCACATATATATCCTCCAGCACAGACCCGCCCTCTATCAATAACTACAGTCGTTATGGTAACAAAATACATCTTGAATGTCTTGATTCTAAATTTAAGTGCTTGCTTTTCTTGTGAACTATTGACTATTCCTAACGCTGGTGATAAAGTGGTAATTTTTGGAGCTTAATGCCAGTGAATTTAAACGTGCTCCAGGGTACTGGAAATTCAGTAACGTCATTTAAAACCACAAATTGCTGGTAAAAAAAAACAACAACTGAACAGCCTACTCAAAGAGGTACTAGATAAGCACGCCAATGAAAACTTGTCTGATACAGACAAATGGGATTTATATAAAGTTTAAATCAGAAACTTCTGTACTTACTTAGGTAAAGATCTGCCTTACAAAAAGATGTTCGAGCTTCAAAAATACAAAAGCAGATAAGAGAAACAGAGGATATTCTAGGTCACGATACCGACAACAAAACTAGCTTTCGACCATTCCAATCAAAACAGAAACCAGAAATAATTCACATGAACAAAGCAAAAGGGCACAATGAAGATCGAGAACAAAACTGATCGAAGACGGAGAAAGGAACACGAAATGCTTTTGTGGGAAAGAAAAGTCAAGCGAAAAGAGATTCATCAATACAGCACTGCGCAAAGAAACCGGCGAAATCATAACTGACCAACATGACACAGAGGAAGAACATGTGTCTTTTTACACAAATCTGTACAATCAGCTGACAGCTGTAGACAATGTTAAAGAAGTTGGTGACCAGTTTATAGATAATAAATCATACCCACGTCTTAGGAAAAACACGAAGCTTATGTATGTGAAAGGATGGTATCTAAAAAAGAAACGATGAATGCGCTGAACAGATTAAGAAATGGCTCTGCTCCAGGCAGTGATGGCTTTACAGTCAAATTCTTAATATTTAGTATAGTCAAACAAACTCACGGACAAATAGACACACATACAAGTTACCTCGCTTTGATTGGCTGGAAAGGATATCTAAAATAAGGCAAAGAGTAGCAAACAATAAATAACGCACAAGCAGGCTGACTCTTTCTCTTATGATAACATAATTATGCGACCGTAACTCCGAACGAATGCTGTTGACGATACCAAGTCATGTCACCTAGCAGAAATGTCAACAAAGAGCACACATAACAAAAAAAAACGAGACATCCCCTAAAAGGATGTCTCAAGCTAGCCCATATACCTTGTACCTAATACATCATATACATAGCAACAACAACTGGGCAATTAAACAAACACAATTCAACATTTGTTCCAGAATTGCTTTTAACGCTAAAGATGAGTCACAGTCAGCGTTTGTTTAATTAGGTTTATTTTGGGTGATTATTGGTTAATGAGTACGTCTGGCCCCTCCTCCCTTCCTATCCCCTTTGCTTTTTGCTTCTCGCACGTCCATTTAGCTAACGCTGGATTTTTTTTTATCGCTGTTCACAGTTAACCTGACGAATGATTAATGAAAAAAATTGTGCCTGTTACAGTCCGATGTTAGACGAGTATGTTTTGTTGTATAGTCAAACAAACACACGATCGAATTGAAAAGAAATATTAAATTTGGTGGGTAACAGTAAACAACGAACAACAGGGGTAGCTCTTACTCCTATGATGAGATAATTACACGCCAAAAACGTCAAACGAATGACAAATGAACAAACACAAATTAACTTTTAACCCAGACTTGCACAGCCTTTTCATCCCAGATGCAATCAAACAAACACACGGACAAACCGAAAGAAATACAAATCACCTGGGTTTCATTGGTACGAAAAGAAATCAGACATGAGGCAGGGCTAATTTTACACACCCACAGCTCCAAACAAACGCTGCTTTGTACATCAAATCACGTAACAGAAATGTCATCACAGAGCACGCACAATAAACAGGCAGACATCCCCTAAAAATGATGTTCTATATGTACACAAACACCCTGTACTGGAAACATGTACCCAGCAACAACAAATAGACAAATGAACAAACGCCCCCAAAAAAATTATTCTAGACTGGCACCGCCTTTCTGATCTTGGACATAATCAAACAAACACAGGCATGAACAGAAACAAACACAGATAACCTCGATATCATTGGTATGGAAGGAAATCTCAAACGAGGCACTGAACAGTAAGCAGTAAATAACTAACAATGGTAACTCTTGCTCCCATGACTGAATAATTACACGCCCGTAACTCCAAACGAATTATGACTACAACAAATCGCCCTGGTAGAAATGCCCGCACAGTGCACACACAACAAACAAGGTGTCATCCATCAAAAAGAATATTACCCGTATTCCCTGTGCCTGACAACAACAACTGGAGAAGAGAACAAACAGAAATCAACAAATCAACATTTATTAAATACTGGCACAGTGTTTTCGATTTTGAACAGAGTCAAATAAACACACAGACGAACAGAAACAAATACAGATAACTTCAGCATGACTGGTATGAAAAAGCATTAAATGATACAGACAAAAGAAAACAGTATATAACTAACCAATAAAGGAACTCTTGCTCCCATAATTTAACGCCCATAACTTTACACGAATACTTCTTGTGACACCAAACCGCCCAGCAGAAATTCCAACATGGAACACAGAGAACAAGCAAGAAGACATCTCCCAAGAACGACGTTCCAAACTTGCTCATATGCCCATACAGGACACATGTAGGCAGCGACAACAACTGGAAAAATTAACAAACACTTACTTACATTTATCCAAGACTGGAACATACTTTTTTTAAATTTTAAACAGACTCAAACAACTACATGAACAAACAGAAATAAATACAGGTAATATCGGTTTGGTTGGTTATGAAAGGAAATCTTAAATGAAGTGGGAAATAGTAAACAGTAGAGGTCGAACACGGAGGAGAACTCTTGCTCCCATAATGAATTAAAGCAAGCCCATAACTTTAAACGAATGCTGCTTACGACACCAAATTACCTAACACATATTTCGGGACAGCGCACCCAGAACAAACAAGGAGGCATTGTCAAGAAAGGGTGTTTTCCAGGCTGACCTATCTACCCTGTGCCTGACACATTCACATAACAATACACGCAAAAATACAAATTAACATTCATTCAAGATTTGCACAGCCTTTTTGAACTTGAAAATAGTCAAACAAGCAGACGGACAAACAATAGCAAATAGAATTAACTAACCTCGGTTTCATTGGAAAGGAAATCTTAAATGAGCCTGGAAATAGTAAACCGTAAATAACCAACATCTAGGATAATAACTCTTGCTACCGTGATAAGTGTAAACCCTAACTCCAAACGAATTCAGCATATGACACCAAAATCGCCTGGTAGACAATACACACAGAACAAGCAGGGAGACGCCCCCCCCCCCCCCCCCCCCCCTAACGAGGATGCTCCTAGCTTGCCCTTAGACCCTTTACTTGACTCATGCACACAACAACAACTGGAGAAACGAACAAAAACAAATCAGC
>CM031608.1:29474006-29481506 GCA_018398815.1 Conus ventricosus
AGGATGCAAGGGAGGTCAAAAGGTGTCAGCAGTCAGAGAGGTCAGCTCTGCTGTTTAATAACTTAAGCATTGTCAGTCACGAAAATGCTGGCAGCAGCTTAGAATTCTGCAGATAGATAGATAGATAGATAGATAGATAGATAGATAGATAGATAGATATGAGCAAGCAAGCAAGCAAGCGCGCACGCACACACACACACACACACACACACACACACACACACACACACACACACACACACACACACACACACTCTTGATACTCGCATAAACCAGATATTAAACTTTGACACACTTCATTCTTTTTATCAATGTAGTTTGCCGTTTTCTCGAATCATAATTTCGCTAATATATAAGATCAAACTGAACGCTTTTAAGACAAAATTTTGCAAAAACATAACATGCCTTTGTGGTGAAATGATATCAAATTCCCACATACTTTTCCACTGCAAACAGTTAAAACCTCATCTACCACCTCTACCTAATTGTTCTCTGGATACAGTTGTAACCGATTTATCACTAATGTGTAAAATTGCTGTTTCATTGCATCAAAGCCCTATTTTTTCTGTTTTGTAAAATGGGAACTGGTGTTTTAGTAACGTCCTTGTTATGACCGGTTATTCTTCGATGTTTTATAGTTAGTTATTCATTTTTTGCTGTTACTGTTAATGTTATTCTTATAGATTATGTTTGTCTAATATCACATAATGTGTATAGACGTTAAATTGAAGACCTAACACACACACACACACACACACACACACACACACACACACACACACACACACACACACACACACGAAGGCACGCGCGCGCGCTCTTTTGGGTGTATGTTGGTACTAGGACGAGATTGTACGCATCCTGATACCAGCCAACATACAGAAGATAATCAATCAAGAGTCCTGCAGAATAGCAATGACCATCCGCTGCAAGCGTTTGGTGAGTGAGTGTAACATTACCGCAAATTAGTGCAGAGCGAATGTATGGCCTGCTTGTTCAGTTGATCGGGCATTTATTGTAGCAGTGCACAGGACAGTCTTTGAATGAGGGATCGCCGGCAGTCGTCTTTCATTCGTCCGCCTGTCTGAGCTGCCTCGAAAACAAAACAAGCTTCCATCACAGCAGTCTGAAACAAAGTCTGGTTGGCATCACATTGAAGGCAACGCCTCACGCTGTCTCTTGCTCTAGCAGGTACAAGAGACCACAAGATATGACGTCAAGCCAGGATTTGTCACCCTCTCGTGAAAAGAGTGGCGTGGATGTGGACCTCATCTTGGAAGTGCTGGGAAGCAGAGGCAGATACCAGACCATCCAGCTGATGTTGTGCATCTTTGCCTGTTTTCTGGTGTCCATCGCTAGATTGGAAATTGTGTTTACTGGTACGTATATGATACTCAATATTCCGAATAAAATTCTGACACTCCGAATGAGTGATTAATGGGGTTTTGAAACACTAATGCTTGAAATCAAAGGTAAAACAATTTCTTTTATCACGCATAGGAGAAAAAAAAGGAATCTGAAGATGAAAATGAACTTGAGAAACACATCAAAAGGCTTGAATAAGACTTGCAGAGAGACAACGTTCTCCACTCACAAGGGTTTCAAGGATCAGTTGCGATAAATCAGATATTCCAGAATCCAAGGTATACACTGGATAATTCAAGGAGAAAACGTAAACATACATTTGTAAAATCTTGAAAACAGGAAGTACTTGGACAATCCTTTCTGGAGAAAGATAAGGAAGATGTTATCTCTGATCAAAAAGGCACACTGAATGAGGTGAAACGGTATTGAGAAGATTTAGACAGAGTTGGCGATGTATGTGACATCAACACCGCTGATGAATTCCCTGATGCCCCAGCTTCGACAAACGAGGATTGCGAGTCAGTTGAGAGGAGAATCACATGTCAGGAAGTGGGCATTGCAGTACACCACTTTTTTTTTTTAAACACGCGCCCTGATGGATTCACTGTAGAATTTCTAAGTTTTGGGTAATTGACTTTGGTGCCTCTCCTGTGCGCTCTGCTAGTGAAAGTTTCAGTTTCAGTTTCATCAAGGAGGCGTCACTGCGTGCGGACTAGTTTATATACGCTACACCACATCCGCTAAGTTCTGAGACCACACTGCTCATGATTTTAAGCTGATGGATAAATGAATTAACAACTAAGATGAGAGAATTGAAAAAGAGGGTCTCGTGGCTACGACTTTGCAGATGTCTGACCTATGCATTAGCCCAATGCCCTGGTCAGACCTTGAGTGCCTACCTAACATTGCTTGTGTCTTTTTTTTTCTAGTGAAAGGTTTTGTAAAGGAGAGTTGTCATTATCAGAGAAACAAAGGAAACATTAAATGAATTTTTAAGGAAGGACAACCAAACAAAATCAATGTCATAGTGATAAGGAACCATCATTTGCGTTTCTGAGGAAGCAAAAGCAGTTCATTATAAGTTAGTGCTCCATTTCTTTCTCCGATGCTGCATTCAAAACTGCTTAGGCATACATTGTAAATAGTATAAAAATGGTACTGCCGAAAATCGTACATCAAAGTCAAATACGTTTTAAAAAAGATCACTTTTTTGCTAAAATATTCGATTACTCTATAATACACTATTGTATGCTGAAAAATAGAATACCTCGGGAATTTTTACAGTATGTCGTGGTCATTCTTGCAGACGTTATTGCATTTTCATTTACAAGTTTGAAACAAACATGATGATGGGATTAAAACCTTTTGCTTATTAAAAAAAGTTCAACATGCATTTCATTAATTCTTTATGTTTTCAAACAAAAAGAAGAGTGAGGTGGGGACATCCATCAGCTCCATATCTGCACCTGATTTGTGTGGAGATTCCGTCTCTTATCATTTGTTAAAATATGCCTTTTAAAGGAGTGAAAATAAAAGACAAATCAGATGTGCTGTCTTAGATTACGGTGACACAACTTTATGCTTAGACGGAAGTAAAATGTCATTTAATGAAATAGTTTTATTCATATAAAATTTTTACACATCTCCGGTTTGAAAATAAATTTTGAATCAACCAAAATTGTATGGATTGGAAATGGGAAAAACTGTGGTATTTTTGGATAAAGTTTTGTCTGGGAGCATGGTACTCTTAAGATTTCAGGAATTAGATTTTCGAACAGTAGGCCTACTAGTGTTGTTGCGAGAATTAGCTATGAAAAGAAAGTTTTCAAATGAAAAGAACTCCGGTTTTATTGGAAAACGCGACAGATAACAGCATATGTGTGTGTGTGTGTGTGTGTGTGTGTGTGTGTGTGTGCGTGCGTGCGTGCGTGCGTGCGTGCGTGCGTGCGTGCTTGCTTGCTTGCTTGCGAGCGGAGTCGTTTCTTTCATAATGTACATTTTTTTTCAGTCACTGCAATTATGATGTTCTCATGATTCATTCAGATCATTTTCAGCATGTTTCTAAGTTTTCAATTAAGGGCTGTGGAGAAAGCAAACAAACACAAAGTTTAGAGAGAAACAAAAGAAGTTCATACAGAAGTGATGTATCCTCATCATTTTATTGTACTATTTATAATCCATATCATGACCATGTTCAAGATTGGCGCAAACAGCCAGATTACCAACGCAGTCATCACTGTGTACAATGTCAGTGTGTCTGTTCCACAGGTTACCAACCAGATTACCAACGCAGTCATCACTGTGTACAATGTCAGTGTGTCTGTTCCACAGGTTACCAACCAGAATACCAATGCAGTCATCACTGTGTGTAATGTCAGTGTGTCTGTTCCACGGGTTACATACCAGATTACCAATGCAGTCATCACTGTGTATAATATTAGTGTGTTCTACAGACAACAGATTCCCAATGCAGTCATCACTGAGTAAAATGTCGGTGTGTTCTACAGACAACAGATTACAATGCAGTAATCACTGTGAATAATGTCAGTGTGTCTATTCTACAGACAACAGATTACCAATGCAGTCATCACTGTGTATAATATTAGTGTGTTCTACAGACAACAGATTACCAGTGCAGTCATCACTGTGTAAAATGTCGGTGTGTTCTACAGACAAACAGATTACCAATGCAGCCATCACTGTGTATAATGTCAGTTTTGTTCTACAGACAACAGATTACCAATGCAGTCATCACTGTGTATAATGTCAGTGTGTTTCTACAGACAACAGATTACCAATGCAGTCATCACTGTGTGTAATGTCAGTGTGTCTGTTCTCCCAGACAACAGATTACCAATGCAGTCATCACTGTGTATAATGTCAGTGTGTCTGTTCTACAGACAACAGATTACCAATGCAGTCATCACTGTGTATAATGTCAGTGTGTTCTACAGACAACAGATTACCAATGCAGTCATCACTGTGTGTAATGTCAGTGTGTCTGTTCTACAGACAACAGATTACCAATGCAGTCATCACGTGTATAATGTCAGTGTGTCTGTTCCACAGACAACAGATTACCAATGCAGTCATCACTGTGTATAATGTCAGTGTGTCTGTTCTACAGACAACAGATTACCAATGCAGTCATCACTGTGTATAATGTCAGTGTGTCTGTTCTACAGACAACAGATTACCAATGCAGTCATCACTGTGTATAATGTCAGTGTGTTCTACAGACAACAGATTACCAATGCAGTCATCACTGTGTATAATGTCAGTGTGTTGTTCTACAGACAACAGATTACCAATGCAGTCATCACTGTGAATAATATTAGTGTGTTCTACAGACAACAGATTACCAATGCAGTCATCACTGTGAATAATATTAGTGTGTTCTACAGACAACAGATTACCAATGCAGTCATCACTGTGAATAATTAAGTGTGTTCTACAGACAACAGATTACCAATGCAGTCATCACTGTGAATAATATAGTGTGTTCTACAGAAAACAGATTTACCAATGCAGTCACCCACTGTGTGTAATGTCAGTGTGTTCTACAACAACAGATTACCAATGCAGTCATCACTGTGAATAATATTAGTGTGTTCTACAGACAACAGATTACCAATGCAGTATCACTGTGAATAATATTAGTGTGTCTACAGACAACAGATTACCAATGCAGTCATCACTGTGTGTAATGTCAGTGTGTTCTACAGACAACAGATACCAATGCAGTCATCACTGTGAATAATATTAGTATGTTCTACAGACAACAGATTACCAATGCAGTCATCACTGTTTGTAATTTTTCAGTGTGTTCTACAGACAACAGTTTAAACCAAATGCAGTCATCACTGTGTAAAATGTCGGTGGTGTTCTACAGACAACAGATTACCAATGCAGTCATCACTGTGAATAATGTCAGTGTGTCTATTCTACAGACAACAGATTACCAATGCAGTCATCACTGTGTATGATGTCGTTGTGTCTGTGCTATAGGCACAGCCAGATTACCAAAGCAGTCATCACGTGTATGTCAGTGGTCTGTTCTACAGACTACCAACCAGATTACCAATGCATAAAACACTGTGTATGATATCAGTGTGTCTATTCTACAGGCAACAGTCAGATTATCACTGCAGTCATCACTGTGTATGATGTCAGTATGTCTGTTCTATAGACTACCAACCAGATTACCAATGCAGTCATCACTGTGTGTAATGTCAGCGTGTCTGTTCTACAGCCTACCAGCCAGATTACCAATGCAGCCATCACTGTGTATAACATCAGTGTGTCTTTTCTACAGACAACACACAGGTTACCAATGCATAAATCACTGTGTGTAATGTCAGTGTGTCTGATCTACAGGCTACCAGCCAGATTACCTGTGCAACGAGGTGGATAATTTCACACATCTAGAAGAAAATCTACCCGATGACGTTACAAACTATACCTTACATGACGTCCAATATCACCGTTGTAGCATTGACGTCACTGTCAACATTTCCAATGCCTCGTCCACTTACTCTCTTCCCTGTGTGGCCGGTGTCAACTTCTCCATGCCTGCTTATACCTCCTTCCTCACTGAGGTATTGCTCTCTCCTTCTCTCTCTCTCTCTCTCTCTCTCTCTCTCTCCATCCTAATTTGACAGTGTGCACTGCATCAGTTCTAATAATATCCAGTATCCGTTGTATTTTCTTTTCAATCAAAAAGAAAAGAGTCGCTGCGCAAAATTGACGTTGATAGGCAGCGGAGTATTTGTTGACAAAGATTATTCCTTTTGCGTAGGGGAAATTAAAGAAACAAACCAACAAACCTTTGCCGCGTATGAAATCGGCCAAAAATCAGAACGGGAAAGTGTCAATGGTTCATGACCATCTTGTCGTTGAAGGAAAAAAAAATGTCTCGATGCCAAAAGACAGACCAGTTCCTGTCACAAAAAATTGTCCCACCACCACAAATTGAGTGACATTTAAAAAAAAATGAAAATAAAAAAAATAATACAAAAACGCTCTGCATGTCGCTTGTCCAATTCCGATTGATGACCCTTGCGGTTGGATATGTATTGTTGCCTATAGCCCAGCCGACCGCAAAAAACCATATCAGGACTGTCACCGCAATGAAGTCAACTCATAGGCTGTCATTAAGGAAAAAAAACTCACACAATCTTATAAAATACACATAAAAACACACGGTAAATTTTCTAGAAAATCTTTCTTTTGTAAAATCTTAGATCAGATGAAAAATGTTAATCTCCCTCAGAAATTCAAAGACATATCAGAAGGGACATCTCTGAACAAGGGTTTTATGGAGTCTGTTGTAAAGTGTTCATGTCTCACATCATGCAAGTCCCAACACGCTAAAAGGACATGTTTCACTGTGAGTGGTACATGACATGGAATGCTCTACGGAGCTTCCTCGCCTTTAAAAAGATATGAATGGGAGTCAAAGGAGCGGCCTGTGTTGATTGAGTGTGTGAACCGTGTGGACATTTAAGTCAGCTGGCAATGGAAAATACGTGTCGGGTGGTTGACATGAGTGTATCAGGTTCGTGTAAAAGAACACGAAAATCAAACACCGAATACCTACATCAGTTGATGTGTAGAATGTACATATGATTGTACATGACCCAGATACAAATCTGTGATCTGCAAAGAAAAACTCTGTGATGATGAAGATAACTTCTCTGTAAGTTCTGAAAGCAACGCTTTGCCTTGTACTATAGATGTAGAGCTTGTCTTTTCTCTCCAGGGTTTTGCCATACAATACTGTCAGCCGTGCGCAGTGTCAAGAAATGAGGGACGGGTGGGGGGAGGGGGAGGGGATCCGGGAGGGCATTGTGAGAGGACGGGTAGATGTATTGTCAGGAAATGAGGTGGGGGGGAGGGGGGCGGGGGCGTTAAGAGGAAGGGTAGATGTATTGTCAGGAAATGAGGTTGGGGGGGTCGGGGCGTTGAGAGGAAGGGTAGATGTATTGTCAGGAAATGAGGTGGGGGGGAGGGGGCGGGGGCGTTAAGAGGAAGGGTAGATGTATTGTCAGGAAATGAGGTGGGGGCGGGGCGGGGGCGTTGAGAGGAAAGGGTAGATGTATTGTCAGGAAATGAGGTTGGGGGGGGGGGGGGGGG
>CM031608.1:29486506-29498319 GCA_018398815.1 Conus ventricosus
TCGGAAAGTTAGCTGTCTATCGACTATCCTTAGACACTATGTCATTGATTTCATTCTTTCTGTCAAACGGGCAACAACAAGTATCTTCAAATACCTGTCGATCTAAATTAATTCCCTGTGATTTTTGTGTACGACAAGGTTCCATACTGGGTCCTCTTGTTCTCATCTTACATCAGTGCAGTGATCTACCTTTAGCATTAAAGAGTAATTGTGAAACTTTGCTAATAACATGACAGTTGGTGTAAGTAACTGTAATATTCAGCAGGTATATCTCAACATGCAGGGAAATATCACTTTTCTTGTTAACAAGACACATCTCAATCATATGCCACTCATCCTCATAAAACTGAATTCATGTTGATTACAACTGGGCAAAAACATCAAAACCTACCCCACGACTTGCCCATCCTGTGTATTTTCAAGGTAAAAAAAAATGGAAGAGGTTTCTAAATATAAAGTTGTATCAGCAACAATTGACACTAATCTGTCCTGGCTGAAACATTCAGAAATTCTGTCCAGAAGTCTTGCCGTACACTCTCTAAGATTCACTCAGCAATAACGTGCTTAAACCACAGACTAGTATTCATGTAAAAAAAAGGAAAGAAAAAGAAAGCTGTCCAAGTGACTATTGACGAACCATCTCTCTAGCACACTCTGATTATAAACAGGTAGGTATCCTCCCATTCAAGACCAAACTTCTGTACAATAAAGGACTCTTCGTACATAAAATACTCATTTGCAATGCTTCCTTCTGTTTAAGGAATATGTTTGTGTTTAATTATTATCGACATTCATATAAAGCATATCTTCCTTTCCCAAAATTGATTCTATATAGTGCTTACTTGTTCCGGAGGTTGGCTATAGAATCATATCTCAGAACATCTTTTTTTTTTAAAAGCATCAAATGTTAATAGATTTAAGTCTTGTTTTCATAGCTACTTGAAGAATCTGTCAAAAATTAACTTTGTTCTATCATAAAATGGTCGGATAAAATCTTCTGTACTCCTCTTTTTCCTCTCACCCCTCTCCCATCTTTCCCCGTTCCTACCCTCTCTCCCGCTTCCCTCTCCCTCATCCGTTCCCTGTTTCTGTCTGTCTCACATGTAGGCCTACACAATGTTTATTCTATTGTACATAATAGATCTATTTATAATTCAAAATTTTGATTTTGTCATCTTGTTACTTTCGTTTTTGGCCCTGAAGGGCTGGACGTTAAAAAAGCAGTCATCTTATTCCATTGCTCTCTGTAAATGAAATTCTCTGTCTCTGTCTCTGTCTATCTGTCTGTCTGTCTGTCTGTCTGTCTGTCTCTGTCTCTGTCTCTCTCTGTCTCTCTCTCTCCTCCCCTCTCTCTCTCTCTCTCTCTCTCTCTCTCACTCTCTCTCTCTCTCTCTCTCTCTCTCTCTCTCTCGCTCTCTCTCTCTCGCTCTCTCTCTCTCTCTCTCTAGGAGGGTGGAAAGTGAACGTACATTAAAGCAGTATCTTGGATCGTTGTATAGTTATTTTACTCTATACTAAAAATAATGACCAAGCATTCTGTCCTAAGACTTAGCAGGCAGTTGTGTAATGTGCCTTGCTGTAGTCACCACTTGCTTTCAAATCGTCATGTGGCTGCTTTCTTGTCGTGTCTCAAACATTTTTATTGAAAAATAGTCATTGTAATCAACCTTGAGAATCACCATGCCGCCATGCTAATCACCACACTGTCACACGTTAATCACCATGCCGCCATGCTAATCACCACACTGTCACACGTTAATCACCATGCTGTCACACGTTAATCACCATGCTGTCATGCTAATCACCACACTGTCACACGTTAATCACCATGCTGTCATGCTAATCACCACACTGTCCCACGTTAATCACCATGCTGTCATGCTAATCACCACACTGTCACACGTTAATCACCATGCTGTATGCTAATCACCACACTGTCACACGTTAATCACCATGTTGTCATGCTAATCACCACACTGTCACACGCTAATCACCATGCTGTCACCCTTATCACCACATGTCACACGCTAATTACCATGCTGTCACCCTAATCACACACTGTCACACGCTAATCACCATGCTGTCACCCTAATCACCACACTGTCACGCTGATCAACCATGCTGTCACGCTGATCACATGCTGTCACACGCTAATCACCATACTGTCACCCTAAATCGCTATGCTGTCACGCTAATCACCATGCTGTCACGCTAATCACTGCACTGTCACACGCTAATCGCCATGCTGTCACGCTAATCACCATGCTGTCACACGCTAATGATCATGCTGTCACGCTAATCGCATGCTGTCACGCTAATCACCATGCTGTCACGCTAATCGCCATGCTGTCACACGCTAATCACCATGCTGTCACACGCTAATCGCCATGCTGTCACGCTAATCACTACACTGTCACACGCTAATCGCCATGCTGTCACACGCTAATCGCCATGCTGTCACGCTAATCACCACGCTGTCACACGCTAATCGCATGCTGTCACGCTAATCACCATGCTGTCACACGCTAATCGCCATGCTGTCACGCTAATCGCCATGCTGTCACACGCTAATCACCATGCTGTCACGCTAATCACCATGCTGTCACACGCTAATCGCCACGCTGTCACGCTTATCGCCAAGCTGTCACACGCTAATCACCACGCTGTCACACGCTAATCACCATGCTGTCACACGCTAATCGCCATGCTGTCACGCTAATCACCACGCTGTCACACGCTAATCGCCATGCTGTCACGCTATCACTACACGTCACACTCTAATCGCCATGCTGTCATGCTAATCGCCATGCTGTCACACGCTAATCACAATGCTGTCACGCTAATCACATGCTGTCACACGCTAATCGCCATGCTGTCACGCTAATCACCATGCTGTCACACGCTTATTCGCATGCTGTCACGCTAATCGCCATGCTGTCACGCTAATCACCATGCTGTCACGCTAATCGCCATGCTGTCACACGCTAATCACCATGCTGTCACACGCTAATCGCCACGCTGTCACGCTAATCATCACGCTGTCACACTAATGCTGAGCGGCCGGTGTATACAAGATCCTCTTCTCCTCTGGTATACTGGGCGGGTTTTCCCTGCAAGTGTGACGGCGTGGTGCACAAACTCAGAACACGCCTGCCTCGGGCAGTTCAGACGCACCTGGACCTCTGGCCAGCGTGGACATGGACATGGGCAGTGGACAGAACGGCAGACAGACTCCTCCCGTACCTGCTCCTCATAAGCAGGCTCTCTGACGTCATCGCATGGTTGTACATCATGAGTCAACGATGACCCGAAGGCTTGCCGACGTGGAAAGGGGAATGAGAAAACTGGACTAAATCGTGTGCTGTTTGGCCCACAGCCTGGAGTAAGAGATCTGGAACAGGAGACATGGATGTTCAGACAAGAGAATCTGGCATTCGTCAAAGACAAACTCTTCTCTGATGACCAGATTGTATTGTACTTGTGAAGAATACTGGCGAGTTAGAGGGAAGTTAAGTGTGATAAATCTATGTTGTATGGCCCACGCCGTGAACAGCATGATCATGAAGTACTGATAAATCTGAACGGACGAAAGCATTGAATTTGATGGCGTGCTTCGCCAAACCGTAAAGCCTAACTCTGTTATTATTGCGTAGAAACACACGATTACACTGTTAAAGTCTAAATGAAACCTGCAGGGCAAAGATGTGTTCATTGGAGAAGATTGGTCAAACTGATCGTGTGTCACCCCCTTTGGAGGTAGCCTGGGAGAATGGTAGAAAGGCGGTAGTGGTCTTACATCAACTTCTTTGCGGAAAGAATGGCAGTTTTTCGTTAGGTCATTGATTCAAAGTCGGTGAATAGGTAGGCGGACCCCATTCGGCTTTAGGTCATTGATTCAAAGTCGGTGAATAGTAGGCGGACCCCTTTCGGCTTTTTTTATGAATGTGTTGATAACGCTGGTGGTAACTAAACTGGGTAAACGCCGGTTTCGTATTCAGCCTTCAAGACATCGACTGACAAACTCCAAACGAGAGGACAATCCGCACATTGTAAATGGCAATGTTTCAAAAGCAAAAGATGGTTTGTGTTCCAAACTGACAGATCATTTTTTTCCTTTATTTGTAATTTTCATTTTGTTTGTTTAGAAGAGAACTTTATAATTACGAAAATCTAAACCAGTTTGTAATTTCGATTTAATGTGCGAGTTGTTGGGAGGTTTTTTGGGTTTTTTTTTTCCTTTTTTCACAATGGGGATGAGGAGTGGGGTGAGGATTGGTCCTTGATTTGAAGGTGTTTTGTTCCGTTCATTAAAACAATTGATATGAATAAAAGTGTCAATTTTTTTAGCATTTGTTATGGAGCAGAAACTGGTTTAGAGAAAAATAATGGACTATTTATGTGCTATTGCCTTTCATCTTTCATCTATTTCATCATTTGTTTTCTAGATAATAGAATACCTTTGCTCAAATATCATTTGCTTTTTGATATTGTGTTACAGCAGAATATGTTTATTATTCATTCATTCATTCATTTATCTATTTATTTACATCTGTGCATCTCAAATTCTGGATGCAAGTTCACTGATTGTTTCATTTTTCTAACGAGATATTAACGCACGGGTTATGTCATGTAAACTGCGCATGGGTAAAAGATCTGAGTCTGACTGTAAGTCTATCGCAGACTATTACCACAGGATAACAAAGTTACATATGACAAGAGGATGATGATCCATCATAAACAGTATATTAAACAGACAGATTTCTGTTCGTAGTATCATTTATTGCCTAAATTAATACTTTTTTTTATTGCCAGTCTGTTGCGTGATAACGTGTACATATTCCACGTATAACTGATTGGTGCTCAGGTACCACTAGAGAGAGGTTAGGGGAGGGGGTGAGCTTAATTGGCAGTCTACGATATTCTGATCTGTAACGTGCTCGAACGTAGGCTGTTGAATCCCTCTGTAACTTGTAAGTTGTCTAATTCTGTCTCACTCTTTTGTTTGTCTGGCGTAACCAGGATCAAACGAATATTTTTTTGCTTTGTTTGGTTTGGTTAGGTTTGGTTTGGTTTTTAACTTTTGTTGTTTTTTGTTTGTTTGTTTGTTTGTTTGTTTGTTTACTTTTCTGAACAGAACAGGGATAGGTCCATGCAGTTGTCAGTGCATGACGCTTACCTGTCCTGGTTGCTGGCAGTGTCTCGTCACCTCTTCCACAAGTCTCTGTGTGTTCTGTAAAGTCAGAAGAAAAAGAAACAAATAGGGAAGGCTAGATTAGCGCGCGACAGATTTGCTCACAGGGTTCGTCAATCAGTGACGCCCACTCACCTCACTTATTCTATTTATTACTATTATTATTTACAACACAATAGAGCCACAGCCATGCATCTCTGAAGTGATTTATGTATAGAGATACATGGATGTGGCTCTGACTGCGATGGCCGTGCCTGTGTGTTTTCAGTGGACGCTGGTCTGTGACAAGGCCGGTCAAAGTCAGCTGACCCAGTCAGGGATCTTTGGTGGTCAGGTGGTAGGGAACCTGGTGTTCTCTGTACTGGCTGACCGCTACGGCCGTAAGAACGTGTACATTTGCTGCAGCTTGTGCTCCATGGTAGCTCTCTGCACCACCGCTTTGGTTCCAAGCTACTACCTTTTCCTGGCTGGCAAAATCATTGTGGGGTTTTTCACTGTGGTGAGAGAGAGAGAGAGAGAGAGAGAGAGAGAGAGAGAGAGAGAGAGAGAGAGAGAGAGAGAGAGAGAGATGATTGCACGCCGTCTGATTGTCGTGATTAGATGATGATAAGAATTTATGTTAAGGCATGTCTAGAAGAGCAAGAAGTGTTTGTGCCTGTGCTGTGCCGTGCTGTGCTCTCTCTCTCTCTCTCTCTCTCTCTCTCTCTCTCTCTCTCTCTCTCTGTATGTGTGTGTGTGTGTGTGTGCGTGCGTGCGTGCGTGCGTGCGTGCGTGCGTACGTGCGCGCGCGTGCGTGCGTGCGTGCGTGCGTGTGTGTGTGTGTGTGTGTGTGATGTGTGTGTGTGTGTGTGTGTGTGTGTGTGTGTGTGTGTGTGTGTGTGCGTGTGTGTGTGTGCGTGTGTGAAAGGAGAAAGGATCTAATAACCCTCCCCCCCCCTCAAAAAAGATCAGAAAACACAAGGTTCTGCAGAGAGTGGAAGCAGCAAGGACGAAAAGAGCTTCTTTTCACGTCAAAATACGTGTTTTTAACATGTGAAGAAGAGACATCCGCGCAAATTTAATGTTTCTTTTCCATGGTGTTCATCAGAAAATTAGCAGTAATTTTCACTTTACTTTTCTGTATTTGTTTTTGACCATATCTGACCAATACACCAGCACATATCTAGATATCTATCTAGATATCTATCTATCTACACACGCGCGCACGCACACACACACACACCACACACACACACACACACACACACACACATACACACACACACACACACACACACACACACACACACCACACACACACACGGACAGACAGACAGACAGACAGACAGACAGACAGACAGACAGACAGACAGACAGAGAGAGAGAGAGAGAGAGAGAGAGAGAGAGGAGATGAGAGAGAGGATGAGGAGAGAGAGAGAGAGAGAGAGAGAGAGAGAGAGAGATACACACTAGAGACGAGGACAGAGAGGGAGAGACCCAGAGGGCATGTCCCTGTCTTGCAGGGTATGGTACAGGCAGCCTACACCTCCTTCATGGAGCTGCTGCCTCAGCAGTGGCGGTGCCTGGCCAGTGTCATGGACGGTGTCCTGTGGGGCATGGGTTGTCTGTTCCTGGCCGCCGCGGGGTACTCTCTGCAGGGCGTGTCCTGGAGGTACCTCAGCCTGGTCAATGCCGCCCCCTTTGTCTTCAGCCTCATCCTGCCCTGGTAAACACACATCCACATATCCTCGCTTACCCACGCGCATTTTTCCCTATGTTCTTTTCCTCAATGCACGCACGCACGTGTATAGGCGCACGCACGCGCGCGCACGCGCGTACACACACACACACACAACACACACACACACACACACACACACCGCACCACACACACACACACACACACACACACACACACACACTTCATCTTACCCATGATCTCCAGTGTAAATCTCGGAGCTGCCTCATCGTGATCACAAGAAGAAATCAATGTCCCCCATAATCTCAACTGTCCAGCAGTCACGTGTCTGACGCCGCTCCAAGTGTGGCAAGTCCCTCTAGAAAGTGGGGCTATAAAGAAAGAAAGAAAGAAAAGAAAGAAAGAAAGAAGATAAATAAATAAATAAATAATACAAAATCTCCGGTGCAGTGTCCACTTCCTCTTGTGGCTGTCATGCCATATCCACCGCAAACAATGACCCTCACCATCTCCATCATCCTCGTTCTCATCAATCAGCATTAAAGAAAAAAAGAAAGTCTCAAATTCTGTGGCCCTTTATGCCCTGCTCTCATGGTGACCTCAGTTTCGATGTCCTTTCCACATCTGTGGCCTTGGTTTGATTTCTTTCGGGGTCACCGCTATTGGCGAGTCCATCGGGGCTATCGTTGGATGGACGTGGTGGCGCCCTCTGGAGGGAGAGCTCACTCACGCCGGTTCCGCGACTCAGCAATTATTGTTATCAGTAGGGGGTTAGTAGGTGGTGTCTGCATATGTTGGATCAGAACAGGCGCCACTGACGAGGTGATTCGGCAGCAGTGCAGTGTCTCCTCCGGTGGGTTGCCTCTTGACGACTTGACATTGACTGCTCCCTGTGGATTGCCGGTTGTCGGGGCTGCGGCGGGCAGGGCCGGGGTTTGGCTGTTGACGGGGTGTCGGAATGAGCGGCGTGGGTGCACGGTCACTGAAGAGACATAGAAGTTGAGACAGCAACAACAACAACAAAAATATTGATAGAGGTTCCCGTTGTTGTCACATGATTTGAATGATTTAAAATGGAAATGATTGTAACGCTGAGCAAGTCACTATACAGAATGTCTTATGTGACTGACCTGATTGCTAAATTTGGTCAGTCCAAACAAGAACTCGATACGTGGAGAATATCACCGCAAGTCGAGTTTCTCTCGAGTGTTTTGATGGAACATCCTTAAAACGTGTCTAGGAAACCAGCTGCTCCTACGGGTACGTGCCAGTTTGCCGCGTGCCAGATTGCCGACTTTTGAGCACTCTCTCAGCCCTTCGGGCTTAAATGTGTGAGCACGACTTGGCCTAACGGCCTTCGTTCATTCGTCCTTCGTCCTCTCTCGGGCTTCGCCCTACTCTAATCTAAAGACCATCGATTCTGCTTTGGAGTAGACTGGGACACTGGTTACGCCAGGGGGGAGCCTTGCAGTATGGACGTGTTCGGCAATCTGGCACGCGGCAAACTGGCATGTCCCCCTTCTGGTTCAGTAAATTTCTGGAGCGCTTACGCCGAATTAGAGGGGAGGGGGGAGGGGGGCGAGGGGGGAGGATTCACCCAATTTTTTTTTTTTTTTTTTTTGCTTGATGTCTCAGCTTCATTCGCTTGACAAAGTTTGTTGTTCAGTGTGATGGCCATGTACATAGTAGTCTTCAATTTAATATCTGTTCACGTTATGTGATCTTAGAGCAAAAAAAGGAATTATTTTTAAAAAAATGAACGCAGCAACAATTAAAGATAACCCGAGTAACATCAAAATACAAAGATACAGCATCTGCATCTCATTACAGGTAAGTCAAAATCGGACTCTTGAGTTAATGTTAATCAAATGTCACACATTAGCGGGGAATTATTTACAATTTCATCCAGGGAAGATTCAGATGAAGCAGGCAAAAATACTTTCAGCTGCTTACATTTTAGAAGTATATGCATATTTGATATTTTTCCACCACGAGTGCATGTTATGTCAGTTTCGGTTTAGGTGGGTGGATGTGACATTGGGGGGGGGGGGGGGGGGGGAGAGAGCCAGAAGGTTTGTGTTTGTGCTTGGCTTCTCTAATCTCAGTGACACAAAAACTATTGGCAATCCTTTGCATAATTATGCGTCAATATCATGAATGGACAGTTAAAATTTCTCATTGAATGCGTTATCATATGTATCATTGATAAAAAAAAAAATTAAAAAAAGAAAGAAAAATAAGTCCAGCTCACTTTTAAAATGAGGTATGCATTCATGTGCTGTTTACAGACACATAATGATTCTGATCTGGCAGATATTTAATTATAAAGTGATTATCATTCAGATACTTGATAGTTGGTGCCGGCTTACAATGTTTGAAAAGTGCACAGTGGACAGTGTTCGTGTGCAGCTTAATATTAGGTTGGCATTGGCAGATGAGGGCCCGGCTTGCCTTGCGCCCCCCCCCCCCCCCCCTTTCCCCGTTCTCCCTCTCTTCCCTTCCTCTCCCCCATTCTCTCCTTACCCCGACGCGACGTTGCACTTCCCTGGTTTCTTTTTTTTCCCCGGAAAATGTGGTAATTTATAATTTATTCAATAGCGCTTTAATTGTATGCCTTGCGCTTTCCTTTGCTATTACCTTTATCCCCCCCCCCCTTCTCTCTCTCTCTCTCTCTCTCTCTCTCTCTCTCTCTCTCTCTGTCACATCCCTCAGAGCTCTATTATTACGAAAATGACGGATTCCATTGCGGGCAGCGTGCACTCATGTCACACGCCGCGGTGTTTGTCTTTCTTTTCTTTTTTTTTCTTCTTTTTTTTTTAACATAACAGGCTTAAGTTGGCGCACAGTTCCGGGTGTCCCACTTCCCCCTCACTTTCCCTTCCATCGGCTCCGCATCCCCATTGCAACTGGTCTTGGTACAATAGTATACACATAAACAAGACTTCACGAGTTGAAGAAGTCCTCGTGCAAGCCGCGTACAAGTCTAATTGCACGCGCTACGGCACACGCTCCTATATCGCAAGTGCGATCAGATGGCTGCAGTCTTGCTAACTCGGACCACAGTCCTGTCCTTCCCCTTCTTCCCCACCGATGTTTTCATCCGTACTTTTTACGCACTCACACCAATTTCTCATTGGTGTATAGAGAGTTCAATATATGGATTTTGCATTGACTTTGTTTCGTATACTGGTTTATTACGGGAAGTAAATGCATATATTCGGAAAACTGCAGTAACAATAACAAATAACAAGAATTAAGAAAGGTCTAAATTGTGAAAACTTATCTGTTCAATCAGCAGAGGGGCACGGGTTTATTATGATGCCTTTCTGTGTGACAACATAAACCCTGCTTTTTGCAGTAAGTGGAATGAAAGACTTGAACAGCAATAGGAATGTGAAATCGTTTTTAAAAGGGTGCAAAAATATAAGAAATAGACCGTAAATGGTTTCAGATAAGAATTCTATACCGTATATTGGGTACAAATATTGTGTTGTCGAAAATGAGAATAAACTCAATGATCATTGTACATTTTGCAATAGGGAAAGAGAAAACATTTAGCTTCTATTTTGGTTTTGTGAACAAGCGGCACATTTTTTTTCAACAACATAGAGCAACAATAAAAGATTAATGTCAGCATGCGGCTTCTTTCAATTTGTCTGTTGAACTGGTATTATTTGGGCATTCAAATTAGAGGTGATGGAAACTTTGACTTCATAATACTTCTGGCAAAATATTTTATCTATAAATGTAAATATGAGGGGAAAAAAAATCCAATTGTAGTAAGCTTTCTACATTACTTAAAGACAAGATATAATTTTGAACAGCAAGTTGCAAAAAGCGTAAAGTCTAGTCAAAAACTACATGAAAAATGGCAGTTATACCAATCTTTCATAGAAGTGTAACTTTTGGACTTGATGTACATGTTGAGGGACTAGTCTGTGTCACTTCATATGTATGTATTTGGATCTCCTGGTGGCTTTGTCGGTGTCCCATCCTCTTCTCTCTCTCTCTCTCTCTCTCTCTCTCTTCTCTCTCTCTCTCTCTCTCCTCTGTTGTTTCTGTTTTGTTTTGTTTTGGGCTGTCTGTTTGTATTTAATCAATTTTCGAAAAATCTTGCCTTACAAATATGTTAACACAAAGTACGGAAACTGTTTAAAAAAATGTTATGTCATTAGTAAATTTTGTTTTAGAAGCATCAAGTTTAAGTCTGCAGATGTACATGGTACTTCATGGTCAGAGCACAGTCACAGAGACAGCATCAGTGAGAGGACTCCCTCCATTCAACAACATTCCTCGTGATCTGGCTCTGACCGACGACTTGGACTCGTACAGTCAGGGCAGGAGATTCAAAAGGAAGCAGAAGCTGAGGTCACTACGAGAGCACTTATACACACACACGCGTGTGCGCGCGACTGACAGATGGCAGTATTCTTTCACAATGAGTGCACGTCCACGTTAAAAGTGTATCTCCGATAGTACGAGTGCTAAAAAGATTCTGAAAAAAAATGTAAACACATAAAGAAAGTAAACACTTTGTCTGTCCGTCCTTTAGGTTCCTGGATGAGTCCCTTCGATGGCTGCTGGCTACAGGACGGATCAAAGAAGCGGAGAAGATCCTGAAAAAAGCCTGCAAGATGAACGGCAAGGACTTCAGGGACATCCAGACGATGCTTCCACAGCAAATCTTTACCAGTAGCAATCCTAACCAAGAGAATGACAATGAAGAGGATGCCACAAACGAGAGAGAGTTCACCGACGAAAACCAGAAAATGATTGTGGAGGACGAAACACTGAATCTAGTGGCCATGAATTCAGAGACCACGGCTGATGATCTCTGTATGACAGGAAACACGGTTGGGCTTAGCATAGAGATCGCCAGGACTTGCGGACATGGTCGTCACAGAGGAACAAGCGAACGTTGACTTTCAGGCCTAGTACCGTTGA
>CM031608.1:29499319-29501819 GCA_018398815.1 Conus ventricosus
TAGATTTTGTTGCTCTATACGAAAAATAATTTCGATCATTTACCTCAACACAGCCTTAGGCCCACAGTTTCGACTCGCCCCGGAGCGATGCGACTCGTTCAGACTCTCCCCGAAAAAGTTGCGGGTGCTGTCGAATGCTCTGTGGTGCCCCTTCAGTCCGGCCTAGACTGATGTCTTCAAAAGGTTACTTGCTCTTCCGATAATTAGACCTTTTTTTACGGAGCCAATTCCACGACCTACTGGTGATCAAGTGGCAGGGTTCAACCGTTACTATCTACCGCACATGCGCGGACAGAGACACTACTGCCACTTGGACAGTCGTGATTGGTCAGTACGACGGTTTTCGATGCCCTACAATTGTAAATCATTTTATTATTAATACAAATGTAAGTCTGCATGACGCTTGAAATTATAAACGTACTGCGTAAAGCAAAAACTAACAATTAGTTTTGTCGTTTGGACATAAAGAAATATTAATCCAGCGCAGAGCGGACAGACGTCATGTATCGATTGCGTCATTTTCTTAATGAAAATGAACCGAGCTTATGAATGAATGTCACAAATAAGGTTCTCCCCAAAAGAAAACAGAACAGACTGGGTCAATCCGGAAATGGGCACATCAGGCGGCTGCGCAATTTCTCGTTTGTGTTGGCAATGGAGGTCATCTTGAAAGCTGCCATGAGCCTTGCAGATCCGGCAGATCTCGGGAATGAATACTAAATGCCCCTCTAAAGACGTTCGTGAATGACGCAACAGTGCTTTCCACCCGCGAGAGATGAGACGCACAAATACTGAAGTAGTTAGACAAGTTAGTTCCTTCATCTAGGATGAATTTCAAGACAAAGAAATCACGAAGCTTCTTCCCGCGGAAAGGAAAAGTAGCAGAAACAATGAAGTGTTCACTCTAGCCAACAGCAAAGAGCCTTGGGAAGCGGTTTGATGACTCCTTGAAAGACACAAAGATGGGAGAGGAAACCAAGCGATTGGCAGAAGAAAGTCTGCAGATAATAGACCAGTGTGGGCTTTCTGGCCAAAACAAGGTCTGGTGTTTGCGGTTCATGCTGATCCCAAAGCTTCCGTGGCCTCTGCTGATATAGGGTTAAAGCACTAGCACTGTGGAAAATCAATGGAGACTAAAATCAACGAATATACAAGGAAATGGCTGGATGTCCCACCTGGTCTCACTGACGTCGCACGCTACTGCCGCCAAACAAAGCTAAAGCTTCCTCTAAACTCCATCCTCGAGCAATGCAAAGTGGGTAAAATCAAGGTTACTAACCATACTTGAAGACTCCGAAGACAAAGTTGTTATATCAGTCCGGCCCAAGCTAGAGGCTGGCAGAAATTGGAAAGTTTAGGAGGCAGTGGAAAGCCTCAAGATCAGGGAAATAACAGGCCATACACAGACCAACAGACAGGGGCTTGGATCAACAGAAATGAATGATGGTTTAAAACAAAAGGAAGGCAAAGAGACATGGTATTGGAGGATCTAAAGGAAAAGGAGAATGCCGATAAAACCAGAAGGCAGTCCAGCTAGGCCAACTGGACGGCAGGCTACGTGTGAAAACCCACTCCAAGGAAGTCTCACCTGGGAGTGACATATGGCACATTTGGGGCCTCTTAGAGTCAGCTTCATCCTCAGATCTGTACATGACCTCCTGCTCTCGAATTCAAACCTGGTCAGGTGGGGGAAATCCGATAATCCTGTGTGTCCACTCTGTCACGAAAAACAAAGCGGAACATGTCCTGAGTTCATGCAAAACAGCGCTAACCCAGGGAAGGTACACAGGGAGGCACAACAGGGTGCTCAAGGAGATCGCACATGCGGTTAGCACTGCCGGAGGAAACACTGCGCCACCTGAAGCTCGGCAGCGAGGTTCTGCATGGCAGGAAGCCACAAATCATGCTCTGGCACAACCGTGACATCAAGAGCATGGAAGCAGGGTTAACTGGATGGGGGTTAACGACTGGGAATGCACAGCAGACCTTCCGGAGTGGGAGAACCATTCAGAGATTATCGGGAACAATGACATGATACCGGATATTTGCTCTCCACTCAGGTTCATCAAAACAAATCATTCCAACCGATAATGAAAATCACTTTGTCCTATGAAAGCAGGATGAGCAAGCTCACATCTACAAGACTAAGAAGTATACCGGTCTAGCGAGCAGCTTGAGAAAGTCCAGCTTCCAGGCCCAGGTTCTCGCCATAGAAGTTGGAGCAACGGGATTTGTAGGCTCATCGCCTCATGATCTCATGAAACAGCTCAGGATTTCAGATAAGAAGAGAACTAAAGACCTGAAGGCAATGGCAGAGGCAGCTGATCAGAATTCCAGCTGGATATAGTCGAGGAGGAGCAAAAGTGAACTTCATAAGGCTTAAATTTTCCCTAGTTAGAACATGTGTCCAGTTTGCAGTGGGGTAAGACATCCGTCGGAAAAGGCGCGCCTTGAGACGTTCACCAGTCCGAAAGTTGCTGGTTCGAGCTTCAGCAGCACC
>CM031608.1:29506819-29526819 GCA_018398815.1 Conus ventricosus
ATGCACCCTGCGTGAGAAATGGAAAGAATGAAGGAAGTAAGGAAAATGAGTGATCGATATTGAGCGATACTGAATGGATGACACGGGAAACGACTGAATGAAGCGCCAGCTGGCAGCTCTTCAGTCGGCACTACCCAGGTAGGCAGCCCGTTGTGTAAACGAGTGTTGATTGTAAAGCGCTTAGAGCTTGGCCTCTAGCCCAGAATAGGCGCTATATAAGTATTCATTATTATTATTATTATTATTATTATGTTGCTGAAAATGTCAGTTGCAGATTGACGATCATTAGCCCAAGTTGCTAACATTTCCATGCAGGAATTGGCTGGAAAGGTGTAATTACCGTGATCATTAATCTACGTTTGCATGCACGCGCTTGTAATTGCTGAAAACAAAAGTTGTCAATGTTATGATCATGGACTCAGACAGGTGCACACTAAAACACACACGTGTATTTCTAATCTTGGTTGTACGAGCAACCCGGTGTAACAAAACTGCACACTGATCATTTTACATGGTTGAAAACTGTAAACAATGATTGACTTTTTAGCAGAACCAGTCGTGTTGGTTTCAGGGCCATTGGGACAGGGGTGGCAGCGATGCTGATTAAGGTCACCGACATGGGGGCTCTTTCCTGCTCGTGTGGGTAAGAAGTCATTTCTGTTGACTAGGGTCATCGCAGCTGTTTTGTTTTGTTGGACTGGCCTGAGGTACCTCCCGCCTAATCTGGCGAATCTTGAATTAAAATGTCATTGGGTTGTTTGTAGGATCCGCATCTAGAAGGAAGACATCGGTTTGGAACTGAGTGAAGGCCATGGGACAACTGTTGGGCGTCCATCACTGATGAATGTCTGTGAGTCTGTCTAGGAGATAACATGAAAACAGTGGGCAGGTGTTCATTCCATTTGACAGGGGTTAAGTGTGGAGACTCAGGGGTCAACGCTGACCGCAGGCAGAAGGGAAAAATGTCCGTCCACCACAGTCTCCTGTCGGTCAGTCAGTTTGGTTCGCCTGGCAACACAGAAAGAGTTGTGAATGTTCACTCCATGTTTCAGTGCGTGAGTGTGTGTGTGTGTGTGTGTGTGTGTGCGTGCGTGCGTGCGTGCGTGCGTGCGTGCGTGCGGGCGTGCGTGCGGGCGTGCGTGCGCGCGCGCGTGTGTGCGAGTGTGTGTGTGTGTGTGTGTGTGTGTGTGTGTGTGTTGAGAAGTGGAAGGGATTTTGTGCTATGGGTGAGGGAGGAAGGTTTGAAGGTATCTTGGGTTAATAGCGCGAAATGCTAAAAGAAAAACCGTTCAAACCAACAACAACAACAAACAAACAAACAAAAAAGCGGGGGGGGGGGGGGGGGGGGGGGGGGGAGAGTAAAGACGAAAAAAAAAAAGGCATCTGCATATCTGCTTGGTAAAAATCCTGTTATCCTTTTTTTTCTTCTTTTCTCTTTTTTTTTCTTTTTTGTTTGTTTGTTGTTGCTATTGTGTATGGGATTATGTCGACGTGGGCTACGGAATTTCCGTTATATTGTCTTTTTGTTGTTGTTGTTGTTCCCAACATTGGCTGGTTTGTTGTTGACAGCCTGGTTTCTTCGTGATCCTTACCTCTAAAAGAATAAAAGGGTTGTATTGACGTCGTGTGTGTGTGTGTGTGTGTGTGTGTGTGTGTGTGTGTGTGTGTGTGTGTGTGTGTTTCAGGGTGAAGAGACCCCTGGGCCCCGGGAGTACTGGTGGGATGTATGTGCTGCCTGGCTAGCCTCTCCATCTGGTTTCTGCCGGAAACAACGTCACAGGAAGTTGCCAGACACCTAGAGGAAATCCAGGCGTGGAAAATGGAAAAGGCGTTCTGTTCAGCCGACACTGCCAGATGCATGGGATTAGGCTTTTTGACGAAACTGTTTGGTACCGCACCGTCTGGACAGGGCATTATTGGATACAGAGATGTAACAAACTGTGTGCTTATATAAGGATTTATGTCCTGGAAGATGTGGGAGATAATCGATTGGATAGTGTTTTCGTGTACACTCCTGTACATTATTTAAACCATTTTTAAAGTTCTTGCTTCAGTATTAGATGAGAAATCAACTTCTTGTTTTGATGCTCATAATAACCAGTTTCGTGATGCCTTTTCCACTTAGTTACTCGAAGTAACCAGATGCATTTTGTATATCGCAAATAACTTTTTTTAAAACATGCTCCATGTTCCTCTCCTGAACAACCACACCGCACTTCCATTAATCACCTGTACTTGTAACTGTTCAATCTAGATTGGTGTGACTCGATGTTGAAACTAAACTTCACTTTAATCAGCATCGCTGCCACCCCTGTCCCGATGTTGAAATTAAGGCACTGCGTGTAGCCTCTTCGAGGTCGTCGGGTCTACGCCAGGCTTCTAATTGCCCGGTTTTCGTTCGTCAATGCTTTTTGTTCTTTCACGGACCACGACTTCCGGTTTTGTGGCTATACGCACGGACGATGTTAATTTCGTCTGTATGCACCTATAACCCCCCCCCCCCCCCCCCCCCCCCCCCCCCCCCCCCCCCCCCCCCCCCCCCCCCCCCCCCCCCCCCTCCCCCCCCCCCCCCCCCCCCCCCCCCCCCCCCCTTGCTTTTGAACGCAATGTCCCCATTGCTCCCAAAGATATTCTTTGCTAATGTCGAAATTAGTTTCCGACCCAAACAGGTTAAATTAGCAACTAATGATAGAAATTTACATTGGGAGTAGACCAAAAGTTAGCCTCATCTCCCAAAGTACAGTATTTGTATCTTCACAATGTATTCTTGGAAGTTATCATGAACACAAACTCAAATCATTCTTGTAGTGATTCTCTTCACAGACAAAAACAAAGAAAAGGGGATAAAACGCTTTACCTAAGTTTAAAAATAAATTTTTTTTCAGTTTGCTTTTTCCAACATTAATAATGATTAATAATTGTATTAAAAGGAAAAGGACACAAAGGGTAGAAAGCCTGAGAGGCATAGCATTGTCCATGAGAGTGCAAATGTCATGATCAGCAATGAAAGCCGAGGTTCATTCCCTGTGGAGGTGGGAGATGCCACACAGGAAGATGCTGAGGTTCATTCCCTGTGGAGGTGGGAGATGCCACCACAGGAAGATAGCTGAGGTTCATTCCCTGTGGAGGTGGGAGATGCCATCACAGGAAGATAACTGAGGGTCCATTCCCTGTGGAGATGGGAGATGCCACCACAGGAAGATAGCTGAGGTTCATTCCTGTGGAGGTGGGAGATGCCACCACAGGAAGATAGCTGAGGTTCATTCCTGTGGAGGTGGGAGATGCCACCACAGGAAGATAGCTGAGGTTCATTCCCTGTGGAGGTGGGAGATGCCACCACAGGAAGATAACTGGGGTTCATTCCCTGTGGAGGTGGGAGATGCCACCACAGGAAGAAAGCTGAGGTTCGGTTGTTGATCTTCCATCCTGCTGTGTGTTGTTGTAGGGTCACTCTTGTTCCAATCCTGTCGGCGACGCCATGTGTAGCCTGTGGTCGAGTGGTGTTGGAAAGTGTGGCTCATTCACTCAATGGAACAGTCCAGGGACTAGAAGCTGATAGATGTTACTTTATTCAACTTCACTACAACACACACAGCAGGGAGCAAGCCGTTTAAGGCACTGCGTGTAGCCTCTTCGATGTCGTCGGGTCTACCCCAGGCTTCAAATTGCCCGGTTTCCGTTCGTCAATGCTTTTTGTTCTTTCACGGACCACGACTTCCGGTTTTGTGGCTATACGCACGGACGATGTTAATTTACGTCTGTATGCACCCTATAACATATGCACATGTAACCATGTTCCATATACTTTTTTGGAATGTGCATTCGTTTTTCATTTCTAGATGTATGTTTGATACCGCCCCTAGTAGCCAAAGGAATCGCCAGGTATGTTTTTTTGCGCTGAACAGCCTTTTCTTTGCGCTGAACAGCCTTTTCTTTGCGCTGAACAGCCTTTTTTCTTTGCGCTGAACAGCCTTTTCTTTACGCTGAACAGCCTTTTCTTTGCGCTGAACAGCCTTTTCTTTACGCTGAACAGCCTTTTCTTTGCGCTGAACAGCCTTTTCTTTCTGTTCTTTTCCAGAACGGACACAGTAAAGAATTGGAAACAAGCATTGATATTTGGACCAGAGCTGTGGTTACGTTAAGTATACACGCAGCTGAGCATCAGAGCTTCGAAACTCTTGTCACCCCCCCCCCCCCCCCCTCCCCCCATCTCTCCTTCGTTCCACGCTCTCATCCCATTAGCCCTATCCACTCTCACTAGTTTTTAATTACACGCGTTGACTGTGAAAGTTTGTCCTATGCGGGAATTACCACGAAACATGAATAAGAATACAAATTCATGACAGCCATTTCACTGTGTTCAGTCCTGCCTTGGCTTAAGGCTGTGTCAGGCTAATTGACATAGGCTAGAACACCAAGGCTACATCAAAATGTTGTTATGCTCTGCATAGTTATGCGGGAATTGTCTTCAGTTGTGACAAGCTCCTAGCATAACATTATCAGTCTCTAAAATCCCCTGAAGTCGGAGTGTGGCTGCCCATGTGGCGGGGTAATCAAAAACAGTCACACACGTAATGTTCTCATCCCCAGCTGATGCATTTGTACCATAGTGTTCAAGTACTTCGGCTGTTTGGATGATCCCTGGAGTCTTTTAGCCAGGGTACGACAACAACAACAACAACAACAACTGTGTTCAGTTCGAGATCGGCCCGTTTGTTGTTAATGCTTAGTTCACACTATGGAAACCGGCCTGGAAACAGCCCCAATTTCTTGTCGGGTAACCGAAATCTGCACAGAGAAAACTCACATTACCCCCTTCAACAAACTGCATTACCTCTATCGGATATTCCCGATAGATTTGCCAAGCCTGTTTCCTTCCATCTCAGTCTGCAAAAGTTGTTTGGAAATACAGGCCGAGAAGAAAACTAGGACACTGACGCTACCGAGTTTCCATATCGTTTCCAAAGTGTGAACAGGTAGACAACAAAGTTTTTGTACACGAGACTGACAGAAATTGACCCAAAAAAAAAGAAAGGCGAAAATAGCAGGGAAGTCCGTGCAAAACGCAGTGTGCGGTACATCAAAGGCTACACAAGGCGTGGCTATACTCGGCACGCGCGCACAGCGGTTTCACAAACAGAAACTAGTTATACCTCTGAGAAGACTTGTCGTTTCCTTCGTTTCCTTTTAGTTTTCATGCAAACGGAAACCAGCTCAGTTGACGTCTGAACAGTAGAAAAACCCAAGTATTTCTTGGAAACTGTCACTTCTTTCCTGTTGCTGGTGGAAGCTACGCCCGATTTTTCTTCCACTTTCTACAAGCCAAGTCAAGCTCCTACTACGATGTCGTCTTCTGAGACTAAGGCTGAGGTTCAGGCCCCTCTGACTGCTGCTGAGGAGGAGGAGATGCTCGCCCTGAACCTTCCTGCTGCCCAGGGCTCGAACAGAGGAAAAGGCAAGACAAAGGTGACACCATTCACCGCAGAACAGAAGTCTATTGCTATAGACTTCTTGAAGGAGAGGCCTTACATCTACGACAAGGCCCACCCTGACTACAAGGACTACCCCCGGAGGAAGAGGGAGTGGACTCTCCTGGCAGAGATGTTGGAAGTGACCCCGGAAGCACTGTCGAAGTGGTACAAGTCAGTGCGGGTGATGCTGGCCCGGGCGAAGAGGGTGAAGAGTAAGAGTGGGTCTGGCAGCTCTTTAACCGCAGGACTACAATCTGTGGAAGAACAGTTTGGGTTCATAACCCCGTTCATCCACGAGGTGACCTCCACAGTTGTTGGGAGGAAGCGGAAAAAGAGCTCTGGCCCCTCTGCTGCTAGCTTCGACCCCGAAGAGCCTGGCCCAAGCCGGCAGGTGCCACAGATGGCTGGTGCTGGGTGGTCACCCCGAGCGTCTGCTGCCTCTTCTTTGGGGGGTCTGGAAGTCGGGGGTGATGTGGGGCCTTCCGTCAAGAGGTCCCAGGCTCTAGCACTGCCTGAGTACAGTGCCTACCTCAAGGACGCAGTGGACACCTTGGTCACCGGGCTGCAGGCCCCAAAGTTTGACCCCTTTCTGGTTGACTGCAGCCGAGCGGGGGCAGAGATCACTGACAGGGGCAGTCAACGGGCCATGCAGGATGAGGTGTGGGCCGTTGTCAACCGCCACCTCCAGACCTTCTTGGCATGGCAGCCACCTCATCCACCCCTGCCACCCCAGCAGGCCACTTACACCGGGCCTGCTGCTTCCTCCACCCCCTTCCATCTTCATGGCGACCCAAGCACCGGCCCACTGCTGTCTACCCCCACCTTGTCCCAACACCGAGGGCCCTTTGCCCTGCCCTGCCCCACGCCCACGCCCACGACCTTCGAGGCCGAGATGGACCTGCTCTTGCAGTCCCCCGTTGTAAGGCGGTCCCCTCGGAAGAGCACTCCCAGGAAGGCACCAGTCACGTCCGCTGTGTCCATCTCCTCGCCGGACCTCGGCACCATCAGCCTACAGGAGCTTGACTACCACCAGCAGTAGTAGCAGCCCATTCATATCGGTCCTTTTAAGGAACTCCCAATTTTTCCGAGAGATTTGCTTGTATCTTGCAGTTGTAGTTATTTTCTGTTTTTTGTTCCCCCAACCTCTCATCCCCCAAAGGTACTTCTGAAAGAGATTGAGCTTTGTTTTGAAGGTGCCTGCCCTCACAATGGCAAAAAAGTACCCACCCGAACCCCTTGTTTTTGTAGTTATGTTTTTGGTCTTGTCTTGTATGGTTTTTTTTGGTCATGTATTGTCTTACACACACACACACACACACACACACACACACACACACACACACACACAATCTCTGAATGTGACCTTTTTATTGAAAATAAACTCAAGGCATTTAAAAGGAACAACAAACAAATTTTGTCGAGACTATCTGTAGAATTTTGTATGTTTGTGTCTGTATACAGTGTATGTAATGCGTGCGTGTGTGTGTGTGCGTGTGTGTGTGTGTGTGTGTGTGTGTGTGTGTGTGTGTGTGTGTGTGTGTGTGTGTGTGTGTGTGTTCGACACAAGACAACACAAACAAGCCGAAACCAGTGAAGTGTAAAGTGTTTTTGGAATCGGGGGAGAGGGCCAAAGTAGGCTGTGTGCATGTTGGGGTGGGCCTGGAGAAACAAGCGAGCCAAATCTTTGGGATCTCTTTGGAAAATTTGTAGGTCCTAAAAAGGACCCTGGTGACAGCAGGAGATGCCAAAGGCATCTTACTGCGAAGGAGAGCCAGGTGGGGCAGGAGAGGCAGGAGCAGGTTGAGGGGCAACTGCTTGTGCGGGCCGGTTGACGTGGGCTCTGTCCCACTGCCAAGGGACAATCCCTGCTGGACTTCCGAAGAAGTTGGTGAGGGTGTCCCTGACAGTCTTGCCAGCATGAGTAGCAGCCTCATGGGTGGCTGAGGTGGTTCAGGCCAGATGCACTGCTCCCTCCAAGACCCTGGGATGATGTTCCTCTGTCGATCCTCCCTGTCCATGATGTCAGGACCTGGGGGCATGCGATTCAGCAGGATGTTGTGGAGTGTCAGGCAGCAGGTGACGACCTCCCTGACGTGCTCTGGGGTCAGCTCGCAGGTCCTCAGCAGCACCCTGAAGCGTTGGGCCAGCAACCCAAAGGCTTCTCCACCACCCTTCTTGCCCGTGACAGCCTGTAGTTGAAGATCAGTTCCTGGATCTTCATGGTTTGCCTGGAGTAGGGCTTCATGCAGTACTCCTTCAGAGCAAAGGCGTCGTCACTGACGATGAAGAAGGGTACTGGAATGGTGTCCTCTGGGTCACCTGTCAGCGGGCACGGTGCTGGTCTGGCGATGGCATTCTCCTCCAGGTCCCGGTACAGATCAGACTGCAGGAAGATCTGGGCATCAGACATGTGTCCTACTCCACCCAGCTCAACCCACAGGAACTTGTAGTCTGCATCCACCAGTGCCAGCATGGGGATGGAGAAGAAGCCCTTGTAGTTGTGGTAGACAGAGCCTGAGTTCCTTGGCTTCTTGATTGCCACATGCTTCCCGTCCAAAGCACCCATGGTGTGGGGCATGTTCCATCGGGTTTTGAACTTGTCGGCAGTGTCTCGCCACAACTGCTCCGTCCACTCGTCAGGAAAAGCCTCCTGCCTGTAGGCGTCTGAGATAGCCCAACAGACTGGAACGAGGAAGGTGCAGATGGTGGAGACCCCCACTCGAAAGGCGTAGGACAGTGACCTGAAGCTGTCTCCAGTAGCCATGTACCGGAGGGCGACTGCCAACTTCAGGCCAGGCTCAATGGCTGCCCTCAGATGAGTGTCTCGCCGGGTGATGCCCTCACGAATCCGGTCCAGGATCTCCAGGAAGACGGGTAAGGTGACCCTGGTGTAGTTCCTGAAGACAAACTCATCCCATTCCATCCGCTCCTCGTTCAGCAGGGTGTAGTAGTGACTGCTGTCTCTCCTCCTCTCCTCAGTCAGATAGCTCCGCACCCACAGGGCTCTCCTGCGCTCTCTCCTGTCCAGCACATGGTGTAGTCTGTCAACGTAGAAGTTGTTGTGGGCCTGCAAAAGTTCCAAAGCAGCCTGGAGTCGTGGATCCATGGTGGCAGATGAAGATGGACTGACAAACCCACCCTCAAAGTGTCTGCTTTTATACCTTCTGACAGCCCACACCCCAGATTCCTCCAAAGATGCCTCGACATTTTTCATATCCCAGGTGTTTCTCCAAGGACAACCCCCATCTCAGACCCAAACACAAGCAAAAATTTGAGGGGTTTCCGCGTAAAGTCTCCAAGGGAGAAAACTGAAACGAGAAATTACAGCCAGTTTTCAAGTCCGTTTCCAACTTTGGTAGAAACTCCCTGGCTTGCGCTGCCTTGGGCTGGCTCGCGCGCACAGCGTGAATGGCGCGAAAAGAGCAAAAAAGGGGAGGAGCTTCGCAGTTTCTGTATAATTTCGTCGAGCGTTCACATTGTCGACAGAAACTCCAGTCACATTTATTTATAGACGGTTTCCAAAGCAGTTTCTTTAACGCGCAGACTGCCAGAGTTTCCCACAGTTTCCTTAGTGTGAACCTAGCATTACGAAGTTTGCTTGGACGGCTGGAGGCTGAACGTGAATCTAAGAAGTGATTCTGTGACTGTAAAAGAATCCTGCCTATGATTTCGAAAGTGTCCCACCTAGATCAGATCATCGTTTGTGATTCTTCTCGAGAGGAAGAGACTCGAGATTACTTGAGGAACTTTGAGACTTCAACTGGGTTTTGTTGCTGTTGTTGTTGTTTTTGCTTAGGGAGTTTTTTTTTCTTGCAAAGTCTTTTGGTGATCCCTGATTGAGTTCTATTCTGAGGAGTGGTGCATTTGAGAGCTTCCCCAGGTGTCTTCCAGTAGTTGCTGTGTAGCTTCATGGAAGCGTTTTCGTCTGTGCCCGTTTAGATTTTTAAAGATATTGTGACACCCTCCAGAAGATCTAGTCTTTTGAGTGCCATATATGTGTTCGCTCTCTAGGCCATTCTCCTGCTTGTGCGTGTGTGAGAGGTTTGATTGAAAAGGCTTATTGATTCACATGACACGTTGAATTTGATTTTTCAGTTTTGTGTCGCGATCTGCTGTCTGTTGAGTGAGCGGTGCACAGTGAGATTTCTCTGTGTCGTCTCTCTCCTTCCTCACCTGCCTCAGACTGCCTCCTCCCCACACAAAGACACTCATCCAGACAGACAGGCCGTGACATTTTGTGCCCTCGACTTTTTCTCGCGCTTTTGTCGTTTATACCTCTCTCTCTCTCTCTCTCTCTCTCTCATTCTCTCTCATTTGCTTTCTCTGTAATACATAGGCTACTCCTTTTTTAGACCCATGGTTGGATGCGTTGTTTCGTTGTCTGCCTTTCTCTTCCCGCCTCTAGGTGTGCAGGGGTGTTGTGTGCTTTCTGGGGCTCCGAGGACTTAGTGTTTTTTTTCCGCTTGTTTGCCTGTAAACTTTACCCGCTCTGCATCCTTCTGTTTTTGTCTGTCTATGATAGGGACCTAAACTTTTCTGTGTCAAAAAAAAAAGAAAGAAAAAAAAAAGAAGAAAAAATGACAGCACTGCGTGGTTTGTGTGTTCCTTTCCTCTATCTTGATTCGTTTTGTGTTCCCTTAAGTGAGTTTTTATTTTCAGTTTTGTGTGTGAGTGGATTTTTCTTCTTTTTTTTCCCCAGCGAAATTCATTCATTTCTATATGTGGTTTCCTCAGATTTTGTTTATAATTATTTATGGTTGTGTACTTTGTGACTTGTTTGTCAACTTTTGTATTTGAAAAAGAGTTTAAATAGTTTGAATTTGTTAGAAGCACGGTCCGTTACCCCAAACCTTAAAAGAGAAATCATTTATGGTGATATCATTGTCAAACTATTGTGGCAATTATTGTTATTATTGAAACGGTTTGGTGGCATTCTGTTTATTCCGACATTGTGGAAAATACAGTGCTCATGTAAAATTTCTTTTGTCCTTTTTTAAAATAGAATTTCTATTTTGGTATCCCCCCCCCCCCCCCCCCCCCCCCCCCCCCAGTGGACATTCCAAAGAGGAAGAAATTGTGCTTGACCATCACCATCAGAAAAAATGTATCTGGATACGAGTCTGAGCATAATTGGCAGTTGGGTTTAACCCATAGTGAAAGCTTTCAGACCAACGAGCGAGAACTCTTGTTAACTTCCGCGCGCTAAATCGCGTTCAAATCTTCAAATCAACAGCCACGTCGTCTCCATAGACTTTAAGTGACTCGGGTGTGCGCATAAAAAAAAAGTTTAAAAAGTCCTACTTTCTTGTTTAAAAGACAGCATTCATACCCCCCCCCCCCCCCCCTAACTTACCAACCAGCTAACCTATAAAAAAAAAACTAAAAAAAAAACACAAAAACCCCCACCTAAGTGTGGAGCTGCAGGAAGGCTACCCACGTTCACCTTTTCAAGAGGGGTTACCCCGCTCCCTATCCTGCCCCAGAACAAGCATTAGGTAGGCTAGTCCAGGCCTGCCAACCATTCACACACACTTCCACACGACAACACATACAATGGCTGTATTTTAAAAGTAAAGTTTGCTGAGCTCCCTCCTGAAATGTGCCAGAGAGGGGCCTCGTTACGCAGTCTGTTTCTTCTACAATATACCCTGGAACTACGAGAGTGTGTGTGTGTTGTTGTTGTTGTTGTCAGCGTGAGCTTTCCTCGGTTCACTAACGTCCTTCCATGTCACAGCTTTCCATTGTATATCCTTTCGGCGGTGTTTCATACCATGTTTGGCAGTTGTATGCATGACATGTCATTTAATGCTGTTTGTTATGTGCCATGTGTTCAGGAGATGCTCCTATAGTGTGACAGATTGCATCAGCCAGTCGATTAGCTGAATTTCAAGCACTGCTTGTTGTTTTTTATTTTAACATGTGTATACAAAGACAGCCTTGGTGATGCATTCTGTCCCTGAAAACCTGACCACATTTATGGCAGTTTGTACTTGCCATACATGTCAGATACATCTGGTAGTTGATGTAGAAGATGTCTTACTGTACAGTATATCCTGACAAAATCTGGTTGAATAGAATAAAATAGTGAGAGAGTGGTGGATGTTTGGTTTTTCATAACTGTTGATAGATCATTTTAACAAGTTTGTGAAAACTGCATCTGTGTAAACATTTAGTTTCAGTTGCCTGTGTATGGGTGTATATGGGCAAAGTGGTTAACGTTGCAGACTCCCAGCTCGGAGGTTGTGGGTTTGATTCCCATCAGAGCCATGTGGGATTTTTCTGCCCCGACCGGCTCCTACCCAGAGTTGAGTTTGCTACAGGCTCAGTTGAGAAGACTAGGACCACGCAGTTGAGTTTGGTCCACTGAATGGATGCATCTATGAGAGTGTTGCTCAAATTTTCTGACCAACACTGCAGGTGTCTGTATCTGTCAAGCCTGGTTGACGCCGAAATATGTTATAAACGTAAGCATAGAGTAAAGCCTTGTCATGCATACTCAGACCAGAATGGAAACCCGTAGCATCATTTTCATCACCCTCATTCCCATCGATCAGCATTTGAAAAAAAAAAAGTATCGAATTCTGTGGCCCTTCCCGCCCTGCTCTCATGTGACCTATGATGACCTCAGTTTCTATGTCCTCTCCATGTCAATGGCCTTGGTTTGGTTCTGTAGGGGTCAGTGGTACTGGCAAATTCATGGGGGCTGTCATTGTACAGACATGGTGGAGGAGAGTTCACTCATGCGGCTCCGCAACTATGCAATTATTGTTGTCAGTAGGGGGCTTAATAGGTGGTATCCTGGGTACGTTGTTTAAAAAAAGGCACTATTGAATACCACCGAAGTGACTTGACAGTGGTGCAATGTCCTCCTCTGGTGGGTTGCCTCTTGATCACTTGACATTGACTGCTCCCTGTGGATTGCCGGTGCCTGGGCTGAGGCGTGCTGGCTGGGCTATGGCTGTGAAGGAGTCAGAATGAGCGGCGTGGGTTCAATGCCACTGAGGTGGGTACAAAAGATGGGACAGCACAAAAAAAACGTTTCTCATGAGTAATCAATTATGCAAATCAGAAAAAATAAAATATAAAGCAGTTAAAGTCAGTTATACATGACTGAATTTTTAATTTATTAGGTCTTTTTTTCAATATACAGTCAAATTTTCTATGTACAATGTATAGAAATGATCTGATGTCAAAATACATCACATATATTGCTGCTCCTGTGAACATTATATATGCCTAAAATTGACATCCATTTTCAAACTAAATAATCTGAATTATAATCCAGATTTTGTTTTCAAGCCTGACAAAACAAACAAACAAAATGAAATGACGACAACAGAACAACGATTGATTATGATTTGACATTTTTTTTGAGTTCATTTACCAATGGAAATGCATAATTAGTGATCTTCTTTATATGTCATGTTTCACTTGGACGTAAAATGATACTTACCTGTATTCCCCACCCTCTGAACAATTTTGTCACAAACGATTTCAGACAAAAGAACAAAACCACAGTTTTCAAAATGAAGTGAAGAAATAATGATGAGTTATTAACAAAGACAGTGGTGCTGTGTACCAGGGGTAACCTCAATCAAACTTGCTCTGGTGAAATAAAACAGTGATCAATAACAACGTAGTTTGGAATATGGAGAGTCACTTCATTTCTAAAAAAGGGTAAACAAAAATGTATTATGTACATAAAGCAAATCTTAACATTCTGGCAAACTTTTTTTCTGTTAACAGAGAAATCCAAGTTTAATTTCATCACGATCCCCAAAAAGCACAAATTAAAGAAACAAATGCAACATATTTTTTTCTTAAAAGCCGCCATGATTTTCCATAACATTCAAACATAACTGGATGATAACTGACCAATCATGGAATTTATTTTTTTCCTGATTTGTTATATTTAGTGGATAAAACTCTGCCTCGTAGACTTTAAACATAGAATAAGTTTATAAAAATGGGTAATTCACTTCTTACTGTTGTGTGTGTGTGTGTGTGTGTGTGTGTGTGTGTGTGTGTGTGTGTGTGTGTGTGTGAAAGTTTTTCTCTCTCTTTTTTTTTTTTTTTGGCTAATGCCAATAAAACTTATCATGGAAAAAAAAATACATGTATAAAACCAAAACCACAGCTATCACAGACAGACAAATGTCCAACAGCCTGATGTCAGTTCCTGATGCAGGCCAAAACGTCTACTGGTTAAGCATGGCCCTGCGCATGGGATGGAGGCGGTCAAAGGTTGGATTGTCCAGCGCATTTTTCAGCTTCTCCTGGTATTCCTTCTCTGCCTGCATTCCCATCAGGTACTCAAACTCCTCGTTACGGCGACGCTCTTCACGCATCGCGCTGTTGTAGTGGATCTGGTCCTGCAGATCGTTCTGGTACCGGGCATTTTGAGCCATGCGCTTGGCTGCTTGCTCCACCTCATACTGCCTGTTCTCTTCGATGGATCGCAGCAACGCCACACGCTCCCTCTCATTCTCTGCCTTGCGGCAGTTGTTTTCAGCCACTGTGACAGAAATTAACATGATCTTGAATGCTCTCATAGGCACAGAATCATTTATTGAATGAGTACCGGTTATACACAAATACATGTAGGTGCTCACATGTATAGACTTACATACATGAATATGTTGTTTTTTTATATAATCCACACCCACGGATAAAAAATATCATACATATGAGTGCTCTTAATAAGTTTCAAGATGTGGGGTAACTTATGAAGTGACGGGAGAAATTATTATATCATGTTACTTGCCACTCACATCATAGGGAACATACCCATTTTCAAGAACATCCAGTCCTTGAATTTTGAGGTGCAAGACAAAATATACAGTCATGCTGACAACTCTTCTAAAGCCAACACTGAACTTAGATGTGATTTCATGCAGTGATTCTGCACAACTTTGGAAAAAGTGTGCTTCAGGCGAATGCTTTCCAGGTGTCTGTGCGCAAAGGGAAACAGTCTCTTTCCAGGGCCACAGTTTGAAGGTGGAACAATTTTAGCATGGAAGACTGACACTTGAAGGTCATAAACACATCATCCATTCATTAACAGCTGTTACTGAAAACAAAGTAACCAAGGCATTAAAGACAAGTCCAGAACAACATGCTGGGACACAAAGCAGGAACTGAGTATTTCACTGGGAGGAAAGAGTACAGCTCTACATGATCAGCTCGGCATCAACAAATGTTGCACCAGTTGGGTCCCTCACAACTCAACTTAACTGAGAAGCTCGAGAAGGTTAAAGCAGAATGGTGTATCCATGTACGAAGAACATCCAGTGGATGACTTTCAAATCTAGGAAATCCTGATGGAGTCTTTCAGTATGATCAGACATCCAAGCCACATTCAGTGAGTGGGCCCTCCCAGGTGAGCCCCCGACTGTACAGTTCAACAGATCAAAGAATACTGGCAAACATATGGTGGTGAGTTTATTCCAAGTTTGACCATTAGGCACAACTGCACTTGAGGAAAGCAAGATAGTGACTTCCAGCTTGTATATCAAGCACTGGCTACCCAAGGTCTTTGAGCACTGGTGCAAACGTCGCCCACATGGGTAGCCAAGTCCTACTGCTCCACCACACAACACCACCAGCTCTCAACTTGGTGGCAAGTCTTGACTTCCTGGTCACAAACACTGTGAAGTTGGTCACCCCTCCACCTGACACGCCAGACCTGGCCCCTGTGACTTCCTGGCCACAAACACTGTGAAGCTAGTCACCCCTCCACCTGACACACCAGGTGGAATATATGGTGGAGTTCAGTGACATAGTAAGATTTTAAACATTAGATTGAAAATGTGGAACAAGGTCACTCCAATGCATATGGCTAGCTATTTATCATAATATCACAATGCTCACATCTTTCTTGGATCTGTAGAACAGGTCATACCAATTCATATGGCAAGCTATTTATCATTACATTCCAATACTCACTTATTTCTTGGATCTGTGACAGGTCAAACTAATGCATATGTCAAGCTATTTATCATAACATTCCAACACTCACATCTCTCTTGGATCTGCCGGGCACGGGCGGCCATGACCTCTTCCAGCAGTTTACGCCGCATGAGACGCTCGGTCTGCCACTGAGCGATGCGTTTCTGCCACGCTGCCTCCACCTCCTGCTGGATGAGCAGCTCCAGCTCGCGCTCCTTCTGCTTCTCCTCTTGCACCATGCGCGCCAGGTACTCCCTGTAGCGCCGGTCCTCCTCACGCAGCTCAATCTGTTGTGAAGGATGGACACAGCTTAAAGTCCGTATTGTGGTTGATGATGTTCAGACTTTTTATTCTCTCTCTCTCTCTCTCTCTCTCTCTCTCTCTCTCTCTCTCTCTCTCTCTCTCTCTCTCTCTCTCTCTTTCTGTCTCTCTCTCTGTCCCCAGCTCTCTCTGGTTTTCATTTATGTCTTCATGATTTTTTTCTATCAGCTAGATGGATGTAAATATTTCTATGCTGTGACTCTGTTTGCAGCATGTACATTTTCCTACACTTTCTTTTCCTCTGACTCACATCAGCAGTTTTACTCTTGCTGCTTATTCTGGCCAGTGGACGCCTCTCCCATGCACCCCCCCCCCCCCAACACCACCACCAGCACCACCCCATGCACAGTGGCTTGTCCTGCCACAGCATCAGTTCTGAACATTCCACACAGAGCAGTGAATGTCAGACTGCTGTGAGGAATCCCACCTCAGAAGACTGCACTGCCGCTGACTCATTCGGTGGTGTGCAGTTATTCCACTTCTGTTCACGTACACACAGGACACCACACAGTAAACTTTCCTCTAACTACAACAATTGCTTAGTTGCAAAGCCAGCATGAGTGCCCTCCCCCCCCCCCCCCCCCCCCCCCACTCCTACAGTTGCAAAAAGAACACACATGTGCAGGTCTCCCACGGACGTAAGTTCCCAGGCATCAAGAAATCTGCACCCACCTTGCGCTGCAGTTGTTCCTTGGCCTCGTTCCTGGACTCCTCCAGCAGCTGTTCCAGCATCTTCAGGTCGAAGGCCAGCTGCTCCTGCTCCTCCTTGGCCTTCTTCTTCATCTTCATCTTCAGCGACAGGTCCAGCATGTCGCGGTTCTCTTGCTGACGCCGCCGCTTCTCCTCTGCCGCCGCTGCTTCCTCCATCTTCCTCAGAGCTGCCTGTTCTCTCTGCAAACATGGAGACAAGAAAATGATTATATCTTTCATCACTTCAGTTAATGCAGATTTTATTGGATTTGTGGTTAACTCGTGGTGCATATCTATGTAAAGTCTATATGAAATCTGTCAATCAAAGATAAGAGCATGACTGATTCCAAAGATATTTTTGTGTACCAAAAAATTCAACCCATCAGTCATTCAGTCCAAGAAGAACCAGAAGAACAAAACATGAATTCAATGCCACAAAATACCATATTCATGCAAGATATGCTATCACCATATATCTTGAAATGACGCCTGTCCAAGACGACCCTGCAGGGTACAGTGTGTCTCAGAGCCAGACAATGAAAATCCTGAATGAACAAAATGAAGGACTAAGAGATGTTGAAATCCATGGCTGGCTGTCTAAACATCAGACACAACACCCTAACCACTTGACATCATAGAGAGTGATGACACTATGACTTGCTATGCTGGACAATGCCACACTATACATAAACATCATACAGTAACAGATAATCCAAAAGCAGACACACGTTCATCCACTCACCATCAGCTGTAGTTCCTCTGCCTTCAGCCTCTTTTCCTCCTCTTTCTGCGTCTCCAGAGCGGCCATTTGTTTGCGCAGCACATCCAGAGTTTCACGATTACGTTCATGGGCTGCTTGGGCCTCCCGCTCCTCCCGCGCCATCTGTCAAAGCAAACAGCTGGTTTACTGCAATGCAGGATGACTGTGTAAAGAGTTCAGTTTAACATGCGTTGGTCACCTGAACAAAGTGGTATTAGAAATACTACCACTTTGTTCAAGAAAAGCATGCAGAGGTAAATTTTAACACAGGCATGCAAGCTCTCCCCATCCCATAAAAAAAATATTAAAAAATGAATAAAATAAGATAAAATAAGCAATTGATATTATTGATGCATTGTAGTTGTCTAATTATCATTCCTTGTATGTTAATGTTTTACAAAAGGATTGTAACACTCTCTCTCTCTCCTTCGATAACTAATAGGAGGGTCACTTATTCTGTCTATGTGTGCTGATTTTTTTTCCTCTTTGAAATTAATTTCTTCATTCTTGTTTGTTGTTTCAATTTTTTTGTTTGTTTGTTTGTTTTTTTTTCTTCTTCTTTAAACTCATCTATTCCTCAGTGTTAATGGAGGAAAAACTCATCAACTTTCTAATGTAATTGTGAAGATATATTTGTTTGTTAACAATTTTGTAAGTTTTAGTCGCTAGTCATGCTTAATCCCTTTGCGGGGCAAGGGCCAGATGAAAAAAAGCATGTTTGCTTGTCTGTTACCCTTGGAAATAAAGATCATCATCATCATCATCATCATCATCATCATCATCATCATAATCCCCTCAATCAACTTCCTCCTCTCCTCCCCAACTTTTCTAAACATACATATGTACACATGCATGTTCTTGCACATTCACACACACACACACACACACACACACACACACACACACACACACACACACACACACCACACACACACGTGCATGCACACATGCATGCACGCACGCATGCACACACACACACACACACACACACACACACACACACGGGCTGAACCCACCTTTTCTTGCCGGTCCTTTTCCCAGAGCTGTGCATACAGGTCCTCGTGATTTTTCTTCTCTGCCGCTTCAATCTCTTTCAGCCGCAGCTGCTCTAACCTCTCGGCACACACCATGTCCTGCTCCCTCTTTGACAGTGTTGACCGCAGCTCTTCGCACTGTGCCCTGCAAAACCAGTCTGAACATTGTGAATAATTTGTTACATACATCGCTAAGTTCACCACGTAAACTCTGCATCTCCGTGACATAAATGCCAACTGATGGCATAGACTGTCCTCTTTGGACAAGGTGGCATCTATGATTGGCTACAGGGGATTTTTCATACAGTTTTTAGTTTGGACTCCGTAATGTCCTGTGGTCTCCTGCACATACTAGTGGAGCTGGTCTTTCCATGTGTAGGTGCTGTGGTGATGTTTGCACAATGATTGCTTCCATACCATTCCTTTATTTTGCAGTTTGCTTATGCTTTCAACTTCTGTGTCAGATCTCAGTAATCAGCGATTTTAACTGATAAATTCAGTTCTAATTCCTAGTAGAATAAGTTTTGGATAACAAAGTAAAGCATGCTGCTTGTCACTGTACACTCACACTGCACTGCTCAGCACCCAGCGACATGCTGTGAACAGAGTAGAATGCTGCTGCCCATCAGTAGGCACTTCATGCCAAAAAAGTTCACAAGATGCTGAGACAGTGGCAGCAAAACAGCAGAAATAAACTGGAAAAACAGTCCCCCCCCACCCCCCATCTCTTACCCCCAACTTTCAGAGATGACATGTGCATTGTGATCCATCACTGAACTCATAGCGCAGCCTGGACTCCGTAATGTCCTAAGCTGTGACGGACAACCCAACACATGATTACCTTGGCCACACTTGTACATTTTGGAGTGTTGTGTTTGGGGGCGTTGTGATCAGTGTTTTTCCTAACAGACACATACACACACCTGCCTGTCTGTCTGTCTATCCATGCATCTGTGCATGTAAGTAGATGGATGGACGGACAAAAAAATAGGTATTATAGATAGCTTCAATTCAATATACTTTATTATCTGATAAAAGAGAATTTGTTGCATGATCAACAGTAAAAATCTTTACAGATTTAAGACAATAACAATATCGACACAGTAAAGCACAAATAAAATAATGCATATAATAATGATTATACTGATTATGATAGGTATTATATACACAAGACCATAAATACAGGAAATTTCACCTGTATACACACACACACACACACACACACACACACACACACACACACACACACACACACACACACACACACACCACAGATAGTTGCCTGTGCTTATAATCTATCTATCTATCTTACATTTCTACATGTACATGTGCATGCATGCATGTGCTTGCGTGTGTGTGTGTGTGTGTGTGTGTGTGTGTGTGTGTGTGTGTGTGTGTGTGTGTGTGTGTGTGTGTGTGTGTGTGTGAACCATTTCAAAAGGTGTGAACTTGAAATTGAACCCTGGCCATTCTTACAACCCTTTAGAAAATTACATGAATTTGAAGCCTGGCCATTCTGTGTTACCCATTTCAACACAGCAGGAACTTAAAACCCTGGCCACTCTTCTGTTAACCATTTCATGCAGTATGAACTTGAAATCATGGCCACTCTTCTGTAACCATTTAATGCAGTATGAACTTGAAATCATGGCCACTCTTCTGTAACCATTTAATGCAGTATGAACTTGAAATCATGGCCACTCTTCTGTAACCATTTAATGCAGTATGAACTTGAAATCATGGCCACTCTTCTGTTAACCATTTCATGCAGTATGA
>CM031608.1:29531819-29551819 GCA_018398815.1 Conus ventricosus
GTTTTTATAAATGACCTGCCAGAATGTGTAATTAGTTCATGTAAAATATTTGCAGATGATACGAAAATATATGATCCTGTAAGTAACCATCTTAAATTACAAGATGATATTGATAATCTAATTAAGTGGAGTGAAACATGGAATTTATATTTTAATCCAGTTAAATGCAAGGTTATACATTATGGAAAAAATAATCCGGAGTATACATATACTATGAAATATAATGAGGCTGTCTCAGATGTTGATTCCGTTTCAGAAGAAAAAGATCTTGGTGTAATGTTTGATAGCAGTCTGAAATTTGACAAGCACATAAACAGTGTAATGATGAAAGCAAATAAAATGCTCGGCATAATCAGACGGTCTTTTTCATATTTGGATACTGAAGTTTTTACATTACTATATAAGGCATTAGTTAGACCCCACCTGGAGTATGGAAATGTGATATGGAGCCCTTATTTAAAAAGGCAATCAGCAAGTATTGAGAAAGTACAAAAAAGAGCCACCTTGTTAATTAAGGAATTCAAATATGTTAGCTATGCAGATAGATTGCGAAGGTTAGATTTACCATCGTTAAAGTTCAGACGAATAAGGGGAGACTTGATTGAGACTTACAAGCTATTTAAGGGACTTAACAGTACAAATTTTAACACATTTTTTCAACTAACCACTAATCAAATTACAAGAAATTCTGATAACAAAATCCAAATTAAATATTGTCGCACTAATATTAGAAAATTTTCATTTAGTAACAGAGTGGCACCGTATTGGAACAAACTACCTGCGCACATTAAAAAAGCAAAAGATTTGAATACTTTTAAAAACCTTCTGGATACTAACGCTGAGTTAAATATGTTAAAATCTCAATTTGATTGATAGAAATAAAGTAATAGAATAGATTAAAATATATCCTGAGCATATGCATGCATTAAGCAACCAATGTTTATGAAATAAGATGATTGGGACACAAAAAGCTGTGAGGCTATCAAAGTCCCAAGTGAACTGAACTGAACTGAACTGAACAAACATGGGCTGGACAAATAAAACAAAACTCCTTTTGTGGTGGAGAGTCAAAAATACATATATAAGTAGATGCATGAATATCCAAGCCCAATGAGATAAAAACCAACTTACAATGGCCACGGAATGGGGGGCAGGCCCAGTGTATTCACGGGTCCTGCGAGTTCTCTGACCGACCATCATTTTGATGGCTTTGATGGCTCCTCCTTTGGTCCTCCCAATCAATGATCACAATCAGATTCCGTGGACCCGTCTAAACAGTCTGCAAAAGGACACAGTTTCAATGAAGTCAAACAGAGACAAAGCTAAATCTGCAGAATAAAAGAACTACACATTCACTCTAAACATTTGCTATAATGAATCTTTTTACAGGTATGTTGACGACATTACCGTATCCAAGGAAGTGGAGTGCGCTCGCTAGAAGTGACTTCCCTTGTGGCAAAGGTTGACGTCATGTCCTGTTTGCAAAATGGCGGTCTTGGTAACAGCGTCCAGAGTTTGAGTGATCGGTAGAAAGCCGAGCTGACCATAACAAACTGGACAGTGCTGCTCTTCTTTCTAAGGGCTTTTACAGTTTTGTATAAGTGTTATCAGTATATCACAGCCACCATGCCTGTGTACATCCGGAAGAATCTCTCCTTCACACCAACTTCTCTTGAGAGAATGTCGGACGAAGAGGAGGAAGATTATTTGCAGGATCCTGATCAGATGAGGGATTACCTGCCTCAGCCTTACCGGATGATAAACAAAGTGCTGATAAAGCTTTTGGAAGATGTGTGGGACATTATAGAACTGAAGGAAAACAAACGGCTTACAGAAGAACGGAAAATTCGACCACCTAAATATGACAACCCAACCGATTTGCCGGTAAGCTTATTTTTTTGTTTGTTTTTCATAAAAGTTCCATGTCTGTGTGTATGCATATGTGTGTGTGTGTGTGTTGTGTGTGTGTGTGTGTGGTGTGTGTGTGCACAACACATGTTCTTTTTTCTTCTTCCTAAAATACTGGTTCACGCAAAAACGAGTAGGTCACCAGCGCGCATGTTTGTGTGTATGTGTTTTACTGTGTGTATGAACATTTACCTTACAAACTAGCCATTGAACAAGTCTTTGCCTGGGTCTCCCCAACCCCAATCTCATCATGTCTACCCATCTTTGACCCTCCTGCTTTTCTCTCCCTCTGTGTATTATGTCAGTGCACCTTCCCATCTTCCACCAACATCAGTCGTCATCTCCCAAATTTTACTCTCATCCCTCTTTCTTTCTTTCTCTGTCTACTCGATAAGATAATGTTGCTTATAGCCCAGCCGACCGCAAAGGGCCACATCAGGGCTGTCTACTCTCACAAACACATACACATGCATGTGTGCGTGCATGCACACGCACACACACACACACACACACACACACACGCACACACATGCATTGATGCTCACGCACACACACACACACACACACATTCACGCACACGCACCCTCCCACACACACACACACACACACACACACACACACACACACACACACTCACACACACACACACACACACACACACACACACACACACACACACACGCACACACACAGAGATGGAGACAGACACACAGAGAGGGAAAGAGGATATTTTTAAAATGCTGCATGACACATGCACGCTCATGCTTGCATGAAGGCGCACGCGCATGCATGCACGCATGCACAGAGAATATTTGTGTTGAATATGCACAGCATACACACACATACACAGCATGCACATGTGCGCGGATGTGTGCACACACACACACACACACACACACACACACAACACACACACACACACACACACACACACACACACATTGTCTAATATCACGAATAGTGGATAGACGTTAAATGAAGGACACACACACACACACACACTGGCACACAGGGACACACACACATGCACACACTCACAAAACACACACAGACATACACAAATACATTCACACACACACACACACACACACACACACACACACACACACACACACACACACACACACACACAGATGCGCATGCACATGCATATGTGAGTTACATGTGCACAATTGCTTACAAGTGAGCGCAGTTTCTCATACGCATGCACACAGACGTGCGTATACACACACACACACACACACACACACACACACACACACACACACACACAGCGCACATTTTCGTGTGCGTGCGCACACACACTCACATGCACATGCAGGTGCGCATGCATGCACGCACGCATGCATGCACACACACACACACAAACACACTCACATTTTGGGCAGTGAGATAGAGTGTTCATCATCTCCTACCTAACTCATGTTGCAAATTGTGCATATTCTTTCTTCTCTTAACACTCCGTATCATGCTTTTTTCTGTTTCAAGCTTATGATTACGACAATGCAGTAATAGCATTGCAGTGATAACTGATCTGCAGTTGTGTAATAGATGTTGTGTTACAGACACCGCATTGAAAGTGTTTGTAAATAAGACATTAATTTAATGATTGATTAGATCTTTTGAGAGACTCTTGCCAAGTTTGAATGAACGAGTCATTCAGATTGCCTTGTGCTATTAGACAAAGAAATTACACTTATGAAACGCTGTGAACCTGAAACACATTCGTAGCCAATGAGTTTCAGTTGAAATTGCTTTAAGGTCGCTAAACTATTATGGTGATGTAGCACACACATACACGCTCACTTTTTATGTTTGACACAAAATTTTACATACTTTGAGGTTATTTAACTGGCCCCAAACTTGATCATTCTCACATTCATTTTTAAAGCTGATTGAAACTTCCCAGTCTCTCCATAAACAAGTGAATTGATAGTATTTTAATATTTGTTTTCAAGCAAAAAAGATATTCAAGAAAATTCAAGATGTTGTTTTTCTATTTATGTTTAGTTTTTGATTCCATAAATTTCACATATATGAGTAGTAACTAGTATGAATGTGTAGATAATGATTGTATCTTAATGTTTTTGCTCTTTCTCTGTTGATTGTGGGTTGTTCTGAAAGCAGTTATTTTACTACTCTGATGGCTGTTGCTATTGTTACTGCAACCAGCTGCCTAGAGACATTTTTTACTTGTGCGTGGCAACATTGCAGTTCCTCAGTCAAGCAACAGCACTAGCCAGCAGCCCAGATGGAAAGTATCTGTTTGCCGGATTGCCCAACGGTCTAATGGCCATGGAAGCCTTAACTCAGCAGACACTCAGTCAGTGGGAGGAAGATGGGGCTGAAATCACCAGCATTCAAACCTACGCTTTCACTGCCACTGCGTGTTTGCTGGTCACGGTGGATGATATGGGTATGTTGATATGCAGCTTGCTGCATTTATAAGTGTGTGTGTGTGTGTGTGTGTGTGTGTGTGTGTGTGTGTGTGTGTGTGTGTGTGTGTGTATGAATTTCGGTATATTCTAAAATTTTGAATTTGCGTATATTCTGCGAAAAAGAATATTTGCAACTTTTTCTTTCTTTTGCTTTCAGACCATGCACATTGTACATAATGTAATTTTTTCCCCAAATCATTGTATTGCCTTTTTTTTAGATTAAAGAATAGGTTTCTTCTGTGGTTGAATATTCCATTCTAGTTTCTCATCTTTCAGTAACATATTCTACCACTGATTCCACATTTTTTATCAAATCTTTATATTTATAGTATTTTACGGTGATGCTGTTCTTTTGTGCAAACAAAATATTGTCATATTTTCCAAAGTGATCTATAAAACAAAGACTTTTTTGTATCATAATAGATGCTGCTCAATTAGTTAATCTCAGATTCTCGTACATATTGACTATGTTCTGTTGCAGCTGCTGCACGTCTCTTCCTGTTTGCCTGTGATTGCCTCTTCTTTGTGAAAGTGCTCAATGAAACTGTAAGTTTTTGTTCATCTTCATTGATTTGATGCCTTAATTTGTATTACTTCAAATGCAAATCTTCTCACATCCCATCATACAGCCCTGATGTGGCCCTTTGCGGTCGGCTGGGCTATAAGCAACATTATCTTATCCTACATCCCATCATTATTTCATCACGGGAGCAAGAGTTACCCTACTTGCATGTTATTTGCTGTTTACAGTTGTCTGCCTCATTTTAGATTTCCTTTCATGTCAATCAAACTGAGGTTATCCATCATTGTTTCTGTGTGTTTGTTTGACTGTATTCAAGATTGAAAAGACTGTGCCAGTCTTGAATGCATGTTAATTTGTGTTTGTTCCTTTCTCCAGTTGTTGTTGCTGTGTAGATGTGTCAGGTACAGGGTTTATGGGCAGGCTTGGCACATTCTTTTTTTAGGGATGTCTCCCTTTGTGTTCTGTGTGCTCTGTGTTCTGCTTGGGTGTCATAAACATCATTCCTTTGGAGTATGCAAACGCACACCCTTTTCAGACATTTCTGGTCACTTTCATTATATTGACTGACTGAATATTCATTTCTGTGTCCATATATCAAGCAATTTGTGTAGATATATGTAGATTAACTGTGCATGCACAGTGTGTGTGTGTGTGTGTGTGTGTGTGTGTGTGTGTGTGTGTATGGGTGCTGCGTGCGTGCATGTGTGCGTGTGTGTGCACGCTTACGCGTGCATGTATGTGTGTATTCCTCGATGTGCGTGTAAACAGGCAAAGTAATGAATCAGTTCTGAAAAATCAATCCAGCAAACAAAGAAATAACAATGCAGTTTCGTCTTTGTCATGTATGGTTTGTAGGAGGGAGGTGCGAAGGATAACAATAGCAAGTTGTCTTTGTCATGTATGGTTTGTAGGAGGGAGGTGCGAAAGATAACAATAGTAAGTTATCTTTGTCATGTATGGTTTGTAGGAGGGAGGTGCCAAGCTGTTGACAAGTTGCTGTGAGGCTTCTTTGGAAGGAGACTATGTGGGCATCATCTTGGAAAGTAAGAACACTCAGGCTTGATCTCACTGTAGAGTCCATCACCATATGATAAGAAAGAGCTCAGGTTTGGTCTCACTGTATTATCCATTACAATACTTTTTGTTTTTGTTGTTGCTGTTGTTTTTGTTGTTGTTGTTTTTTGTAATCAAGGCATGAATTTTTCCACATTGTTTTGACTCGTTGCTGTACACAGTATGTATGCATGTCTTGTCATGTGATTCACATAGAACTGGTCAGTCAACATGCAGACATATATACTTAAACTCAAGCACACATACACGCACACGTGCATGCATGCACGTCTGCATGCGCACACATACACACATGCATGTGCGCGTGCACACACACACACACACACACACACACACACACACACACACACACACACACACACACACACACATGCATACATATACAAACACATACACACACATACGCACTCTCTCTCTCTCTCTCTCTCTCTCTCTCTCTCTCTCTCTCTCTCTCTCTCTCTGTGTCTCTCTCTCACACACACACACATGTGTACATATACAAACACACACACACACACACACACACACACACACACACACACACACACACATACACACACACACACACACACACACACACACACACACACACACACATGTAAACATATACAAACACACACACACACACACACACACACACACACACACACACACACACACACACTCATTTTGATATATATATCGATTGTCTCTGGCGTTCCTCTGAATCCTCATTTCGTCAGTGCACATTGCATGCTTTGAGATGTCCTCTTCATACATATGCTATTCATGATTCTTTGTCAAGTCACTGGGCTGACACAGTCAGGACACCTGACAGGTGCCTTGTCCACCCATCCATCCACTTCGTTTGTGTCTCTCCTGCAGACACCAGCAGCAAGGAGGTGTGGTTTGAGGCCCACCGCGTGCCCCGAGAGGCCTGGATCAGTGAGCTGGAGGCCATTGAGGAGAAGATCCAGAAACAGAAGGAAAGGGAGCAGAAGGAAAAGGTAAGTCCGGCATGGATGTTGGAGTTTTCTCCCCCTTATTCACCTGTTGTGGACATTATCTCAACTATACGATTCAGACCCCACAGCATGTTGATAAGTTGAATGAGCAAATTAGCTGGTAAGTTGGTTGACTCAATATGATGGGTTCCCGTTTGTTTCTGTATTTTGTTTCTTCTCTCTTTTTGTTATATTGTTTAAACAGTGCATGCTGTCAGTGTCCAGAAACACCTTCTAGCTACAGACTTCACAGTGGCATGTGAAGGGAACAACTTTTTGCGCTGAAGGAAAGGAATGACACACACTTCAAGCATCATCTTCATTGTTGTTGTCTTCTTCTTTCATATGTGTGTGTATGTGTAAGGAGTTCATTTTAGAAATTGTATTTTTCAGCATGTTGTGGCTGATACTGTCATCAGTCTTTTGTTCTGTTTTACTTTGAGCTGTTGTTTTAGTGTAAAAAAATGACTGACTGAGAAAGTAGAGGCTGACGAGAGAAGAGAGAGAGAGAGAGAGAGAGAGAGAGAGAGAGAGAAGAGAGAGAGAGAGAGAGAGAGAGAGATAGATCTGCAGGAGTTGCCTGTTTCAATATATATATATATATATATATATATATATATATATATATGATTAACAAAATATTGTGGTGGCTACAGTAATGAAATCAGAATGCAGATAATTGCATATCTAAAAAACAACAAAAACAATTATTGTATTTTTTGTGATGAAAAAACAACAACTCCAGTTTCTAAACCATGGACACACCTTGGTTTTATAATAGAAACAAGAGAAGCATTTTGTCTGTTTGAACTTGCATGTCCTGAGTGCACGCCACAATGGCCGTTTTTGTAGGAATGACATCAAACAGTGTTGTTGTTGTTTTTGGGGGGGAGGGGGGGGGGGGGGTTCATAGAGGGTACATCAACAGCTAGAATTTCCTGTCATATGCCCCGTTTTTGTACTCCCAGTTCTTGTAGAACAGGGAGTACTTTACAATGGGAACGAAGAAATGCTGTCTGTGTGTCTGTCTGTCTGTGTGTCTGTCCGTGGTCAAAATGTATTCCACTCGCTTCAGACAAAACTTCTGGGCCGATCTTTCTGAAAATTTGTATGTATGTTCATTATGGATCACGGATGATGCCCAATGTTTTCTATTTTACCAGAATAGCCGTTAGTAACTTCTATAATGGCCCAAAACAGTTTTTCTTCTTTATGGAATATCTTAGAAAGTACTTGTATTCAAGATAAACTGGGAGTATGTTTATATGCTTTGCATCTTGTTTTTCTTTGCATCGGTTGGATGTGATTGAAAGCATAGCCGTAGGACTAGTAAGGAAAGGATCAATGCATGCAGAGACTTCAGCTGCCTCCTTTCCCATTTACCATACTCCACCACAGTGAGGGAAGGGTGAAGAGAGAGGATGGGGAAGCATGTAGAGTAGACTCTGTGTGTGTGTGTATGCGTATGTGTGTGTGTGTGTGTGTGTGTGTGTGTGTGTGTGTGTGTGTGTGTGTGTGTGTGTGTGTGTGTGTTGTGTGTGTATTGTGTGTGTGTGTGGTATGTATGTGTTGTGTGTGAGTTGTGTGTGTGTGTGTGTGTGTGTGTGTGTGTGTGTGTGTGTGTGTGTGTGTGGTTGTGTGTATTGTGTGTGTGTGTGTGTGTGAGTGGAAGGAGTGCAGAGAAGGGAGAGAGAGAGGGGTGGGGAGGCGAGGGTGATGTGCGGGGAAGAGCACATAGTTATGCATGTTTAGAGAACAAGCAAACAAACAGAAAATACTTAGGAAATACAAGAAGCATGCAAGAAGTATGGAGACCATCAATTTTAAAGCATGAGGAAAAAGAATGACAATAAAGCACAAGTTGAGATAAAAGAAATGTATATTCATAGCCAGTCACCATGGGAGGGGGAGGAGGAGGGGCTGTATGTTATGTAGATTACAGATCTGCATCTTTCCAGCAGGAAATAGCTAAGAGAGAAAGAGAGAGAGAGAGATGCAAATATGCGCTAATATTATGAAAAAGAGAAAAAAAGAAAAAATCCAAATGTGACAAAAGAAAGAAGGAAAGCAAAAGTAGGAAGCCGAAGACAAGAAATAAAGAAAGAAGAAGATGAAGAAGCCTGCCTTCATTGACTTATTCTGATTCTGTTCTTATCTAACCACTTCTTTCACTCATTCACATTTTTACTGGGCACAACACATTTAACAAGAATGTTACCTCCAACTGTAGTTTTTCACACCCTCAGGCCAAACATGAAAGGGAGTTGTTCATGGAATGACTAAAGCTACAGCTGTCTAAAGTTCCTGGTGAAAAGAAGCTGGACATTGTGAACCATTATAGATCATTCATTCAATGACTTATTCCCATCCTGTTCCAGAAACAGAAGGAGAGAGTTCAGAAGGAGGGGAAACAGACACACAAAGTAATTTTCATCCTGAGTGTTGTGTGATTCCCCTCCCTGTGTTGATTGTCACGAGTTCCCCAGTCAGTTCTGGTTCCAGGACAAGCAACAGTGCCTTGTCGTGATCTGAATGGCAGTTCTGTCACGATCAGAGGCGTAGCTAGCTGCTGCCTAGCTGACTAGTTTGCTTGCTGAAGCATACTTATTCAGTTAATTGGTTCATTGATTGATTGGTTGGCTCCTTGGCTGGCTTGTTGATAGGCCTTTTTCTGTGTTCCTTTCTCTACTGTTTTGTTTTTCTTCAGGACAGTAAGAAAGAGAAAGAGAGAGAGAGATTGTGATTTTCCTTTGTTTTTTTTTTTCTTCTAGATTTCATGATTGATGCTGAATTGAATGATGTAGCAGTTAGCTCAGATCCTGCCTTGAATAATCACAGTACATGAACAGAATAATGATCCGTGCTGGAAAAAAACCCACAGTGTTTCCTCCCATATGGACTTCTTCCTCCGGTAGTTTAGCAGCTGACTTCAAAATAACACTGGCAATACAAAAAAACGTTTTGACTTTACGTGAAGAGGATAGACAATATGAAGGTACTTTTTTCTCTACCTTTATATTTTCAAGTTAATAGGATAGACAGTTGAAAGATTTGATTTTATTCGAGGTTTGGAAATACAGAGAAACTGAAACATGGATTGGATTCCTGAAACCATTGAAAATATTTGTTTCTTTCAGGCATTTTGATAGCTATGTGGTGTGTGTGTGTGTGGGGGGGGGGGGGGGGGGGGGGGGGGGGGGGGGGGGGGGGGGGGGGGGGGGGGGGGGGGGGGGGAGGGGGGGGGGGGGGGGGGGGGGGGGGGGGGGGGGGAGGGGGGGGGAGGAGGGGGGCAAAGCATTTTTGATTGATTGTGGCTGAATGTAGGGAGCCAAATGTCTTGGTTTGTGTGTCAAAGTGTGCTTTGTGCTGACAAGTGCTTTTCATGTACAGGGATGCTGCATGCATTGTTTGTTTGTACCCATACTTGTTGTATCTCTTTCCTCTTGTTCCTGACCTTATGTGAATTAATTGAATGGTGATGTTATACCCATACTTGTATCTCTTTTGTTGACACACATATTTCTTGTATCTCTTTCCACCTGTCCTTGAACTTCCCATGTGTTTTAATTGAATTATAAGATCATTTTTACCCAAATATTGTTTCTATACATGTTTTAGCTCTGATGCTTGTGGGCTTTGTTTGATTTTGTCATTGTTGTTTTACATTGTAAAATCCTGATTTTTCAGCCATATCCCCTTTTATTTTTATTATTATTATTATTGTTGTAATGGAGCCCTTGATTCCGTGTTGTGTGCCTGGATTAGAGGAAAAGAGTGAACAACCTTCAATGGAGGAATCTGCTGATCAATCCACTGAGGATCTACACAAATCACAGGTAGCACACCCGTGTCAGTGTTGATTAGTATACGTATATCATATTCTTTTTCTGTCATGTTCTTTGCTTACAACTCTGAGGTTCTGCACCTTTGGTGTGATTTTTGCACACGTGACCGCTTTTTATTCCCTGCATTAAAGTGGCCATGTTCCATTTTGGGGGATGATATCTAATATTTCTATTAGTTGGAACGCTCATGTAGTATTCTCTGTCTTCCATGTTTCTTGACTATCTTTGAACATCATAATTGATGAGTTTTTTGTATATGTGATTGTGGATAAACCCGATATAAAGTAGAGCAGCCATATTCAGTCTTTCATGATGATGTCTAAACTGAATACCAGTTTGCATGTGTTTTCCTCAGTGTGTGTGTGTGTGTGTGTGTGTGTGTGTGTGTGTGTGTGTGTGTGTGCACGTTCGTGCATGCGTGCGTGCGTGCGTGCGTGTGTGCGTGGGTGTTTTAGTATATGCATGTGATGCATCCTATCAACAGATAATGGTCAGCTCTTCTTTGCGATGGATGGAACTGGATTTAAAGTGTGTGCAACTTTTGTTGTTGTTGTTTTTTTTGTCCAGCTTTATCACACACCACCACTTCAGTATCCTTGATTTGGGCTGTGTCTGTCTGCATTAAATATGAGCATGACACTTTAACTTCAGGAATAATTAATGGAGAGAGGAAATTCCAATAATTAAGCCTTGAGATACAAAACGATTATGTCTGTCTTAGGTGCTGCTTGTGCATAAAAGCCTGAAAAAAGGTTAACAACATATTACTCACAGTTCTGTTTTGGAAAAACTGTGTATGTAGCTGCCTTTCAAAAAAATCAAGGAAAGTGTAGACCTGTGATGTTTCGAAATATTTTGTTCATCATTTACCATTTTTTTTAGATAAGATAATGTTGCTTATAGCCCAGCCGACATTTTTTTTTAGATCTCTGATATTCAAGAAAACCTAAACAAAAACAAAAAATGAAAACAAACAAAAATTCTAGACTTGTGATTTTTGTTTTTTAATATTTGGTTCATCACTTATAATGATTTAAAATCCTCTGATATTCAACAAAACCTTAAAAACAAAACAAAAACAAACAAAAAGTTTAGGCCTGTGATGTTTTGAAATACATGTATTTGGTTCATTTATAGTTTGTTTGTTTTTTAATCGTCAGATATTCAACAAAACCTAAAAAGCAAAACAAAAGCAAACAAACAAAAAAAAGACACAAGAACAGTATGAATTCTGTTTCATGTCTTCAAACAGATATATTATTGTCTTTGTTTTCAGTTTATAGCTTTGTTATGATATATAAAGTGACCTCCTCTTTGCGTAACAAGATGCGATGAAGGAGATTGTGATTTGTCATTTAACGCTTCAAAACTGTCGTGCGCTGATTTTCATCTTTCTTGCTTATGGCTCCGTGAAAGAGGGAGCCAAGAGCTCAGAAGTTTACGGATGTTTCATGTTTCTAGAAAATACAGTTATCTTTGATGAGAAACTCATCAACAGTTACATATGGAGAACAAACAGCTCAGCCCAATTGTTATACTGAAGAACCAGGATTGTAAAAGAATGATAGGCCAAGGGAGTAGTACATGTACAAGGTAGAACTTATTATTTTGAAGAAACATTATGTACAAAAGTATTTTGCAAACAGAATGTATTGCAATTAATTTATCATGTCTACTTAAATGACTGAGAGTCGTGGTGCAGAAAGAAAAGGAGGGTAACTGCCGTTCTGTTGTGTGTCAGGATTCGAAGGGGAATCCCCCCGTGTCTCCTCCCCTCTCCCAGGCAACATCCTGGTGGATAAGTCTGCCCACAAGTTCTCTGCCCCTGCACTGATCTTGAAAGTCAAACCTCCAGTGCCTTACACAGGTCAGGCAGCTTCCTTTTTTTTCTGTGTTTTCTGATTTACCATGAAGGATTTAGTTTATTTAGTATCGTGTTTTTAGAAGAATGCCCAAAAAGTCTGTCTGTCTGTCTGTCTGCCTGTCCATCCCTCTCTCTCTCTCTCTTTCTCTATCTCTCTCACTCACGCTCCACCATCACTGCCGCTGCCGCCACTACCACCACCATCATCACCACCTATTCAGTCTGTAACTGAGACATAATGTCTGTAGATAATTGAATTCATATCTTGCCAGCTATTGAAAAAAAAAAACACACACACACATACAAAATTTGGTCTTCTTGCAAAGGTGATAATTGACTGCCAAGTGTGTGGCAATGATGAAAGCCTGGAGACCATTGACTGCCAAGTGTGTGGCAATGATGAAAGCCTGGAGACCATTGACTGCCAAGTGTGTGGCAATGATGAAAGCCTGGGGACAAAGGTGATCATTGACTGCCAAGTGTGTGGCAATGATGAAAGCCTGGGACAAAGGTGATCATTGACTGCCAAGTGTGTGGCAATGATGAAAGCCTGGGGACAAAGGTGATCATTGACTGCCAAGTATGTGGCAATGAATAAAGCCTGGAGACCAAGGTGATCATTGACTGCCAAGTATGTGGCAGTGATGGAAGCCTGGGGACAAAGGTGATCATTGACTGCCAAGTGTGTGGCAATGATGAAAGCCTGGAGACCATTGACTGCCAAGTGTGTGGCAATGATGAAAGCCTGGGACCATTGACTGCCAAGTGTGTGGCAATGATGAAAGCCTGGAGACCATTGACTGCCAAGTGTGTGGCAATGATGAAAGCCTGGAGACCATTGACTGCCAAGTGTGTGGCAATGAGAAAGCCTGGGACCATTGACTGCCAAGTGTGTGGCAATGATGAAAGCCTGGGGACAAAGGTGATCATTGACTGCCAAGTGTGTGGCAATGATGAAAGCCTGGGACCATTGACTGCCAAGTGTGTGGCAATGATGAAAGCCTGGGACAAAGGTGATCATTGACTGCCAAGTATGTGGCAATGAATAAAGCCTGGAGACCAAGGTGATCATTGACTGCCAAGTATGTGGCAGTGATGGAAGCCTGGGACAAAGGTGATCATTGACTGCCAAGTGTGTGGCAATGATGAAAGCCTGGGACCATTGACTGCCAAGTGTGTGGCAATGAATAAAGCCTGGAGACCAAGGTGATCATTGACTGCCAAGTGTGTGGCAATGAATAAAGCCTGGAGACCAAGGTGATCATTGACTGCCAAGTATGTGGCAGTGATGGAAGCCTGGGGACAAAGGTGATCATTGACTGCCAAGTGTGTGGCAATGATGAAAGCCTAGGACAAAGGTGATCATTGACTGCCAAGTGTGTGGCAATGATAAAAAGCCTGAGGACAAAGGTGATCATTGACTGCCAAGTGTGTGGCAATGATGAAAGCCTGAGGACAAAGGTGATCATTGACTGCCAAGTGTGTGGCAATGATAAAAAGCCTGAGGACAAAGGTGATCATTGACTGCCAAGTGTGTGGCAATGATGAAAGCCTGAGGACAAAGGTGATCATTGACTGCCAAGTGTGTGGCACTGATGAAAGCCTGGGGACAAAGGTGATCATTGACTGCCAAGTGTGTGACAATGATGGAAGCCTGGGGACCAAGGTGATCATTGACTGCCAAGTGTGTGGCAATGATGGAAGCCTGGGGACCAAGGTGATTATTGACTGCCAAGTGTGTGGCAATGATAAAGCCTGGGACAAAGGTGGTCATTGACAAAGGTGATCATTGACTGCCAAGTGTGTGGCAATGATGAAAGCCTGGGGATGAAGATGGTCATGCAGGGTCAGTGTGACTCGGGCACCACTTAAGCCCCATGGTTACTACTCCTGTGAATTTCAGGGTGCAGTTTTTTGCCTGGTTTGTTATGTGCCGTCTACAGTGAGAGAATGTTTACAGTGAAACCTTCGCATAATCCACTGTCCAGATATCTGTCTTGACCATGAAGGGGGGTATCACGATGAAGGCCACTCAAAGAGGGCTTCTGTACCCTGTTCATGTATATTTCAATACATTTTCTTTGATCACAGAAGGGGAGGAAGAAATCACTGAAAGACGTTGATATTAATATTCAGTTTCTTTGCATATCCCTGATATACGTTTTCCTGTAATATTCACCATCTTGTCATATGAGCAATGTGACATATTCCGAGTCCTTTCCCTCCCCCTTTCAGCCAATGCCTCCAGCAGCAACTTTTTCGCCACTCAGAAGGTGGACGCCACAGGAGCCGTGCTGGGCACGGGGCAGACTCACATCATGAGCGCCGCCCACCTGGAATCTCGGGACAGCACGTTTCAGCACATGCATTCCGGCCTGATGAAGTACATGACCAAGGACGAGGACAGGAAGGAACAGGACGTCATGATGGCCACCTTTCACTTCCTCAACCCCGGGCGCGTCCTGATGACTGGGTCCGAGCCCATTGGGCAGACTGGTGAGGCAGGTTGAGCTTCTTTTGACGGGCATGCAAGTATGCGCGCAAGCACGCCTGCACGCGCACACGCAAGCATGCATGCACGCACACGCAAGCACGCACGCACTCACTCACGCATGCACGCACACACGCACGCACGCACACACACACGCACGCATACACACATACATACAGTACATACATACATACATACATGCATACGTACACACACATACACATGCATGCACACATGCATACACACATACATACATACATACATATACGTACATATACGTACATACGTACATACATACATACATACATACATACATACATACATACATACATACATACATACATACAAATGCTTGCCTAAAAGCACACAGACATACACACACACACACACACACACACACACACACACACACACACACACATATATATATATATATAAATAATTTTAAAAAAATATATATGTCTATATATATATATATATATATTGAGTTTCTTTTCACACACACACACACAGCCCTGATATGGCCCTTTGCGGTCGGCTGGGCTATAAGCAACATTATCTTATCTTACACACACACACACACACACACACACACACACACACACACACACACACACACACACATATATATAATATATATATAATATATATATATATATATATAATATATATATATATATATATATAATATATAATTGAGTTACTTTTCACACAGACACTCACACTCACACACACACACACACACACACACACACACACACACACACACACACAAGCGCGCATACATGCAGGTGCCTGAGCACACATGCATGCATGCTTGTCTACATGCACACATACACACATTCCTATTAGCGGTGCACTGAGCTAGAATTTGCGCATTTTTATGATCATGTATAGCATTTTCAGACTGAAATGCGGGAAGAAGTTCTTTTCTTTTTTCTTTTTTTTTTTTTTTTTTGCATATGCATGACATGTATGAGACACTGTTTGAAATACCCAAGTCTGTATAACAGATCACTCCACCTGTGTTACACTGTATGAAATACCCATGTCATTGCAACAGATTGCCCGACCTGTGTCACACTGTATGAAATACCCATGTCTATGTAACAGATTGCCCGACCTGTGTCACACTGTATGAAATACCCATGTCTATGTAACAGATTGCCCCACCTGTGTTACACTGTATGAAATACCCATGTCTATGTAACAGATCGCCCCACCTGTGTTACACTGTATGAAATACCCATGTCTGTGCAACAGATCGCCCGCCTGTGTTACACTGTATGAAATACCCATGTCTATGTAACAGATTGCCCCACCTGTGTTACACTGTATGAAATACCCATGTCTGTGCAACAGATTCCCCACCTGTGTTACACTGTATGAAATACCCATGTCTGTGTAATAGATCGCCCCACATGTGTTACACTGTATGAAATACCCATGTCTGTGCAACAGATTCCCCACCTGTCTTACACTGTATGAAATACCCATGTCTGTGCAACAGATCGCCCCACATGTGTTACACTGTATGAAATACCCATGTCTGTGCAACAGATTCCCCACCTGTGTTACACTGTATGAAATACCCATGTCTGTGCAACAGATCGCCCCACCTGTGTTACACTGTATGAAATACCCATGTCTGTGCAACAGATCACCCCACCTGTGTTACACTGTATGAAATACCCATGTCTGTGCAACAGATCGCCCCACCTGTCTTACACTGTATGAAATACCCATGTCTGTGCAACAGATCGCCCCATATGTGTTACACTGTATGAAATACCCATGTCTATGTAACAGATTGCCCCACCTGTGTTACACTGTATGAAATACCCATGTCTGTGCAACAGATCGCCCCACATGTGTTACACTGTATGAAATACCCATGTCTATGTAACAGATTGCCCCACCTGTGTTACACTGTATGAAATACCCATGTCTGTGCAACAGATCGCCCCACATGTGTTACACTGTATGAAATACCCATGTCTGTGCAACAGATCGCCCCACATGTGTTACACTGTATGAAATACCCATGTCTGTGCAACAGATCACCCCACCTGTGTTACACTGTATGAAATACCCATGTCTGTGCAACAGATCGCCCCACCTGTGTTACACTGTATGAAATACCCATGTCTGTGCAACAGATCACCCCACCTGTGTTACACTGTATGAAATACCCATGTCTGTGCAACAGATCGCCCCACCTGTCTTACACTGTATGAAATACCCATGTCTGTGCAACAGATCGCCCCATATGTGTTACACTGTATGAAATACCCATGTCTATGTAACAGATTGCCCCACCTGTGTTACACTGTATGAAATACCCATGTCTGTGCAACAGATCGCCCCACATGTGTTACACTGTATGAAATACCCATGTCTATGTAACAGATTGCCCCACCTGTGTTACACTGTATGAAATACCCATGTCTGTGCAACAGATCGCCCCACATGTGTTACACTGTATGAAATACCCATGTCTGTGCAACAGATCGCCCCACATGTGTTACACTGTATGAAATACCCATGTCTGTGCAACAGATCACCCCACCTGTGTTACACTGTATGAAATACCCATGTCTGTCCAACAGATCGGCCCACCTGTGTTGCGCTGTGGTGGAAAGGGACCAATCATCTGCTGCAGTTCTCCCTGCTCAAAGCAGGCAAAGGTAAAAACACACACCAGATCTGCTACCAGTGTACCTGGGATTCCATGTTAGCAGGCTTGCTCACCCCTCTCTCATTCTGTGGTACAATTGTCTCCACAGACCCTGTCCTCCTCCTCATCACTACAGTTGTTGTGTCTGTCAGAGTGACCATCGCAGCTTTTAGTGCTGGTAAATAGAGGGTGATTAACAGGCCTGTCTCCTCTCACAGTATGTTGCATCATGCCAGATATCCTTGACTTTTTTCTCCTTCGTTTGCTTAGACAGGAACCCCAGAGGCACTGACGAAGGCTGCTGTACGGCAAAGCCCCTCCAGTGACCCATAAAGCTTTTCCCTCATCAGTGTGTTGGCAGGCCAGGTCTCTGCCCTTAGCTTTTCATGTGTGGGACAGTCCTGCAGGAAGCGTTCCACTGTCATTAGGGCTGTACCGCATGGGTAACTTGAAGACTCGCCAATTCTTGACTTTCCACAATGCATTATAGGCTGAACTGTCTCAAGAAGAAACTCTAGGGAGAGCTTGACAGCAGAAGGTCTTCAAAGAAGAAACCCCCCTCAGACAAGTGTTTCAGCCCTGAACTCCTTACACTTTAAGGGCACCGGGCCGCAGGTAATGACTCTCAGATGCCCTTCTGCTGCCGTTCTTTCTTTTTTTCTGGCACTGCCAAGATTCGAACCCACAACTTTTGAATGGGTGGATGTCTCAAGGTATGCGATTTTAGACAGATGTCTCACCCCACTGCTAACGGACACCTGTTCTAAGCTTGGAAATTCAAGCCTTATGAAGTTCCCTTTTATTCCTCCTTGATCAGATCTTTCTGGGTTCCTTTTCATCTGCTTCAGCCATTGCTCTCAGGGTTCTGAACATCTTCCTACCTGAAATGCTGAGCTGTTTCATGAGGTCATAGCCTGATGAGCTATCTTAGACTACAGAATTAGTAAAGCTTTGATACACAAGCATCAATGTCCACTGCTGTGTACTGTGCTTGGTTGCTCAAGGTGCACCAAAGGTGTTTGTAGCTTCAGTGTGTAGAGTACTTCTTTGTTGCTCGAACTTATGAAAATATGTTTATAGGAGACAGGTAACAGAGCTTAATCTAGAGTGCAGGATTGGTACAATCCCCCGAAAATCTGTTCTTTCCCGCAATTATCGAGTCTTAATGCGGGCAGACTCCCGCACAGTTGCAGGACTGCCCGCCCTGTTCACTGATCGTTGCGTTCGCTCGTTTGTCGACTGCTTGAAAAACTGAAACTAGGAGCGAACGATTTCTTTATATTTCATTGGCTGTTAGTGTAAATCAACCAATCGGCGCGTTCATCTCCTCCATCTCGATCACCGACAAGAAGTTGCGAGAGTTTAAGGTGCGATATTTTCCAAAATGAAGCGTGCACCCACCCTATTCGACTTTGACTTTTGTGGAGGAAAAGTGAAAAAAAAAGATTCTGTGCCATGCGAGGGTGGAGAAGATCGTGAAGAAACCGCGACTACATCCAAAAGCTCGGAGAAGCAGCCCGAAAAGAGTGCCAGTGCAAGGGAACACTGGTTTCAAGACAATTGACTGAAGAAGTGGCCCTAGAGGGTGGGGGGGGGGTGAGGGGGGGAGTGCCCCCCTTTTTTATATGGGGGGGGGGGGGATGACTGCCCCCCTTTTAAAAAAAATCCTGATTAAGCTCTGAGGTAAAGACATGAAGTTGTTTCTCTAAGAAACAGAGGATTGACTTTTACTGAAGCACAAATCTGTTGCAACTGAAAGTTTTTCATGATTCTGTGGCTTTTTAAGAGCACTTTTTGTACATTTTTTCAGACACACTTACATACTCACTTGCACACTCATGTGTGCCTGTTCGTACGTACGCCCACACAATACTGCATCACACAGACTTCCTTTCTGTTCATCTTTATTGCCTCCTCTGTCCTTTCTCCCTTTTTCTCTCCTCTCCCTTTCCCATATTTGTCATCCCTGCCTCCCTTCTGTCTGTCTGTCTGTCCTGTCCCGCTCTCTCATCTCTCTCTCTCTTTATCTCTCTCTCTCTCTCTCTCTCTCCCTCTCTCTCTCTCTCTCTCACCTTATTTCTCATTTCACCTCCTCCCTCCTCCGAAGGATCTCTGTCGTCTGTCTGTCTCTCTCTCCTCTCTCTCTCCGACTCGTTCTCTCTCTCTCTCTCTCCTCTCTCCTCTCCTCTCTCCTCTC
>CM031608.1:29561819-29566819 GCA_018398815.1 Conus ventricosus
TAAGGGCAAGTTCTTTCGGGCAACAGACCTTTAAACAGAACACAGTTCTGTTTAAAGGTCTGTTGCCCGAGAGAGCTGTAAGCCTGTGTATGTTCAAATTTATGTTGTTGACACTGAGGAGTTGCATATCCCTCAATGGACATGAAAGAAAGAACATTTCTCAAACATTCACTTTTCAAAAAGGACAGCTCACGAGCACTTATTTGTGCAGAGGATGATTGGTTTTCACCATGGAGCACCGTTCTCTGGGACAAGTTTGCTTCCTATGTCACCTATACTTGTTCACAGTTGCCAACAACTCGCTTGTTTTCTTTCAACTCCAATTTTACACCAGGACCACTCTCCTGTGCAGCTTCACACTAAAAATTTCTAGCACTTCTGCAAGCAAATGTTAAATTCATTGAAAGTGATGAAACTTCATGGAAAAAAGTAACATATAATATGAAATCTATTTTTTTTTAGGATTTTTGTCTTATGATCCATGGCATTTTATGGTTTTGGAAATTGTTGTAATTGTTACCTTTCCACAAACACACAGTCACAAATTAGCATACGGAAGACACAATATTAGTGATAAAGCATTTAGAAAGAAAACAAATTCTAGATCGTTATGTATGTATGCATGGCACACTCAGACAGGCACAGTGTCGCTGACATATGTGAAGACACATGTACACACACACACATGCACGCACGCACACACACACACGCATGCACGCACGCACACACACACACACATGCACACACGCATGCACGCACACACACATGCACACACGCATGCACGCACGCACGTACACACACACACACAACACACTCTCACATACACACACAGTGCACCAGTACATTGTCCAGTGATTTATCAATACCGCTGTCAGGTACTGGGGAGGTGAGTGGAGAGTCAGAAGAACCAACGGACACATCCGGAGTCTTCATGTACACACTGCGCTCCTACCCAACCCTTGACCCCTACTGGAACAAAACACGCACCCCAGCTAACCTACAAGTCCATCCCACCGTGGAGAATCGACTGGAGGCGCTGATGAAAGAAAGGTGAGGAAAAAAATCTTTGTGGAGCACATCATTTCCTCGCGTTTGTTTGTATTGTTATTCAGCTGCCAAGTGGCACTGTTTAACAGAGCTGGTAAGCTTATGGTGTCCAATGATAAGGGCATCACTTGCAGTCAGTAGCTGTGCTACAATGATGGGGCTAATGACAGAAGCATATGAAGGCAGTTCGACCTTTTGACCAAAGGTCAGGGTCAGCTTTCACGCTGAGGTGTATGCGAGTGGATGGCCTGGATTGCCTCTATTAGTAAACGGTGTTTGCACTTTGATGGATTATGCTGATTTTGTCTGTATCATGTGCTTATTTTAAGAGGAGATGGCAGTTGGCAGACTCATGCTGTTCCTGTTGACCAAGGCTCACCTACTCCTTACTGGTGCTGATAAGTTTGGGCACTGGACTAGAAAGTGCCCAAGTTCCCATATGTCACTGGATTAATTTGAAAGTCATGATCTTGGACAGCGGACTGGAGGAAGCACATGGCCCTGTAGGTCCTTGGTTTAGTTTGAAAGTCGCGGAGAGTGACCAAGGATCTGTAGGTCCTTGGTTTAGTTGGAAAGTCACGGAGAGTGCCCACGGATCTGTAGGTTTTTGGTTTAGTTTGAAAGTCACGGAGAGTGCCCAAGGATCTGAGGTCCTTGGTTTAGTTTGAAAGTCACAGATAATACCCAAGGATCTGTAGGTCCTTGGTTTAGTTTGAAAGTCACGGAGAGTGGCAAATGTCCTGTAGATCTTTGGTTTAGTTTGAAAGTCATGGAGATTGTCCAAAGCCCTGTAGGTCCTTGGTTTAGTTTGAAAGTCATGGAGATTGTCCAAAGCCCTGTAGGTCCTTGATTTAGTTTGAAAGTCATGGAGAGTGCCAAATGTCCTGTAGGTCCTTGGTTTAGTTTTGAAAGTCATGGAGAGTACCCAATGATCTGTAGGTCCTTGGTTTAGTTTGAAAGTCATGGAGAGTGCCAAATGTCCTGTAGGTCCTTGGTTTAGTTTGAAAGTCATGGAGAGTACCCAAGGATCTGTAGGTCCTTGGTTTAGTTTGAAGGTCATGGAGATTGTCCAAAGCCCTGTAGGTCCTTGATTTAGTTTGAAAGTCATGGAGAATGCCAAATGTCCTGTAGGTCCTTGGTTTAGTTTGAAAGTCATGGAGAGTGCCAAATGTCCTGTAGGTCCTTGGTTTAGTTTGAGGTGAAAGCTTTTGTATTTAATCATATGCGACTGCTGTTATTTTGGAGGGAAGAGGTGGTGGTAGTGGTGTTAACATTTTAGTTGTATAACTTCTACTACCACTACTATAAATGATGATGATGAACTTTTATGTAACATATGTTCTACACACCAAGTTACAGCTCTTTGCAATTATTTTGGAGGGAAGAGGTGGTGGTAGTGGTGTAAACATTTTAGTTGTATAACTTCTACTACCACTACTATAAATCAGGGCTTAAAATGGTCTATCCAAAAATCAGAGGAAAATTTCTGAAGTGGCGAAGCCACGAATGCGTGCCTGCGAAGCAGGCACGCCCTGCTAGGGGGGTTTGGGGGCATGCCCCCCCAGAAAATTTTGAAAATCTAGAACAAAATCTGTGCACTCTGGCTCATTCTGAGCCCTATTTTTGGGAAAAAAATTGCACAGAAAAAGTGCAAGATTTAATGCAGAAAAGGTACATCCATACAGATATTCAATCCACTGTCAAAGACAAGACAAAGATCTTAAACATCTAAATCTAAAATGATATTGATATCAACACATTTAATGTGAAAAGAGCATAAAAAAGACCAACAGGTTATCAAGACAAAACAAAATGGTTATTGGTGGACACAGTTATCAAAATTCAAAACTCACGTTTGGAATGTGGAACTAAGCAATCTGAGAGGGGCTGGTTCTGTCGCCTCTTACGACAAGCACAGCCAAGCTGCAGAAATATTCTTTCCCTTCCCCTTGTCTGCAGGGAAAGCTGCCCATTTAATCTTTAGGATGGGGTCGGAAGAAGCATGACAGTGTGCTCTGCTTCTTCTTCTTGGGTGATGAAGGCATTTCAATTTCAATTACTTCTGTAGTACGGATGCTGACTGCAGAAGGCACATTGCTTGAAGACCGATTCTCCCTATGTTCAGCTTCAAGTGTTAAAGATCGATCCAAGTCTGTAGGTCCTGCACTTGAACTACGGGTGGGATCAATGGCCTTTCTTTTCATGGCGAGTCTTTTGTTCAAGGCACTGCTTGACTGTGAACGTGGATTCTTTTTCTGCATGACATCTATGGTTGGGGGTCTTTCGAATATGTTGACCGATCCGCTCGAATTCATCGGGATCTGACCTCACTTTCACGGACTTTAAAGTCCACTCCCACCTCCATTTGTTTTTGATCCTGCTTTCGTCAAACTTCTCTCCACGTTCGATGATTCTCACAGTCGCCATCTTGATAGATTAGGCGCCTAAAGCTACCGGTGCAAAATGGCTGTTTGCGACTTTGAACCGAATACGAATCAGAACCATATGCGAATGCGGACGCGTTTGGGGCGTTTTAGATCGGGTTTCTTTCCCCCGAGGAAATCGATTTTTTTCCCCGAGGAATTTTTTGGCTTCCCGAGGAATTTCTCGGATCCGAGGAGGATTTTAAGCCCTGATAAATAATGATATTGAACTTTTTATGTAACGTATGTTCTACACACCAAGTTACAGCTCTTTACAAGTTAATTAAATGAAATACACACACACACATACACACTCTCTCACACACACACACACACACACACACACACACACACACACACACACACACACACACACACATGCACGCACGCATGCACCACACACACACACACACACACACACACACACACACACACACACACACACACACACAGAGTTATGCTTTCCTCACCCCATGCTTGGCACATACATTGGCATTCACATAATGCACACACAGTCCTACATACATCTATGCATACTCTACATGCTACTGTGATGCATTTTCATCAAGGAAGAATTGTGTTTGTAAACCTGTCTTAAGTTTGATAAGAGCATCCAAGTGTCTGAGAGATATAAGCAGTTTGTTCTGTGTGACATGGGAAGAAAAATTCCTGTCACCATAAGTCTTTGATATGAAAATTGAGCGTATGGATAACTGTGTAAGGTATACAACAAGAAAATGTTAATCGAAAGTGAAAAAAAAAGAATTGTCCATGTAAAATTGTGAAATGTGTGTTTGTCATACAAGCATATGCATAGGGCTTATATCATGATTTGCTCTAGACAGATGCCAGTCTGTCTTTTGATGTTTGTATAGAGTCCTTGTGAACTCCTTTGTAAGGACTTTGCTTGTGTTGCTGCAGCAGGGGGGGTATCTTATTTCGCATCCCACTTCGCATAGGGCACTGCACCACTAACACAGACCTTTAATAAACGCTGCATATTAACCACCCCACTCCCACCCTGATTTACCCGAGTACAGAGTGGTCTCCACCTGGTGTCATGAAACTATCATGACTTGCTTATTACAGCGAGACAACAGCCATGTCTCTCTCCTGTAGTTTGTAGCAACAGGACATACTTCACTTATAAAGAATCGAGAACATAACAGAGATGATTGACATTACTGCAGTCAAAATTATAGGTTTACTACTTTCAATGATATAAAAACATGAGAATCAAAGACAAATCTCTGAGTTTTATTATAGCAGAGAAAATCCAACATTAAAAGTACACAATGAGAGCATTGTTCTCCCATCACCTTTAAGTCATTCCTCTGGCTGCCAATAGGATAGCATGCATGCCAACGAAGTACTGCAAAAGGTCAGAACAAATAAGTGTGTGTGTGTGTGTGTGTGTGTGTGTGTGTGTGTGTGTGTGTGTGTGGCATGCTCCAGACTGGCCCAGCAAGCTTTGCGGAAGCAGCGCTTACAGTTGCGCTGGGGAATGCTGCGATCTGACCTGGCCGTCAT
>CM031608.1:29571819-29854319 GCA_018398815.1 Conus ventricosus
CAGCATGAAAAACTTTTCTTCTTCAACCCTCGCTTTTGCTTACAAGTTTGACTTTGTTTCCTGAATCAGTATGACAGAAGCTTTTCTTGGGAAGTGCCACTAAGCATGGTAAAGAATGATTTACTGTGTCATTTGATTAAACAGACCCGTTTCAACAAAATGTCTTTTCCTTCCCTTTCTGCTAATGAACACATGCTGCAAATCTTATGTTCACTGTGGATGCTTCATGATCACCTTTTTATGTGGTTTAGGGTTTCCAAAGTTCAGACTTTGGTCTTCTGGATATGTTTCTCCTGAAAGAAAGCAAAACAAAATTGGACATTATGCCTCCTCCCCCCTTCCCCCTCCACTCCCAATCTCTCGTCACTCCTCCTAACCTCCTCCCCCACCCCTTTAAAAATGAGTTAAGTATGAAAAGTTTTTAAATAGATAAACAAAGAGTACACCCAAACTAAACTATGAAATACTTATCTTCACAGTATTTGGCTTTTAAAACATTCAGTTTACAAACATATATTTGCATTCTGAATGGGTTTTTTTTGGTGCTGATTTCTCTTTGTTTTTGTTTCTGAATAATACCTTGTAGAATCCTTCAGTTAATTTTTTTTCTCCTAATATGCAGGAAGATGGTATGGTCTGCTGCCATTACATGTTTCAGCACCAAGATTTGGAGAAGTATTTTCACTTGGATTAGACTGGTGCCTTCTCCTGCTTACATGCACGTTTGTCAGTGCCAGTGTCATTGCAGAATGTGTACAGCCTTTACTGTTAGGCAGATTCATTACTGTCTGTTCAAATCATGCTTGGTCACTTGGTGTGTACCAAGGGAATGGAACAGAAAGCATTTGAGTAGCAACTTAATCGCCAAAGTGGTACCTGGTGCACAGATTTTTTTCAGGTGATATGATAATGAAGGTATCAGTCACTTTTGAATACACTGTGGACAGCTGTGCAAGCAGTTCCAGAAGTATGCTGAGGACTCGAGGGACCAGGTTCAAGCTCAGGTAGCCAGACCCATGCATGTGAAATCAGATGTAGGTGACACCTTGCTGTAAACACCGAGTTGTTCTCATCCTGCAGATCAAGAAATGGACAGACCTGTCAGTGCCTTGATCCCACATGTGCATCAGATTAGATACATGTCTTAAAGATCCCGTGATCTACTTCAACTTTCGGTTAGTTTGGAAACACCTTTACCCTTCGCATGATTAAATACACATGTTAAAGATCCTGTGATCTGCAACAACTTTCAGTCAATATGGAATCGCTTGATAGTTTCATTCGTAAGATTGAAAACATACTCTAAAGATTCGATATCCTACAACATCAGTGAGTTTAGAGGACACACAACTGAGACAGAGCATGATTGTCAATGTGTGTTGAAAATAACTTATCACACAAAGAGTGCATGACGGAACAGCGTGGAAGAAGAACTATTTCCTGTTCTGAACTAAACAAAAAGTGGCCATGGAACACATGTGAGAAAGTGTTCACATTACAAATCTGTCAAGATCTGTTGTGACCAAATTTGTAAGAATGTTTTGCTTGGTTGTTGTGTTGTTTTTATTTATCCCTTTGTCGTATTATTGCCCTAATCAACTTTTCCAGTTTTCTGACATCTATTGTGTTGAGCCAGATGGGTGGTGGTTGTGTCTTTTGTTGTTGTTTTGTTCTAAGAAATATATCTTCCTCCCACCCCTCTCTGATACATTAATAATGTGAAAACTGGTGTACATGTATTCACAGCTTTCTTAGAAAGCTGTGAATACATGCACACCTCTTTATCCCACTGTGCTGCCATTGATTTCCATTCTGTTGGCTTTTACTGGATTGCATGTTCTCCTTTGCATGTTTTTCATTTTCTCCCCATTTCTTATTGTTAGTGCAGAGAACACTTAATGCCTCTATATATCTATCTATGCTATATGAACCATTAGCTTTTACTGGATTGCATGTTCTCCTTTGCATGTTTTTCATTTTCTCCCCATTTCTTATTGTTAGTGCAGAGAACACTTAATGCCTCTATATATCTATCTATGCTATATGAACCATTAGCTTTTACTGGATTGCATGTTCTCCTTTGCATGTTTTTCATTTTCTCCCCATTTCTTATTGTTAGTGCAGAGAACACTTAATGCCTCTATATATCTATCTATGCTATATGAACCATTAGCTTTTACTGGATTGCATGTTCTCCTTTGCATGTTTTTCATTTTCTCCCCATTTCTTATTGTTAGTGCAGAGAACACTTAATGCCTCTATATATCTATCTATGCTATATGAACCATTAGCTTTTACTGGATTGCATGTTCTCCTTTGCATGTTTTTCATTTTCTCCCCATTTCTTATTGTTAGTGCAGAGAACACATAATTCCTCTGTATATCTATCTATGCTATATGAACTATTAGCTTTTACTGGATTGCATGTTCTCCTTTGCATGTTTTTCATTTTCTCCCCATTTCTTATTGTTAGTGCAGAGAACACTTAATTCCTCTATATATCTATCTATGCTATATGAACTATTAGCTTTTACTGGATTGCATGTTCTCCTTTGCATGTTTTTCATTTTCTCCCCATTTCTTATTGTTAGTGCAGAGAATACTTAATGTCTCTATATATCTATCAATGCTATATGAACTATTAGCTTTTACTGGATTGCATGTTCTGCTTTGCATGTTTTTCATTTTCTCCCCATTTCTTATTGTTAGTGCAGAGAACACTTAATGCCTCCATATATCTATCTATGCTATATGAACCATTAGCTTTTACTGGATTGCATGTTCTCCTTTGCATGTTTTTCATTTTCTCCCCATTTCTTATTGTTAGTGCAGAGAACACTTAATGCCTCTATATATCTATCTATGCTATATGAACCATTAGCTTTTACTGGATTGCATGTTCTCCTTTGCATGTTTTTCATTTTCTCCCCATTTCTTATTGTTAGTGCAGAGAACACTTAATGCCTCTATATATCTATCTATGCTATATGAACCATTAGCTTTTACTGGATTGCATGTTCTCCTTTGCATGTTTTTCATTTTCTCCCCATTTCTTATTGTTAGTGCAGAGAACACTTAATGCCTCTATATATCTATCTATGCTATATGAACCATTAGCTTTTACTGGATTGCATGTTTTTCATTTTCTCCCCATTTCTTATTGTTAGTGCAGAGAACACTTAATGCCTCTATATATCTATCTATGCTATATGAACCATTAGCTTTTACTGGATTGCATGTTCTCCTTTGAATGTTTTTCATTTTCTCCCCATTTCTTATTGTTAGTGCCGAGAAACACTTAATGCCTCTATATATCTATCTATGCTATATGAACCATTAGCTTTTACTGGATTGCATGTTCTCCTTTGCATGTTTTTCATTTTCTCCCCATTTCTTATTGTTAGTGCAGAGAACACTTAATGCCTCTATATATCTATCTATGCTATATGAACCATTAGCTTTTACTGGATTGCATGTTCTCCTTTGCATGTTTTTCATTTTCTCCCCATTTCTTATTGTTAGTGCAGAGAACACTTAATGCCTCTATATATCTATCTATGCTATATGAACCATTAGCTTTTACTGGATTGCATGTTCTCCTTTACATGTTTTTCATTTTCTCCCCATTTCTTATTGTTAGTGCAGAGAACACTTAATGCCTCTATATATCTATCTATGCTATATGAACCATTAGCTTTTACTGGATTGCATGTTCACCTTTGCATGTTTTTCATTTTCTCCCCGTTCCTCATTGTTAGTGCAGAGAACACTTAATGCCTCTATATATCTATCTATGCTACATGAACTATTAGCTTTCACTGGATTGCATGTTCACCTTTGCATGTTTTTCATTTTCTCCCCGTTCCTCATTGTTAGTGCCGAGAACACTTAATGCCTCTATATATCTATCTATGCTATATGAACTATTAGCTTTCACTGGATTGCATGTTCACCCTTGCATGTTTTTCATTTTCTTTCCATTGCTTATTGTTAGTGCAGAGAATGCTTCATACGTGCAGTCTTGATGTATGGCTACTCTGTGTACCTATTTATGCTATGTGAACTATAGTTTGGAATGAAAGAAAGACTGTTTTTTTTATGTCAGTTTCTGGACATTTACCTTTAGGAAATAAAGACTGCAGGGACAAGAGAAGGTAGATCCACTTCTGAACTGAATTTATTGCTGGATATTTGCTGACAGAAGCAATGTTTCTGAGTGATGTTATCTGCAGGACGTTGAATTCTGATTTGACCACACTGTTGTATGGTAAATCTGGATAGAGCGACACCCCCATATGAAAATCTTCCTACCTCACTCTTCCTCCATAAAAGACTTTATATGGATTCTGTCAAGAGATGTTAGATTTACTACCCATTCAAACTTGTCATTGTGGAGAACAGTCATGGGTAAAACTAACAAAAATAACAAAGTGGGTTTTGTTTGTTTTTGTTTTGTTTTAACACCCATGGACGCCTGTATTACAGAACATTACATCAATCAGTTTGTCACACACAAGTAAACCATCAACACATCATCTTTTAGTATAGTTTTTCAGTGTTTGACGAAAAAACAACAACAAACAAACAAAAACATAATTCTTTTTCTTCCCCCACCAAACATATTTTGTGTGCGGGTGTATAGAAAAAGGTGAATGAACCCAGTGAGTGAGTCCGACACTAAGAAAGTAGAACTCGTACCACCCAAGACAGGAGTCCCTCCTTGGAGATAAGTGTGGAAGTGGTTGTACAGAGATTTCGCCACGCAACGTTTGGTTCGTGATGATGATCTGTTGACAAGTCATGGGAATGCTCTTGTCTCCTCTGTCCTTCACCTGACTGGGCTCCTCACACAATCTGTTGGTCAGTATGGACCTGGTAGTTGAAAATGAAATCTCAAGAAATAACAGAAAACACTATACTGATTAAAAATCCTGCAAGTGCCGATAGTGCAAACTGCAGCCCACTTTGGATGTGAGTGATTATGTTCAGACACAGAGTTAGAGGCAGTGAGAGAAAGAGTGAAGAGAAAAGATCCGAGTCTTATTTGGCCCAAAATCTTCCAGGCGAGCACCAGTTTTCCTCACTTAAAAGTATGGGTCCTGTAGAACCTACACTATATGGTGAAGGAGAGACAGACTATGTCAGTTTTGTATACCAATCAGCTGCATCCTTTTTGAGCAATTTATAGCTACACAGAAGATTGTATAGGTTTGTTCCTGTTAACCGTCTTAACCCTCTTGTATTCAGATTCTCTGAGGCCAAATTCCCCTAGTGTTCAGATTTTTTTTTGTGAATTTAGCCTTAAAATGGGTATGTATGGTTCATGCTTCACCACAACCAAGAATAAACCGCTAGAGCTACGAAATTCCGCATGTATGATCACAAGGCTTTGTTCTATACTGTGAGCAAGATTTTGTGTGTCTCGAGGTGAAAGGTCGTGTCACTGTCACCAAAATGTCACCTAATGTGTCACATGCGATGGTGACAATTCTAATACAGCACACCAACATGCAGTTATCCCATGTTAGTGTTGTAAAATGAAAGCTGCGGCCTAAGTGAGATGATCGGTCTTCTGTCCAGTCCCCACAGGAAATCCACAGAATGTCACACACAACTAGTGTCAATTGTCACTACTGAACAGTTACTGTAGATTCAAGCACAGTTCCTCATTGTTTTTCTATCACTGTTCTAAGCGCCGTATACATGTCCATATGTATTTACACAATGTATAGCTCAGAGATGGGATCCCCATAATGTGAAAAAGGAGGAAAAAAAGTGGCGGGGGTCCGGGGGCCGCTGAAGGCCCCCGGTGGGGTCCAGGGGCAAGGCCCCTGGTGGGGGTCAGGGGGCGAAGCCCCCGAAGCTGAAGATTTTTTAGAATTTAACCTGCAAAAATCAGCATCTGAGACACCAAAGTATTCAAAAGTATTAATAACCTTGATCCTACAAAAAAAAAAGACTTTCTCACCTTCGCCATTGATGTCTGTCAGGAAATCATGAAGACCATTGATACAGGATTGGTGATTTTCCAGTTGCTAATAGTCACACAATTTTCCAGCAGTTGCAAGTCAGTTTCTCATTACTGTCCTTCACATCACATTTCAGTGAGCAGTTTAGTTTCTAATAGTAATAGCCATCCTTCAAAATACTTATTAAAAAAGTTTACCTGAACACCAATCAAATAATTTCTTATAGTTGTCCTTCAAAATACCACGGTGGATTCTGATTCCTTTATAGAATAATATAAGTGAGAGAGTTGACTAAGGATCATATTCAAAGTGTGCAAATTGTGTGCCCACAAGCATTTTTTTTTTTTTTTTCAACTTGATCCATCTCTATTACAATAAGAAAAAAAACACTTTCACACTTCTGATACTCCTCAACATTAATGATGTCACTTGCTAAATCTAGTCACCAGAGTATAAGTATGCATGCATATCTGCCGGTCTGCTCGTTTGTATGAATGTGTGTAACTGATTTTTCCCCCCCATGATATCTATACCAGAAAAGAAAAGATTTTTGTGACGCGGTGGTATAGGTAAAAATCATTATTCTTATTATTATTACTACTACTACTACTTTTTCCGTACTATCGTCTGTTTGTTTACTTATGTTTTGTTTGCTTGTCTGTAGAATGTCAATAACACCCTTGCAATTTTTTTGTTTTGATCTCTCTCTCACTAAAACAGTTTGTTGTATGCTATTTATTACGTAAAATATTGACTACACAATTGTGTATAGGTCCTACTGTGACATTGATGTAACCTGTTTTTTTAAAGAGAACCTTCATTGCAAAATAATCAGCTTGATGATTGTGGGCATTACATCTATCTGGAGATAACCTGCAATATTATTAATATCATTACTTCAACAAAACAAATAGCATTACTCTTCACAGAGAGAGAGAGAGAGAGAGACGGGGTGGGAGTGGGGGTGGTGGGTAGACTCGCCGATGCTCCAAACGATCCAAGAGTCTCGTTTGTAAGACGATCTTTCACTCTTGCTAGGTGCTTTTCAGCAAGAACGTGGTTGATCAATGCTGACTTGCCCCGTGAGCCATACTTGATCGCGTCATTACACCATGTGCAGACTGCTTGTCCTGGATAGGTGATTTTCCTCATGCAGTCTTTCAGTCTGAGAATCACACTGTGGCTGACGGCGCCTTTGGAACTGGTCAGCATCACTTTTGCGCTCACTTCCTCCTCAACCACTTCCAAGTCTATTTGTTTTTAACTGAAGCATCGACTTGCTTCGCAAGAACTTTCTCGCTTTCTGCTATCTGATGAAACATTCTGGTTTTCGCTACTCTCGTCAAACCGAAAGAAAATGGCGTCAGGAAAAAAATTCGCAAACAGTTTGCCGCGTTCTCAAACATCAACTTCCGCTTTGATGGTTTCGGTCAACCGCAGAATGAAAACAAAGACAGCAGTCTCGACCGGCCCAAGCAGAAACCGGAAACATCCATTTGCGAACGGATCAATTGAGAACACAATATCGATCGACCTCTCGCCGTACATTAGCTTCATCACAAACCTACCTCTACCGCCCCCCCCCCTCAACTACATAGTCTCACATTTATCGAGGTATGGTTCAGCTGACGACAAAGTACATATTAATATTATATAGGGGGCCGGATAGCTCAGTTGGTAGAGCGCCGGACTCGTGATCCTGGGGTTGCGGGTTCGAATTTCGGTATAGGGGGATTTTTCCCTCGGAGTTAACATTGGTTCTGACTCCATTCCCCATATAGTCCTTCGAATGAGACTATAAACCGAGGTTCCGTGTGTGAACGCACGCATAACATCTTGCACACACGTAAAATCCCATCACCAACTTTCGGAAGAGAAGGCCAGTTTGGCCGTTGGTATGGATGACACGTGACACATAGCATGCACCTTCCCCGAAGATGGAGTATGGCTGCCTTAATGGCGGGATAAAAAAGGGTCATACACACAAAACACCACTGCCTGGCTATACAGGGAGTGTCCGCAGGAGTATCAGCCTGCGTACGCAGAAAGAAAAAGAAAAGAATATTATATCAAAATGATAATGCGCAAGACATAAATCAAGGTAAACCATGATTGATAAACTTGGGTAAAACATGTTTCAACTTCAAGCAAGTTGTCATGCTTTAATGGTTTCATTTTTCTCCTTTTCAGACTCCATCATCAATGCAGTCCGTGCCCGAGGACATTTTGAAGAACTTTCACCCCCACAGCCGGGGTTCCTGAATGTACCGACACATGTCTAGCTCTCCTGACTGAGGTTTGAAGGGACTGCAGGGAATGATTGCCATGGATCTTCAGTGAAGGGGGATGGGAGAGCTGTGAACTTTCAGAATTATCAGCGCCTGACAGGCAGCTAGAGGTCGACTTCCGAGTCACTTTTATTCACATGGTTGTTATATTGTTCTTTTCGTTTTCTTGTTCTGCAGGCAGGAAAAAAAAAACAGGACAGTTATATGCCAGCTGTATTTGTACAAAGTGTGAAGAATATGTAATGTTGAATATTTTTTTAATTGAATAAAGCTGAAACTCATTTCTCTGCCACAGATGCCTTGTTGTGCTTATGTGTGCACTTCTTACCGAATCTGGTTAACTTGCTGCTTTCTTAGTTTTTCAGGTGGACAACCGGAGGCCCTTTTATTGCTCAGATGCTGCATATTCTGGTCCATTAGAATTCTACTGTGACAAACTCCATGTGGCATTTCACCTTGGTAGGACAAGCTCAAGTTGTAGGTTCAATGGCTTGGATTAGGATTTCCTCCAAAAGAAACTTCCACTGGATTTTCCACCTGAGCATTTGAACAATGTCCATGAAGCGAGTACAAGTATGATATGAACCATGCAACAAAATCAACCAGGTTTAGAATGTCCTTACTCTATAGTGAACAAATAACAGTGGTGAACCATTGCAGGAGGGAATAAGTTCCTAATTCGACAGTGAACAAATAACGTAGTGGTGAACCACTTCAGAAGGGAATAACTTCCTCACTCTACAGTGAACAAATAACGTAGTGGTGAACCACTTCAGAAGGGAATAACTTCCTCACTCTACAGTGAACAAATAACGTAGTGGTGAACCACTTCAGAAGGGAATAACTTCCTCACTCTACAGTGAACAAATAACGTAGTGGTGAATCACTTCAGAAGGGAATAACTTCCTCACTCTACAGTGAACAAATGACGTAGTGGTGAACCACTTCAGAGGGGAATAACTTCCTCACTCTACAGTGAACAAATGACGTAGTGGTGAACCACTTCAGAAGGGAATAACTTCCTCACTCTACAGTGAACAAATGACGTAGTGGTGAACCACTTCACAGGGGAATAACTTCCTCACTCTACAGTGAACAAATAACGTAGTGGTGAACCACTTCAGAAGGGAATAACTTCCTCACTCTACAGTGAACAAATGACGTAGTGGTGAACCACTTCAGAAGGGAATAACTTCCTCACTCTACAGTGAACAAATAACGTAGTGGTGAACCACTTCACAGGGGAATAACTTCCTCACTCTACAGTGAACAAATAACGTAGTGGTGAACCACTTCAGAAGGGAATAACTTCCTCACTCTACAGTGAACAAATGACGTAGTGGTGAACCACTTCAGAAGGGAATAACTTCCTCACTCTACAGTGAACAAATGACGTAGTGGTGAACCACTTCACAGGGGAATAACTTCATTTTATAGAGAATAAATTATGTAGTGGTGAACCATTTCAGATGGGAATATTATCCCTAGTATATATGCTGTCAGCAGCAAAAGGAGGAAAGCATTACTGGCCTGCATTTGAACATGCCATCCAGCATTACAGTATGGCCGGTTATACACACACATGCATGCACACTCACACACACACACACTCTCAAGTAAAATAAGGCAAGATTAGCAACTTCAGCTGTATGTGTTCTCCATAAGGGCATCTTTTTCATGTTTTCTGTAAATATTTATGCACCAGCACTTCTTTCTGATGAACATTAAGGCAGACTTTGACAGCCACGCAAACCATCTTTAAGAAATATATTATCACATTCTGTTGGTGATATCAACGATGTACAATATTGGCATTTGCTGGTCAAAAACAAATTTGTCAAAAACTTCAATGGAGTTGGTCTTAAGAGCAAAGTCAAACCGGAATTCTAGGGGGCCGGATAGCTCAGTTGGTAGAGCGCCGGACTCGTGATCCTGGGGTTGCGGGTTCGAATTTCGGTATAGGGGGATTTTTCCCTCGGAGTTAACATTGGTTCTGACTCCATTCCCCATATAGTCCTTCGAATGAGACTATAAACCGAGGTTCCGTGTGTGAACGTACGCATAACATCTTGCACACACGTAAAATCCCATCACCAACTTTCGGAAGAGAAGGCCAGTTTGGCCGTTGGTATGGATGACACGTGACACATAGCATGCACCTTCCCCGAAGATGGAGTATGGCTGCCTTAATGGCGGGATAAAAAAGGGTCATACACACAAAACTCCACTGCCTGGCTATACAGGGAGTGTCCGCAGGAGTATCAGCCTGCGTACGCAGAAAGAAAAGAAAGAAACCGGAATTCTCACAGGATGCAGTCTAGTTCTAGCCTTTTATCCCATGATTTGAGTTTATTCTATGGGAAATTCCTGTTTACACTTGTGCTAGAACTGTGGAGTCTCTTATACCTTGTCAGTAGAAAAGCATGTGCCGTCTCAGAAGTTTTCTCACAAATTTCGGTTTTCTGTCTGTATTGCTGTTTATGATACTGTTCTATGAGGAACATTTTAAATACCCGTTCTCCATCATAAGCTGTATCTAAAACCTTTGGACCAGATACAATGACTTCAAAGATTCATTACTCTCTTTGGAATGTATCAGTTAAGTATACATTTTCAGTATACTCTTCATTGTATGAAATTATTCTTGTGCAAGGTTCATTCTGTTACTTTTCCCCCTATTTTTTTGTCTTTTTCTTTGAGCTGAGTTTATATAAGTCTCCCTTTTTCACAACTTTTAGAAATTATCATTGATAAGTTACAACTAAATACTTAGAAAACAAGGAATGACACCTGTTTGTTCCAGTAGTATTTTGGTCCAACATCTACTGTGGTACTGCCTATGCTCACTGGTTTATGTAAGAACCTGAGAGAAGTGAAAATTCTGTAATGAATAAGAGAAAAGTGAAAAGTGCAGTACTGATGAATTTCTTTGCACTCTGTACAATCAGTTGTGGAACTCATGCCATTTTGCTGCAGGAAGCTTACTAGGATCCTCCTTCATGCTGCTGTCTTAATAGGACGGCACAGACCTCTAAACATATTATAATGACTCGACTAAAACAGAAGACAACACTACCACTGGAAGCAAGGTGTGGAAAAACAAAAATACATTTCCCAATATTCATCTTAATTTTATTTCACTCATCACTATACACAACTTCGGCCACTTGGACTTGTTTGCTACAATGCGTCAAACAGCTTGCATATTACAAGCATGATAAACACATACCTACACAACACATAACACACTCCACACAGAGACCTGTGAGATTGTATAAGCAGTGAAATTGCATATGCCAGCAAGTCAACTCTTTCAGACAGAGACCACTTGACCATTCGCACTAAGAGGTGGCTTTCATAACACAGCTTTATGCTGAGTGGACCATTTTTGACACTGCAACAGTCCACTCATGTAATTTTTCACATGAATCTGTAGTAAGCAACACTTCCATCACCAAATTCTGCAGTGGTATAACCCAATCACTTTTCCTAACATATAGTGCATGACAAGCAGCAATCCAAAAGATGTCTGCCCAACTGATGACAACATGCAGGCACTGACGTAAATCACATTCAATGGTTGTGGTATCGGTCAAAGGCCAGCTGGAAGTATCAATGATCACAAAACTGAAGTATGACTGACTGGGATAAAGAATGACTGAAGGCTGGGTTTTCCTTTCACTCGTCTCCCCAACCTTTCTTCCTGTGTTTCAGATCCTCATCATTGACTTTGATTGTCCAGGTGATCGATAATCTCAACATACACAACTTGATGATGCCAGTATTTTACGAGCTTTTAAACAGACCCAATACAAAATTAGCAACAATACTGGCAAATGCTTTTGAAGCAGAAACACTGCGGTGAAAGAGTTAAAATACTTGCTCCCCAAAACATTCACATGATGTAAATATGGACACACACACACACACACACACACACACACACACACAGTATGACAAATAACAGAAATGCACTATCTCCTTTCAAATCCTTTTGAAATTGTAAATGGCCCTGGACCACAAATCTGGCATAAATTTGTTTAGAGGTATGCCACAATTCCCTCCCAACGTAACAACAACCTCTGGCACGCAATCATGAACATCATATACTTGTTTATCAACGCATGGATACAAACAAATTCCATTCTTTATCACCATTTAGCTCAGTGGCAAGGATCACTTGGTTGTGTCAAATGTTTCTATTTCGATGAACATATCCGCATGAGCTGGAAGGGGTTTTTGTTGCTCAGGAAAATCAGCTCTTTCTTCCCTTCTTCTGTCCCAGCTGGAAAAAATAACAACAAACAAACCAAATAGTTACCTCGCATACCACAATCTTAAGTAACAGGCAAGTACATCAGACTGAAAATACTAATACAAGAAACTACAGCCCTCCACTCTGTGCATATCCTTTGAAATGAGGTGGATGTCAAACTGAAAACTTAGGACATTGCATTACATTCTACATTTATCAATACGCCAATCATATCAAACTTTTAAGTGCCAACTCGCCAGTCCATCATACCAGTTAACCACAAATGCAGCGGTCGAATGTGACCCAATACAGGTTATTTGGGAAAGTCTGAGTGTTAAGACACAATGTTTGGAAGTGACTTTGCATGATAATGGCCACCATTTGCAACCTGTCAAGCCCATGAAACTATCATTACCGTTTGCAACCTGTCAAGCCCATGAAACTATCATTTTTCAGCTGGTATCAGGTGTGATGATGATTGACAGTAATAAGGGAATGCCTGTTCAACATGACTGTGGACGATTTTAAAGGCCCACATTCAGGTGAACTGGTAAGATGGGTCAGGAAGCAGCATAGCCTGTCTATGTGTAGAATTAATTTCAAACTTCAGTGGCAGTCACGAGAGATGATCAAAAAGCGAGCCCACATCATCTAATGGATCTATTCTGGATTTTCCAACTGAACGTGAGTGACCACCGTGACCAGCTGTAAACATCATCATCAACAACACCAGCACCACCACCACACACAAACACACACGCAGAGGAAGTTATATCCTTTAGCAGATTTTCATTTACAGTTTGGTGTGACTTTGATTTTCCTTTTTTTGTAATTTTTCTGTAAAAGAATACCCAGTCTCATATGTCAGTCAAGCGCTCCACAAATTAATTAGGTAGTTATGTAAATATTAGGCAAAAGAAAAAAGTGATGTTGAAACATTAAAACATGTACCTTTGTTGCTTTGGAACTTTTTATCCCCAACAAACATTGCACACATATACTAGCTCTCTCTCTCTTGCTGTCTCTCTCTCTCACACACACAAACACTCTCTCTCTCTCCTAAAGACGCACCCTCTGGGTGTTGTAACCAGTTGCGATCCTCGTAGTACTCCAAACAGCTGTATGCCTCTTTCTCCGAGTAGTGTGGGACGTGGACAGGGATGAAAGGATCCATCCACTTGTAACCCTAGACACACACCAACCAGTTCAATTCTCAACACACACGGCCCTTCCTACATGAACATCACAACATGTACACCACATTTACACAAATATATGTAATGTGGGGACTACAACTGTGGCTGCATCCCTGGTTTCTTGCATGACATAATTTCCTTCAACTTGCAAGTAATGTCAAAGAGACAGTGGCACAAGGAAGTTGCATCTAAATTTGGGTTTTAGCAAACTGAAATCAGGTTTTCCCCAATCAATTTCCTATACAGAAAGGGAGATAACTCATCAATTCCTGCTAATTTGTGATTGCAATTTCAGCACAAAAACCAATGGCAAAACAAATGTATCTATCACTTTTGGAAGTCCATGAGTGATTGTTCAAGGATGATGGCAGTAAGTGTGACTTTGAGTCTGATGTCATATGGACACAAGGCAACCAGCAGAACAACAAAGAAATGGATAGTGATAGTAGTGCGAATGAAGAGTTTCACTGCTGACTGACAATGTTATGTGGTGCATGTCATTGAAGAAGCTGCAATCAAGGTGTTGATGTGACGGCACTTGGTCAAGTATGGGTAGGAGCACAAAGCACAAACATCCGTAAGCCCAACAAAATTTATTAAACTGAATCTGAAAGATGCTTCAGTGATCATTTTGCAATATTCACACTAAATTCTACAGCAATTCATCCTTGAGGAAATTTTTGTGAATATGTATGTGTTTTTTATTTGACTCTTTGTCAGCCTTTCCTACTTGAAAATTACTTGGCCTGGATCAATGAGATGACTTCACTTTCTTAGGGTTAGACTGTTCTGAAGTTGGAATTGCACTAATTTTCCTCTGCATGTGGCACTTCAGACAGTTGGAGGTAATAAACTGGCGACCAAAGGTCCACCAACATCTGAACTTTTTGTCTGAGTAACTCCCTGCCCTATAATTATCAAAATATCATATGATTTTTTCTTCTTTTTTTTTCTCGGAACTAAATCGTGTTTCCTCTTTCTGCATCATATTGTTCTGAGCTAAAAAGCAGCTTCTGACCACTTTCCCTCTTCATTTCAATTTCCTTTATTTTACAGTCACATCTCAATGTTCCATGCCTTTTCAGAGGCAATATTCCTGTTCCAATACATGGTCACGTCCACAATGGTTCCTTCACAGCCTCGAGTCATCGTGAGGAAACGGACACTGTTGCTGCTGCCATATCACTTCCGTGATTTTCAGAGATGTCTTGTTCAGATCCAACATGTAAAGGACATCACCTCACGAAATCCCTAATGATGACAATAATTACTCAGTCCTGAAGCCGACCTGAGTGAGTGTTCTCCTCCAGAGGGCACCACCATGTCTAGCCAATGACAGTCCCCACAAACGAGCCAGTACCAAAAGACTCTGACATGATCTCTACCAGGGCACAGATGTAGAGAAGAAATCAAAACTCATATCACCATGAAAGCAAGGCATGATAGATTACTGAAACAATACTTTATTTTAATTTACTTTTGAATGAGATTAATAAAGGTGATGAAGATGATGTTATGGAGTTGCAAGCTGGCCTCACACAACACAAAATAGCTGTACCTTACACTTCTTCTTATGAACCTTACACTTCTTCTTATGATACAATCTATTTCAGTCCAAATGAACTAAAGTCAACAATGTTATGGACACGACTAGGTGCAGTTCATTATGTACAGTTCAGTAAATATTTCTTCACTGATGGCTTAGCAGGCTATCATACCTCCGCACCTCAGAGGTAACAAAAGTGTAGGGTGTTTTACCTCATCCCCCAGGAGGTAATGTGGACTGTGCTGTTCCTGGTGATGACGCTGGTTGGCAAAGGCGTCCACTGAGCACACTATGGCCCCATGGGTCTGAACAGAAACACACCACAAATATGGGGAGTTTGTATTATACTCCCTGTTTGGCTAGTATACTTACCATGTCAGACAATAGCATTCACGGCAGTTAGTCAGCTCTGCCAGGCCGAAGTTTTTGTGTAGCTAATGCAGTAATAAGACAGTCACGTGATGACCAACCCGCTTCCGCCGTAGGAAGAAGCCGGTGTCAACCTCCCGTACCTCATTCATCGAGGCCTGCGCGCAAGGTAACCCCAGAACCTTGGCGCTAGTGGGGAAGGCAGGGCGGGCATTAGAGTCTGACATGGTAAGTATACTAGCCAAACAGGGAGTATAATACAAACTCCCCATTTTGGTGTCATATACTGTACCATGTCAGACAATAGCAGAATTTATAGGAAAAGGAGGAGGGCGAGTGCCCTAGTGGTTCCTGGGGTTACCCGATATGGATGCATTAGCCGCCACAAAGGATATCCCATTAGAACCATCAGCCCTGGTCATGCGGATGTCCCTTAAATAAAATTTTATGAAGGGATTTTCCGAACACCAGAAGGCTGCCTCGAGGAGGTGGCGCATGGGAACAGAGTGCTGGAATGCTGCCGAAGCGGCCAGCGCTCTGACCTCATGAGCCCGGGGGGACAAGACGGGGAGGCCCTTGGAGGCCTGGGAATAGGCCGTTCTGACCGTCTTGGAGAGCCACCTAGAGACAGTGCCAGCTGAGATGTCTTTTGTGTTACTGGGGTTGATGGAAATAAGAAAACGTCTTTGCGAAACGTGCCTGGGGCGCGAGCGTTCTCAGTAGTGTTTTAGACATCGTGAAGGGCAAAGGGCTATGTCCGAAGAGGTGTCTCCCCCTAGTGTATCCGCCAGTGGGCGGATGACGAGGTAAGGGGAGGCACTACCGGGTTCCTGGTTCTTAGCTAGGAATTCGGGAAGGAACTTTAAGAGAGACGGAGCCGTCTCTGTGGAAGGCAATGTCTCTGGGGTCCCCGCTAAGGGCATGGACCTCGCCTCGCCTTCTGGCGGAAGCGAGGGAGAGGAGAAAGGTAGTCTTCATAGACAGAAGGTCGAAAGGAATGGAGGAGACAGGCTCAAAGGGGGGTTTCCTGAGGACGTCGAGTACAGTGAAGAGGTCCCAAAGGGGGACACGCCTAGGGGATCGGGCCTCACGAAGAGCAGCCCCTCTGGAGATCTCTCTGAGAAGGAAGTCATTCTCAAAGGAAGGTCCGCCCATTTGGCGGATGGTCGTGCAGATGGCCGACCTGTAGCCCCGGATGGAGCTAGCAGAGAGGTTAAGGTGGGACAGGAAATTTCCTATCTGGATATTGGAGGGGCGATTGTGAGGGACAGAATTGTCTTTGCACCATGAGACCCATTGCCCAGAAAGGTGAATCGCTGACTGGGCGAGAGCTCGCATTTGGAGGGGTTGGTGACGAACCCCAGAGAGGAACAAAGGTGTAGTAGTTTGGAGGTGTGGGATTGAGCCAGGGCCTGAGTGGGAGCCAAGACGAACCAGTCGTCGAGGTAAACCAAGAGGCGAATGTCCTCCTGTCTGGCAAGGGCGGCCATCTCCTTGACTACCTTCGTGAAGAGGAAGGGAGCCAGTGAGAGTCCGAAGGGGAGAGCCTTGAACTGAAACACCCGACCCCGCCAGACGAAACGAAGGTATCGTCTGTGGGACGGGTGAATGAAGATCTGAAAGTAGGCATCTTTCAAATCTATAGAAGTGGCCCAGTCCAGATGGTGGATGGAGTCCCTGATCTGAGCCGGGGTCTCCATCTTGAATCTGGTCGGCCTGAGAAATTTGTTGAGAGGGGAAAGGTCGAGGATGGGCCTCCAGCCGCCCGAGGATTTGGGACTACAACAGACGAGAGTAGAACCCGGGTTGGGGTGAGGTAATCGGTGATGGCGCCCTTCCGGAGAAGCTCCTCGATTTCCAGGCGAAGAGCCTCCGCCTGGGAGGGCGGTGGATCGCCGGGGGAAGGAGGAGGGAGGACAGAAGAGGGGGGCGTTCGTGTGCCCAGGGTAGATGGAACCCCTCCTGTAGAACAGATACTACCCAGGGGTTGAGACCCATGCGCCGCCACTGGTGGGCATGCCAGGACAGACTGCCTGCTAGGGGGGCAGAGGGGCCGAGGGGGTCGAGAAGACTGACATTTCCCACCTTCTTCTTCTTCTTCTTCTCGTTGCCTTCACACGCGGAGACCGGTTCGTTCCAGAAATGCCGTGGTCTTCTGTAGGGACGCCACCTTGCCGTACAGCTTGTCCTTGACGGGGGTAGGCTCTGGCCACAGCTCTTCTCTCAACCATCGGAAGTTCCCGCATTCCTGTAGTATGTGGGGCGTGTCCTGTTCAGCCTCTCCACAAGGACACATTGGGGATGGCACAACCTTGAGTTTCGAATGGAGGTGTTTATTTAGTCTGTTGTGCCCTGTTCGCAGCCTGAAGATGGTGACCTGCTCTGGTCTTGCAAGCAGGTGGAGGCTGTCATTCTGTGCCGGAGTTCGAAACAGAGCTTTGGTGATGGTATTCAGCTCTTCAAGGCTTACAGCGTTATCTTCCTGCTCTTTTACGGCGCCCTGTTTGGCCATCTCATCTGCTTTTTCGTTTCCCTCAATGCCGCAGTGTGAGGGGATCCACTGAAGCACTGTTCGAAGACTCTTGATGTTGTTCAGTGCCTTCTTCAATGAGGGTAGCCTGTCACTGTTGTAGGCTTGAAGGACAGACAGAGCGTCTGTTAGAAAGACAACCTGGATGTTGTGGTCTGCTCCTGTGGCGATGGTGTGTGCTGCCTGTGTGAGAGCGTCAACTTCCGCCTTGTAGTTGGTACAATGAAGGCCTGTCGGTAGCGCCTCTTCTGTCCGTTCTCCACTGGGGTATTGGATGTAGACCCCAGCTCCTCCATTTTTAACGGCATTGGTGGCAGAGCCGTCTGTGTATACCCTGATCCAGGAATCTGCGGGTATCTTTCCTCCAGCATTGCCAGTGTTAGGGTCTTCAACACTTGGTCATCATGGTCACCCTTACTGTTGATATGGGGAATGGTTGTGATGACAGTGATGTTGTTTTCTCTGTCTTCCCAGGGTGGTGCGTCAAGGGAGAAGGAGAGGGGTATGACCTGTTTGATCTTTTTAGCCTGCGTGAGGATGGTGCTTGGAGTCGGTCTTTCATTGGGTGGTTCTGTGAGCACCTGAACTTGTTGGCTTGGGTCATTGCCTTTTGCTGTCTCCTGCTGGAGAGCGGTGGAATGCTTGATATTTCTTCCATCTTCTGAATTGGCGTGGTCTTCATGGCACCAGTGATGATACGCAGTGCCTGGTTTTGGACTTTGTCCAGGGTCTGCAGGTGTGTCTTGGCAGCTGTCATCCAAGACGTGGACCCGTACTCAAGGTGTGGTCTTACTGTACCCTGGTACACTGACTTCAGGATCTTGTCAGTTGCGCCCCATGTGGTTCCCGCCAGTTTCCTCATTATGTTCAGCTTCCTTCTGGCTTTCCCCCTCTGCCTGGTTGATATGAGGTTTCCAGGTCATTCTCTTGTCAAAGGTAACACCAAGGTATGTTTGCTGGTCTTCATACCTTAGTGTGGCGTTTCCTAGGGTGAGTTTTCCAGGCTTGGCTTTTGGGGATAGCGTGAAAAGAGTGGCAGTTGACTTCTCCCTGTTGATAGTTACGCACCAGCTTTCAGCCCATGCTGCAACATTCTCCAGGGCGATCCGCATCCTATAAGTTGCTGTTGTTGCATGCTCTTCACAGCACCAGAGCCCCCGTCAGGTCAGATAAATAGATCTGCTACTGGTAAGCTGAAGCCCAGTACTACCTGTCACAGCTGAGTGCTGAAGCCGGAGGTGTTGGGCCAACATGGCGCACTCTAATAAACCACAACACCACGCACTTTGCCCTATGATGATACGCGGAAACAGCACTAGAGCACCAGGTCGTCTGCATATAGCGCCGCGTGGACACCTCTTGGTAGTTCTGCTACAATGTCGTTGATAAAAAAGAGTATGAACAAAGAGGGGGAGAGGACGCCTCCCTGGGGAACTCCCTGTCTCAGCAGCACCTTTTGGCCACAGCGGCCATCTACCGACACTCTGGCTCTTCGGTTGTGTAGGTACGACTTGGTCCACTGATACATGTTGCCACTGATGCCGCAACGCAGAAGCTTCACCAGGAGACCGTCTTTCCAGACCTTGTCAAACGCTTTCTGTAGGTCAATAAAGACCGCCAGGGCTGCCTTCTGGCCTGGAAAGCATCCTCTATGACCTGTGAGAGTGTGTGGTTTGGTCTTCGGTACTTTTATGCTGTCTGAACCCAGCTTGCTCAGGGACAATGATGCTCTCTGTCTCCAGGTAAAGTTGAAGGCGTTGGTTGATAATGCGTTCCAGGGTCTTACAGACACAGCTTGTTAGACTGATGGGACGATAGCTTTGGGCTTTACTTTTGTTCTTGCCACGTTTGAGGATGGGTATCATTATGGCTTCTCTCCAGCACTGTGGTACCTGGCCTTGCTTCCAGCTGAGATTGAATATGTCCAGCAATTTCTGAAGCGCGATGTTTCCTAAGTGTTGAAGCATTTCATTTGTTATAGTGTCAGGTCCCGGAGACTTCTTTTTCTTCAACTTCTTAATGGCCTTCTTCATTTCCGCCAAGCTGATGTTAGTATGCATGGCATCTGGTACCTCTTTCTTTCCTGCTCTTCTTTCCCTCTCTTCTTGTCGTATCTCTTTCTGCTGGTGCTGGCTTATGTTGATGTTACTCTCTGCAGCGTAAGCTCTTGCAAAGTTGTTGGCTGCGGCCCTTCCTGTAAGGGTGTTTCCTTCATCATCTAGGGTGATCTTCTGGCCACTGGTGCTTTCTTCATTCAGGGCCTTTGTCAATTTCCAAAGCTTTGTTGTGTCTTTCTCCATGTTTAGGCTTGCTGTTTTCTCTCTCCAACTTCTTCTTTTGCTCTCTAACTTGGTCCGCAAGAATTTTGCTTTTCTTTCTTGGAGTTGGTGTTATTCTCCTGGCTGGGATCGGTTTCAGCCTCTATCCTTGCTTCTGTGAGAGCATCATGTGTCTTCTGTAGCTCACTCGTCCAGTAGGGGGTTTTAGTCTTTTCTTGCTCCTCTTGGTATGCACTCCTTGGCTGCCTGGGAAACGCTGGTGTTGAATTCTTTGACTACATTGTTGATGTTCCTCCCTTCAACTACTATGTTTCTTGTCAGCTCGTTGGTGCGTGTGCTGAACAAGCCCCACTGTGCCTTCTTGTAGTTCCATCGCGGATGTTGTGGCTGTCCTTGTGCTTTAGCACGCATAGTAAGGACAACTGGGCGATGGTCACTGCCTCCAAGTTGTTCTTCAACCTTTCTTCTGATCTTTCTGTGGATGTCGTCGGTGCAGAAAGCCAGATCTGGAGTCGTGGTGGTGCGCCAGCGGCGGGAGTAGAAGGTAGGTGTATCAGTGGGATCACTGACAAGAATGAGGTGGTGTTCATCTTGCCAAGCTTCAACTTCTTCTCCTCTGTTGTCAATGTTGTTATATCCCCAACTCTGGGACCGGCTGTTGAAGTCTCCAGTGATGAGGAAGCCGCTGTCTGGGACCTGGATTGTGTCAAGGGACAGCATCTTGTCATCAGGGCAGTAATAATTGACGATGTTGATCGTGCTGTCTTGGGTGACCACCTTGACTTCTATGTATTCAGCTTCACCAGTGAATTTCTTTACTTCGGAGGCGTTGATTGTTATTTCTCACCAGTGTCATTACTCCTCCCTTTGTTCTCCCTTTTCGTCCGTTCGAAAACACCTGGTAGCCTCTGATCTTAAACGGCTTCCCCTCTTGCAGGGTGTTTCCTGTATACAGCAGATGTTGATGCTGTTTTCATGAAGGAAGTGTTCTAGTTCTTCTTTCTTGTTGCTGACCCCTTCTGCATTCCACTGCATGATGTTGATGTCGGGGGTCTCCCTGTGTTTTCTGGTTGTTGGCCAGTCGCTCTCCTTGCTTGTCCCCTGTCTCCACAGGACAAGACGAAGGGACCTCCAGTAGCTGAGGGTGGGCTCCTTTGAGGCCAAGAGCCCGGCACTGCACCTGCCTGGGGGACCTCACAGGGCGAGCACCATCTCGGTTAAATCGGTTTCCGCGTATCATCATAGGGCAAAGTGCGTGGTGTGTGGTTTATTAGAGTGCGCCATGTTGGCCCAACACCTCCGGCTTCAGCACTCAGCTGTGACAGGTAGTACTGGGCTTCAGCTTACCAGTAGCAGATCTATTTATCTGACCTGACGGGACATTTCCCGCCTCTCGAAGGTGAGTCTGCTAGTCACCTCCGGGCCGGGCCTGTTGGCCGAACCGAAAATTCTGTTGGGGGTTTTTCGGTTTGGGCCTAGGCGGGGTGGAAGTAGGGCGTTTGGCGGGCCTTGAGGGACGCTGCTTGGGGTAGGGCTTGGTCTGGCTGGGGGTAGGGCCTGACGAAAGAATGGTCTAGAAGGGCGATGCTGACGAGGGGCTTGGTCGCAAAAGAAGCGGCCTGTTTGCGCTCCTCGACGGCATGGGTAATGACAGCCGCAGAGTAGTCGCCGAAAAGTGACTGCTCCTGACCCGGAATGCAGCGTAAGGCCACCTTGAGCGCTGGGGAGAGATGGGCCTGTGATAGCATAGCATCTCTCACTGCCAAAAGGCAGTTTAAAGTGACTCCTGGCTGCGCTGTCCGCCGCAGCCCCAAGGTGGTGTGCTATCTTGTTGACAAGAAAACGCATCAGGGGTCATCAAACAGGCTGGAGTCTGCCTCAGTGTCGTCAGGGTCCGAAGACGCCGAGACAGTGCCGCCCTCCTTTGGTCAGAGTTCCTCAGCTCGCTGTAGGAACATGTCAATGAAGGCATGTCCCGCGGTGGTGTGTAGAACGCCAGCCCTGGCAATTCTGTCCCACTCTATCAAGGTTTTGATAGAAAGAGAGGTGGATGTGGGAGGGGAGGTTGGGAGTGAGCCTGAGGTCGGCTGGGGAAATGGCAATCTCCCTGGTGGCCGGATTGGCAGAGAAGAGAGAAAAGACATGGGGGGCCTGACGCGAGTCCTTGAGGAATACTCCTATTGGGGCCGCGTTGGGGGCTGACAAGAAGTCAATCCCCGGTGGAGGGACGGCATGTGCACCCCTGGCGAGAGAGGCCGATCTGTCCCACAAAGGAGTGAGGGTCTGGGGGGCGGCTATCCTTGGCCGTGATCGCTGGGTAGGGGGGACCCAGTGAAACGGGAAAGGGAGAAGATGTTGTTAGAGGGAGGGGATTCCCTAACAACAAGATCAGGGCGCCAGCTCTCCAAAATGGAAAGGTCCCCAGACTGGGGGAGGAATCCTCGGACCCATCCTCAAGTTGTGGGTCAGCGTATTCGTGAAGGGGAAGTTCAGGTCCACCCTCGGAAGGCCAGGTTAGGGGTGCGTGGGAGTCCCGACCTCGTTGGGAAGAGGGGAAAAACGAGGGCGGCTCCCCGGTGGCTCCATAATCGGCGTGTAAACTAGGGGACCGCCGATCGGACAGCGCCCGAGAGGAAGAGGGACCCAGGTCGATCCAGCTCTGGGAGGCCGGATGCCACATGAGACTGAAGATGGAGTCAGGGAAGAGTCAGAGTTAAGCCACTGATTCCTCTTGGGGAATAGAGCCACCGGTCCCCGTGGAGAAAGACGGGCTGTGACGGCCCAGAGGCAGAGTCTCCTCGGGGACCCGGGTAACCTTGAGCACCAAGGGAAGCACTGCCTCCTGCATCTCCCGGGTGGAGTCCGTGCCGGCCCCCTGCGTGGCAGAGGGGTCGGTGAGTGTTACGGTCGCCGAGCCTCCTGGCCGTGTGGTAGCGGACGGGGATGGCTGAGTCGACGCGTAAGCCTCAAGGGACGAAAGGTTACCCCTGGTCCCGCTGGTCGATCCTCCCCCCGGAGGAACGGGACCGCGGACGTTGCCCAATAGGGGAGCGGAAAAAGTCCGTTCCCCAACGTCCTGTACCCCTAGGGGAGATTGAAACGATCGATCGGGTGGTTCGACCGTCGGGGGTGAGGGCGCAGATCCGAGCGAGTCGATGCCTGCGTACCTGACCCGGGGTTGTGGTCATGTGGGGGGTACCACCAAAGACTGTCCACAGCCCCTCCACCGGAGTGTTGACGCTCCTCGTGTCCGAGTCGTGGCTGAACCCGGACACGGTTGGGGAGAGCGCGATGAGACTGGGTGACGTTAGTGGGGGGGTGCTAGTGTCACGAATCTCATTAGATCGGGTGACGTGCGGTGATTCCGGCCGCGAGTCGTCACCCGTGCCGGTCCGGGTCTCGGCAAGGGTCCCCAGGGGCCGATGATCGCCGGACGCGGCATGACAGGAGAGGGTCTCCTTACGCGATCGAAGGCGAACAGGCGATCCAGTCGGGGAATGGGAAGATTTAGAACGGGCAGGTCCTTTCATGGGGGCCTTGCCCTTGGATTTGGACTTAGGGTAAGTTTGGAATCAAAAACAGTCGGCGATGACGGCCGATTGCCCGTTCGACTGAGACTGCCTGTTGGACTTCAATCGCAACGATCGTGTGTCCGCCGATCGGGTAGAGGGAGAATCGTAATGATGGTCGCGCGTCCCCTGTGCGGAACCCTCCTCTACTCCGATCGTACGCTCATCGTGTGAGTGAGCGGTTTGTCCCGTGGAATCGACACGCGGCTCCTCCGGGGTAGAGAGCAACTGCCGAACAATGGAGCGTCTCGAGCCGTTAGTGTCCTTCACCATGTTGGGCACTGGTGGTGGGAACAAACACGGAACGCACGATCGCAAAGGGAGACAAAGAGGTGGATCGAGGGATAGAAAGAGCTCGACCAACCTTGGGAGAGACACTGGAAGTGTACTAAATGTAACGAGATCTCAGTGTTAGATCGAGGAAGGTCGATCGTAAGTGACGCCGGTTTGGGCCGGTCGAAACAAAATGGCGGAACGACCGTGAAAAAATGGAAACCGAGTGGACGAAGTGGAAGTTAGTCGAATCGGGAGTCCGAGTGGAAGGAGAAGGGACTGGGACTCGGAGAACAAGGGGCCGTAAAGGCTAAAAAGGGCGAGAAGAGGTGGAACCGGCGATGGAGTTCCGACTTTCGAAGATCGAAAAGAACGGAAGACGAAGTCGCGAGTGCCGAGACAAAGGCACAAAGGCGAGAGTGGCGTGGTAAAATAGATTAATAAAGCACACCAAACCAAAGCCCCAACGGCTCAAGAGTAAAAGGGTGAAGCGCGCAAGCCACAACAAACAAGCAAAGAAGCAAACACAAAGCTATCTTAACACAACGGCAAAGAGAAGGCGAGACAGAGCACAAGACCTATCTTGCTTGGACGGCAGGCCGAGAGAGAATGAAGGTACGGGAGGTTGATACCGGCTTCTTCCTACGGCGAAGCAGATTGGGCATCACGTGACTGTCTTATTACTGCATTAGCCACACAAAAACTTCGGCCTGGCAGAGCTGACCAACTGCCGTGAATGCTATTGTCTGACATGGTACAGTATATGACGCCAAATACATACTTTGGCTGTTCAGATGATCCCTGGAGTCTTTTAGCCAGGCTACGACAACAACTACAACAACTCACACAAAAAATTGAAGACTTCAACTGTTACCTACTTACAGGATGGGTCAGCTTGTCATACCTTAGCTGTGGCCACAGCACCTAAATGATGGGTTCACTTGTCAGCACACCTACATGATAGGTTAACTTGTCAGCACCTACATGATAGGTTAACTAGTCAGCACACCTACATGATAGGTTACACGGCACACGAGGCCCCGCCGTTTCCTTCCCGCTTAGTGTGAGCGAGACTTTGTCATTTGACTTGCCCGCAGCTAAATAAAGCGGCCAGCTATTAACCAATCAGCGTGAACGCGTGCACTCCGACCAGCTGCAGTAGCGGTGGAGAAGGGAGACGCTATCCGCCATAGCTGTGCGTGTTGTTCTCTGTGGCGAATTTGTGCAAAAAGTGCGAATTTCGGTGTGTTTTGGATACTGCAGTTCATCATCTTCGTTTGTTTCAGTGTTCATATAGTCTTAGCTCTGTAAAGAAGTAGACAGGATATCACTTTTTGTCCAAATCTTCAAAACGCCATCGCCGTCAGTGTGAGCAACTGGAAAACGTGTCCTTCTTGGAGATAAGTAAAATTCGTGCATTTTGGGGTTTGTTGACAATATCAAAACTTAAATTCAGGTCTTTATGGGGGATGTTGTCCGCTCTTACAATTGTCCACTGGAAAGTTTTTAGTTTCAAGTACTAAGTTATCTAAGTCATTTACTAGTTACAGGCCGGTGGACGGCTGTACGTGGGTGTAAAACCGTCTTTGTTCCCAGCTCAGTAAGCCTCCGTGTCTGACGTCACTGTCTGTGTGTTCATTTAACACGCCGTGCATGCTCCCTACAAGCTGACAACAGGCCACGTGCTGTTTCTCTCTGTCTCTGTCTCTGTCTCTGCTCTCTCTCTCCATGAGTCGAGTACTTGCTGGCTGGCAACCAACGCGACAATTTCCAAATCAGTTCACAGGAAAGTGATAAAGAGAATCAGTCTGTGAGACTTCTTAGTTGTTTGCATACAAAGGAAAACAGCAATACTGTATTATCATCTTCCATGTAACGGACAGTCCGTGATAAGTAACATGTAGAGCTGAGTTTTAACAATGATGGATACATCCTACATGGACTACGCTGCACAACCGTGAGTACAAAATCTCTCTGTCTTCCTCTGTCCTGTCTTGCATTGCCCCCCCCCCCCCCCCCCCCCCCCCCCCCCTCTTCCCCTCTCTCTTTCTTTCGCCCCGTCTCGCGTTGCTTTGATTCTCTATCGCACTCTTTCTCTCTCCCTCCCACACACATGCTCATGTGAGTGTGTGTGTGTGTGTTTGTGTGTGTAAAAACTCAGCATGTTACAAACGTAGCGTAAAAAAGCATGAAACATGCACACCAAAATCTGTTCATGTTTATGTGGAAATTAAGCACGTTACAATCACAGCAAAAACAAATGCATGAAACACGCAAACCAAAATCTGTTCATGTTTATGTGGAAATTAAGCATGTTACACTCACAGCAAAACAAAAAAAAGCATGAAACACGCAAAACAAATTGTGTTGGCTAGTACTGTGTGTTTACGTCTGCGTCTGGTGAATGGGCTTGACAACGTTTTGAGGACAGCAAACAGTGAGCGTAAGTATTACCGTAAGTATTAAATATCTCTCTCTCTCTCTCTCTCTCACACACACACACACACACACACACACACACACACACACACACACACACACACTCCTCTCTCTCTCTCTCTCTCTCTCTCTCCTCCGTGTGTGTGTGTGTGTGTGTGTGTGTGTGTGTGTGTGTGTGTGAGTTTCCGGCGGAAAAACTCACACACGCAGACAGACACACGAGCGCGTTCAACACCAACACTAGAAAACACGCGCACAGTTGTAAGTGGATTTTGTTAATCAGTCTGAGGGAAAAGATGTGTCTTTAAGGAGGTTTTGTGTGTTGTTGTTGCAGGGTTCCCACTTCTTCACAGGAAAAAAATTCAAGGTTTTTCAAGGTTTCTAAAGGGATATTTTAATTTTTAAAGGGGCAAATTTAGCCGTACGATTGAAAAAAAAGAGTGAATAATTACCTTACACATGTAATCCAGCCATGATGATAAGGTGATTACACTTCTGTAGTCTTTTCCATGCTCAATATCATACACAAAAAATAAAAAATGAAGTCTTTATACAGAAACTGAGAAATCAGAAAAAGAAAACTTTCAATCTGCTTTCTGGACCAGTATCTGACATGGATGTCCAGCTGCTTCTGTTTCAAGTCCTTATTCAATGATTCATCAAAAAGCATGACATATTCATTAATTCTCTTCCGGCAGCTGCAGCGGAGGCCCCCTCTCTGGCACATTTCAGGAGGGAGCTCTGCAAACTTTACTTTTAAAATACAGCCACTGTATGTGTTGTGTGGAAGAGTGTGTGATTCGTTGGCGGGCCTGGACTAGCCTAATGCTTGTTCTGGGGCAGGATCAGGAGCGGGTAACCCCTCTTGAAAAGGTGAACGTGGGTAGCCTTCCTGCAGCTCCACACTGAACTGTTGTTTTTTGTTTGTTTGTTTTTTTTACTTTTTTTTAAATTGCTTTAAACAAAATGACAATAACAAATACACAAAAGAAATCATATTCATTATAAGTGAATTAAATATAAAGCTAGAAAAAAAGTATGAGAGAGAGAGAAAGAGAGAGGAAGGGAGGGAGTGGGGGAGTGAGAGAGAGAGAGATTGGGTTGGGTTTGTGCGTGACTTCAAATGCTTTCAGTAACATGCTTTAAATCAAGTTTTGGATGTTGGACAAACAAGCTGTAAAACACAGTGGAGAGTACATGGGCAAACAAGACCTATATCAACCATAGTAGTGTAACACAAAAAATACAAAATACTCGATTACATGCGGGAGCAAAAGTGCCTTTTGAACTGTTTTTTAGTTTGGTGTGTGTGTGTGTGCGTGTGTATCTCTGTGTGTCTGTGTGTCTCTCTCTCTCTCTGTGTCTCTTTCTGTGTGTGTGTGTGTGTGTGTGTGTGTGTGTGTGTGTGTGTGTGTGTGGCGTCTTTCTCTGTGTGTGTGCGTCTTTCTCTGTGTGTGTGTATGTGTGTGCGTGTGTGTGTCTTGTGTGTGTGTGTGTGTGTGTGTGTGTGTGTGTGTGTGTGTGTGTGTGTGTGTGTGTGTGTGTAGGCTAGCTGGTAGGTAAGTTGGGGAAGGGGGGGGGTAGGGGTGTGGTATGAATGCTATCTTTTAAACAAGAAAGTAGGATTTTTTTTTTAAATTACAAATGTGCACACACGAGTCACTTAGTGTCTATGGAGACGACGTGACGATTGATTTGAAGATTCAGTAGGCCTATATGATTTCACTCTTTTTCAGTTCTAACAGAAAAAAGGAGCAATGCCAAAAGTTGCAAAATATCTAATTTTAGTTTCCCCACGCCGATACTTCGTCGCAATCGAGTAATATGTTAACATTGCTGCAAACAGTTTCGTGTCGTCTTCAGCAGATCGGAAACTGTGATGATTGTTGATGACATGAATCGTCCACAACACTTCAGTCTTTAACTTTTAACACATCTGTCCCACTTGCTGTTATTGTGGATTGGCTGACGATTCTTACTGAGGAAAGGGTCTGACCTGATGTTGATGAATTTGATGATTGCCGAACGAAGTCCGTAAGACTAACTACCAGCCTACTCGCGTTTTCCAATTCCACATATTTTTCCTCTTTCCGTGACTTGCAACCGCGATTCGCCCACTGCCCGAACATCAACGGTCTTTTGCACACTTTACGGAAAAACGCATGTTTGTTGTCTCTGCATTCAGTGATCCAGCTTCGATATTCTTCCTTCTGTAACCACAACGGATCAAATGCGCAATTTCCTTTAGGCATGATGACAGACGCAACAGTGTTCGCATTCACCGAAGATTAGGGAGCATGGCGCACTTTGTCGTAAGTCGAACTGCGCATGCGCAAACGATAACCAACTATTGAATTGCTTCCCTTTGCTTGAAAAGCAGACGACACACAGAACGATTCGAGAGGCGAAAATCGATGTCCGAAGTCTTGTTCGCGTTTGTTCTCCGATTCGTCTTCAAATGTTACGGTCAGTTTTGGTCCGAAAACGATTTTTAAGGGATTTCAAGGGATGGTAGGGATATCTGCAGTATTCAAGGGTTTTCAAGGGCCTTTTTGACCCAGTTGTATTTTAAAGGGTTTTCAAGGGTCTTCAAGGGGCGTACGAACCCTGTGTTGTCTTCAATTTAACGTCTTTCCACATAAAGTGATATTAGACGGTGTGTGTGTGTATGTGTGTGTATGTGTGTGTGTGTTATTGTGTGTGTGTGTGTGTGTGTGTGTGTGTGTGTGTGTGTGTTTCTTTTGCCCTCTATCTGTCTCTCTCTTTGTCTGTCTGTCTGTCTCTCTCTCTCTCTCTGTGCGTGCGTTTTGCTCTCTCTCTCTCTCTCTCTCTCTCTCTCTCGCCTTGTCGGTCCAGCAGTACGGTAATTGTAATGTTGTTTATAGCCAAGCCGACCGCAAAGGGCCATATCACAGCTGACACAGCAGTGCAAGTGGTCAGTTTTTCTGTAAAGCCACTTTCTTGGGGAGACAAGCATTAGGCCCTACACATTCCGATCAGCACAACGTGTACCTCGCCACAGTGATGCAGCCGTTTCGGCGCTGGCGTGTACCTCGCCACTACAGATAAGCTGGGAAGGAATGTAGCGCGGGCGGGCGATGCGAGAGGGATGGGATGGGGGTGGGGAGAGGTGGGAGTGCTACTGGGGGGAAGGAGGTTGGCGCTCGTTAAAAATAGACGGGCCTCCCTCGCCGGCCAAGTTGTTATAATTGCGTGCGCCGTGGTTAACGTGTCATACCTTAGCTGTGGCCACAGCACCTGCATGATGGGCTAACTTGTCAGCACCTACATGATAGGTTAACTAGTCAGCACACCTACTTGATAGGTTAACGTGTCATACCTTAGCTGTGGCCACAGCACCTGCATGATGGGTTAACTTGTCAGCACCTACATGATAGGTTAACTAGTCAGCACACCTACTTGATAGGTTAACGTGTCATACCTTAGCTGGGGCCACAGCACCTGCATGATGGGTTAACTTGTCAGCACACCTGCATAATGGATTAACTTATACCTTACCTGTGGCCCCTGCACTTACAAGATGGGTTAACTTGTCAGCACACCTACATGATCGGTTAACTAATACTTTAGCTGTGGCCCCAGCACCTAAATGATGGGTTAATTTGTCAGCACACCTGCATGATGGGTTAACTTGTCAGCACCTACATGATAGGTTAACTGGTCAGCACACCTACATGATAGGTTAACTTGTCAACCTTAGCTGTGGCCACAGTACCTACATGATGGTTAACTTGTCAGCAACTACATGATAGGTTTACTATCAGCACACCTACATGATAGGTTAACTTGTTAGCACCTACATGATGGGTTAACTTGTCAGCACACCTACATGATAGTTAACTTGTCATACCTTAGCTGTGGCCACAGTACCTACATGATGGGTTAACTTGTCAGCAACTACATGATAGGTTTACTTATCACACACCTACATGGTATGTTAACTTATACCTTGGCTACGGCCACAGCACCTACTTGATAGGTAAACTTATCAGCACCTACCTGATGGTTAACCTGTCACCACACCTACATGATAGGTTAACTTATACCTTAGCTGTGGCCACAGCCCCTACAGATGGGTTAATTTGTCAGCACTTACATGATGGGTTAACTTTTCAGCACCCACATGATTGGTTAACTTGTCAGCACCTACATGATGGGTTAATGTGTCAACACCTACATGATGGGTTAATGTGTCAGCATCCACATGATGCATTAACTTGTCAGCACCTACATGATGGTTAACTTGTCAGCACCTACATGATGGGTTAATGTGTCAACACCTACATGATGGGTCAATGTGTCAGCATCCACATGATGCATTAACTTGTCAGCATCTACATGATGGGTTAACTTACCAGTATCTACATGATGGTTAACTTGTCAGCACTTACATGATGGTTTAAACTTGTCAGCACCTACATATGGGTTAACTTGTTAGCACCTACATGATGGGTTAACTTGTCAGCATCTACATGATGGTTTAACTTGTCAGCACCTACATGATGGGTTAACTTGTCAGCATCTACATGATGGGTTAACTTGTCAGCATCTACATGATGGGTTAACTGTCAGCACTTACATGATGGGTTAACTTGTCAGCACTTACATGATGGGTTTAACTTGTCAGCACTTACCTGATGGGTTAACTTATCAGCACTTACATGATGGGTTAACTTGTCAGCACCTACATGATGGGTTAACTTTCAGCACCTACATGATGGGTTAACTTGTCAGCACTTACATGATGGTGAACTTGTCAGCATTTACATGATGGGTTAACTTGTCAGCATCTACATGATGGGTTAACTTGTCAGCACTTACATGATGGTTAACTTGTCAGCACTTACATGATGGGTTAACTTGTCAGCACTTACATGATGGGTTAACTTATCAGCACTTACATGATGGTTAACTTGTCAGCATTTACATGATGGGTTAACTTGTCAGCATCTACATGATGGGTTAACTTGTCAGCACTTACATGATGGGTTAACTTGTCAGCACTTACATGATGGGTTAACTTGTCAGCACTTACATGATGGGTTAACTTATCAGCACTTACATGATGGGTTAACTTGTCAGCACCTACATGATGGGTTAACTTGTCAGCATCTGCATGATGGGTTAACTTGTCAGCATCTACATGATGGGTTAACTTGTCAGATCCTACATGATTGGTTAGCTTGGCATCGCTTACATGATGGGTTCAGTTGTAGGCACCTACATGACGGGTTAACTTATCAGCACCTGTCAGGTTTACCAATCAAGTAAGCGCTCACAAGTCAACCCATAATGCAGGTGCTGACACTTTCACATAAAACACACTAAACTGACTATACAGGACCATAAAACATTTGACACTTTTAAACACAAAAGAATATACCAAATAAGTTTCATGCTCAGGAATGCAGAGATACAGTGACACTTTGCATTTACTTTATTTCACGAAAATCAAGATACCAAACAATAAAACAAAAGAATATCTGTCTTCAGATGTTTTTATTGTGTACATGCCTGAACGGAGACCCCAGATAATACTTGTCTTAATTTGAACAGTATCATGCGCATTATTAAAAAATGAAAATCAAGCATCCACCATTCTATGTTCACATACCTTCAACAGTTGGTTGTTATATTTGGTAAATTGTAACCTTTAGCCAAATGATTTTCGCATACAACTGCAATAAATTAAAAGCAATCCAGACATTCAAAAATACATGGCAAGAAAACATCAGATGTGCTGAAAACATCTGTAAAGTTCAGCATTGTTTCAATACATGTTTTTCCCATGCAGACACACACACACAAACACACATATGTGCATGCATACACACAAACACATGCGCACATACCCAGTGACACATGCATGTGCACATGCGCGCGCATATGCACACACACACTAACACACAAAAAAGCCACTCTTACTTACCCAGGAAGACTGCAGCATCTTCTTGTAGTTATGAACCAAGGAAATCTGGTCAGCCATTAACTGCAAAATGAAGCAATGTATATTTTCTAATTTGCAACTTAAACAGTCATGAAACTTTTTCAGCTTTTCAACAACACCTTTTCAACTCATTTTGTCTTAGGTCACGATCTATAGTCCTGCTCTTATGTCACAATCTATAGTCTTGCTCTTAGGTCAAAATCTATAGTCCTGCTCTTAAGTCACAATCTATAGTCCTGCTCTTAGGTCACAATCTATAGTCCTGCTCTTAGGTCACAATCTATAGTCCTGCTCTTTGGTCACAATCCATAGTCCTGCTCTTAGGTCACAATCCATAGTCCTGCTCTTAGGTCACAATCTACAGACCTGCTCTAAGGTCACAATCCATAGTCCTGCTCTTAGGTCACAATCTATAGTCCTGCTCTTAGGTCACAATCTATAGACCTGCTTTTAGGTCACAATCTATAGTCCTGCTCTTTGGTCACAATCCGTAGTCCTGCTCTTAGGTCACAATCCATAGTCCTGCTCTTAAGTCACAATCTATAGTCCTGCTCTTTGGTCACAATCCATAGTCCTGCTCTTAAGTCACAATCCATAATCCCGCTCTTAGGTCACAATCTATAGTCCTGCTCTTTGGTCCCAATCCATAGTCCTGCTCTTAGGTCAAAATCCACAGTCCCGCTCTTAGGTCACAATCTATAGTCCTGTTCTTTGGTCACAATCCATAGTCCTGCTCTTAAGTCACAATCCATAGTCCCGCTCTTAGGTCACAATCCATAGTCCCGCTCTTAGGTCACGATCTATAGTCCTGCTCTGAGGTCACAATCTACAGTCCTACAAGATACCTTACACTACCGATCCAGTCCACATTGCTGCTCTTTCCCCTTAATCTTATCTGAGTTGCATAAGAGCAAAGGTAAAATTACTGGGCCACTAAACCAATGGAACAAATTACATATTACAAACAAATACACACACAATGTATTTTTGACCTACTGATCTTCATGCGTTTTGATCTATTGGTCTTCTTCAGACAAAAAACATTCAAGCTTCAAAATCCAACCTGTCCATCACATCTCTCATGGGAAGAACAAAAAGCTTTTGAGTCACCGAGACAAAGACATGATACTGTCATTCAACCAGCAGTCAAGGCAAAACATTCAAGCTTCAAAATCCAACCTGTCCATCACATCTCTCATGGGAAGAACAAAAAGCTTTTGAGTCACCGAGACAAAGACATGATACTGTCATTCAACCAGCAGTCAAGGGCAGCGCAGGAGGAGAAACGAGATAATAACACATGAGGTAAATAATGAGCAGTATGGTGGTGTGCCTGTAAAGAGTACTGTGGGTGGGTTTGTGGGGGTGGATAGGCACATGCAATTTCTGAATGTCAATGCCAAGTGGGCAGAGGGTTCCTAGTCCAGCAGTAAGACTGGATTCCTGCATGGTGTGTTACAAAGTTGTCACTCGGGAATTATTTGGGAAGGGTTGTTTTTCCAGATGCCTCTTTTGAGATGTTTGCTTCAGTCTCTGTGGGCCCCATTTGCAATACCCTTCCAAACAGCCCCCTCCTGCTCTTTTTCTCTCTCACTTTGTATGGCGTGTGAATGGTAAAAAGAATATCTGCCAAGAGCAAAGGAGAGTCCCTCTAGCAGCCCAGGTGATGCTAAATCACCAATGACTCAGACATCAACACAGACTACAAAGTTGTGTTGAAGCCTCATTTGAACTGATGAGACATCGAATCAGGTGACCAAGATTATGGTGGCACATGAGCTCTTTTTCTTGTTATAGCCTTTTGAATGTTGTCATATGCTAAGTGCTGTTTCAAGCATTTCTTGAGTACAGTTCATGCACAAATCAGTGTGGTGTATATGACAGTAAGACTTCAACAATGTGCTTTAAATGTTGGCAAAATTTCTTGTTACAAATATATATGAGTCCAATAAAAACAGACATTTGCTTGTTTAATAATCATCTGTACCACTTACAAACTCCCGCTCAACGTTTTTGATCTTTGTCTGATTCCAGAAAGCATTGACGCCATCCACTGCAACCAACACCTTGATTCTGCAAAAACAGTGACTTTGGTCAAATTAATCACAGAAATCCATACATTTGCACTACCCTTGGCAGAAGTATACAAAACAGACAAAGATACAACTGTTATTCTGTATAACAACAACAAGAACACCCAAAAGAGAAAATACAATTTTTGTAATGTTAAAGCTAGAAGAAACGTAATTCAAGAAAAACAACTTGAAACAAGCAATTCAAAGATCTACTTCTAAGTTAGATTTAATCTCACAAACATTGTAAAACCACAACGCAGCCAAAGCAATGTGTGAGTGACTCTAATAAAGGTTAAGGCATGAAGATCAAAATCTTTCAACTGTTGCCAAGTTACAGGAAGTCTAAAGGTATTTGCTTTTCTGCTGGAGAGAGTTAAATATCTATCTCTCTTTTGAGGACTCAATTTTTCAAAAAAAAAGATAAGCACTGAAACAGAAAAAAGGGAGAAGATATTTATCGGTCCCTTACTTTAAACCTTCTGAAATGATCTAATAAATTCTTATAATAGTGGTAAAAGTACCCATTAAATCAGGAAAAAAATATGAAATACTGAAACTATGTCCGCCAATGTATTGAGTCAGCCTCAAAACACATCAATGCTGATCAATTTGTAGACTGGAGAAGAAATGAGGTGTGAAAGACGTCACAAATGAGTAAATTTTCTTGTGGAAATGAACATGGCCTGAGAGAAGATAGAAGATGGCACTGGATATTGGAAAAAAAAAATCAGAAATGGTCACACTGGAAAACTGTATTTTCCTTGCCACAAAGACTTGTTGAAAGTTGTTTACTTCTGTTGTAGATGTCACGGTTTTCTTCTGTTGAGCAATAATACTGACCCCTGTCATTGTGCCTTGTACAATCAGTTGTACCTGCATCAACACAGGTTTGCACTCAAAACTAGTAAAGGCCCTGGGCCCAGTGCTCATTCACCACAATCTTCACTGAACACAAGTCCATGTCTCTATGCAGGATACTTTAAACTGCTTTTGAGAAGGCTTGGGATTTTCTTCCATTTTATTTTTTTGTTTTTGTTTGTTTGTTTTTTGTGCTTTTGTTTACTACCTGATTTCACGCATTTTTGACTGAACATCATGCTTCACAAAGCTGACCAAGCCCCAGGGCCGATTCTGATAGCAACAACAAAATGGCGCATAGTTTTTAAAAACTGTTGTTGTTTTCTAAGAACTGCAAATTGTGACCAATTACTGCAGTTCTGCCAAACTGAGGCTCAAAACAGCAAAATCAGAACGATGGCTGTTCATGGCATAGTGGCGTAATCAGGCATAAAAATTTGTGGGAATTACACCAAATTTGTGAGGGTATATCAGTGGAAACGGACAGATGATTCAAGGGTGGGAACTTTGATTTTGTATGCTATTACATACTTGAAGTATGGAAACAACTGACAGAACAAAAACTTTGATTTTGTATACAATTCTATACTTGTAGTATGGAGACCATAGAGAACAATCACGTTAAGCACTTTGAATATTCACTGGCATACATGTTCAGTCATTCCAATGACAGAAAACTTCACGGTACTTTTTGTCTGTTGCTTGGTTGCGGACCTCCCGTAGGACAGCCCCCACACAGTCTGTGGCAAACTTCATCCTGTTCAGACCCTGAGCAACAATCAATGGAGTCATTTCAGGGCAAAAATAGCGTCATCATTCATGTTTGTTCCCTTCGCCTGACAGGCTGAGTTTTTCTCGCTCCAAGTATTTTCTAAATTTTCTACGGATTTATTGTGTTGTTCAAAGCGAAAGTGATATGGATGTGTTTATGACAGTGTGGACTTCCTTTTGGATGATGTTTTGTGCTTCTTTGCCAACGGATCTTCATATTGTGTGATTTCTTTTTCTTTTGAGACTATCAGGTATTGTACAGCCATCAAACTTTGCTTGCTCGCCATCGTTGTGTGTTCGCACCGTGACGCACGTGCAGTTTGGGCCAACAGCTCACACTTTACCTTTCCCTCTGTTCTCTGTTGCTGTCCCCCCCTCTCTACCACATCCACCCGTCCCTATTACTGACATTCCTGTCGCGTGTCAGCAATCACGCCCTCCTCCTTCGCCATTCCCACCTCTCTTCAGCTGTCACCATGCTGTCATGCCCACCCTCCCCTTTCACTCCCCTCTCCTATTCTCGTGACGAACTTTTGGCTGTGAAACCTGCGCCCCTCGACCCTGCCTTGAACTTGAAATTGCGAAAGTTTTGCATTGGTGTCGACCTTCCGCGTGTTCGTGGGTGTAGGGGAGGGAGAAGAAAGCAGAGGAAGATCGCTGCCATTAGCCGTGCCCGTTTCTCTCCCTTTGAAAAATCATCTCGCTCTTCTGATGCTACCAACCTGATCACTGTCCCCTCCTCAAGCCTCCCACTGTCTCCAGTCATAACAGCAAACTGACTCTGGGGTTATTCAACGCCCAATCTGTTGGTGCCAAGGAGAAAAGGACTGCAATCAACGATTTCATCGTTGACAATGACGTCAACCTTATGTGCATCACAGAAACATGGTTGCTACCAAGTGGTGACGAGGCCAAGTGTTGCGACCTTTCCCCTCCTGGCTATACGACCTTCAGTTTTCCTCGGCCAACCCGTGGCGGAGGCATCGCTTTTGTTGTGTCTGATGCTGTGTCTCCCTCTGTCTCCACTACCTCCAGCTTCTCATTTGCTCACTCTTCTTACGAACTGGTCCAGCTTACTGTGTCCTTACCCAAGTCCTCAATTCATGTGTTCTGCCTTTACCGCCCCCCTCCCAGCAAGAAGAATCAGCTGAAAGACTCTCTCTTTCTGGAGGAGTTCCCGGATCTGCTGGACTTCATGAACTCTGTGAAAGGCCACTCAGTTTTGGTTGGGGATTTCAACTTCCACTGGGACAATCCCTCCAACAACTTCACTGCACGACTGAAGGATCTCTTAGAGTCCTTTGGTCTGCGTCAGTCTGTCTCTTCCTCCACTCACAGATCGGGTCACATCCTGGACTGGGTCATTCATCCTGATGGTGACCTGGTTGACTCAGCCACCACCAGTTTGACCCTGACCTCTGACCACCATGCCATCCTAGCCAAGCTCAACATTTCTGTTCCTGTCAAATCTCCCAGGTTCGTTGAAACCAGGGACTTTGCATCTGTGGACCTTGATGCGTTCCGGGCTGACCTGCTGTTTTGTCTTCAGTCATCACCTGCTCTTTCTGCTGAACTGTTCCATACCCTTATCCAGGACGTTCTTGATCGTCATGCTCCTGTTCTTCGACGGAGGATCTCCAGCCGCCCACCTTCGCCTTGGTTTCCAGCAGTTGCCCCGCAAGTTCTGGACGCTAAACGTGTTAGGCGTGGGGCAGAGAGACAATGGATTAAGAGCGGTCTTGAGGTCCATAAACAGATCTTACGTGTTGCAAACAATGTTGTCAATGAAATTGTGCAGCAAGCCAAATCATCATTTTACAATGCCAAAATACTTGCATGCACTTCGAGCAAGCAATTGTTCAACCTCACAAACACACTCATGGGGAGAATTAAATCCTCTCCTCTTCCATCTTCTGTCTGTCCCTCTGATCTGCCACATAAATTTTGTGATTTCTTTGTCGGCAAAATCGAGTCGATCCGGGAGAATATAGACTCTCAGACAGCAACTGTTCCTGATATCCACTTTGACATTTTCTCTGGCATTCCACTCTTTTCTTTTGAACCTGTTACTCAGTCATTAGTTAGAGATGTGATTAAGAATACTACCATTAAGACTTGTGTGCTTGACCCCCTCCCATCCTCCCTGCTATGTGGTGTAATTGATGATTTGATGCCTTTCATCACTGCCATTGTCAATGATTCACTCACCTCTGGTTGTTTCCCCTCTGAACTAAAACACTCTGTTATTCGACCCCTGCTAAAGAAACCCTCTCTTGATCCTGAGATTTTGAAAAACTATCGTCCTGTTTCCAACTTATCCTTTCTGTCGAAGATAAATTGAAAAGATTGCTCTTCTCCAACTTCATGAACATCTTGAGCGTAACAATCTTCTCTATCCTTTGCAATCTGCCTATCGGGCTGGCCATAGCACAGAAACCGCTCTCCTCAAAATTGTCAACGACCTTTTCTCTGCTCTTGACGATGGTAAAGTCTCTCTGCTGTCCTTGTTAGACCTGTCTGCCGCTTTTGACACTATAGATCACAGTACCCTTCTGTCTAGGCTTGAGCATACATTTGGCATCTCTGGCACAGCTCTTTCCTGGTTTAGATCCTATCTTTGTGGTCGTACTCAGACTGTCTCTGTGAATGGTTTCTCTTCTCAGTCAGCTGACTTGGAGTATGGAGTCCCCCAGGGCTCAGTCTTGGGCCCCATTCTCTTCGTTCTTTATACACAGCCTATCTCTGACATTGTCATCATCATGGCATCTCCCACCACTGTTTCTCTGACGACAACCAAATCTACACCTCTGACGATATTTCTCAGCTCCCTTCTATCATTGAACGAACTCAGGCATGTTTTTCTGATATCAAAGCTTGGATGACTGACAACAAACTTCAACTGAACAACGACAAGACCGAACTGATTTTCATAGCATCTAAAAGATTATGTCTACAAACTGCCTTCCCTCATCTGTCCAACTAGATAATTCAGTCATTCGGACTTCTTCAACTGTCCGTAATCTTGGGATCACACTGGACCAAACTCTATCCTTTCAAAGTCAAATTTCCTCTGTCTGTCGTGCTTGCTATCTGGAACTTCGCCGTATTTCTTCTGTTCGTCATCTTCTCTCGGATGATGCCACCAAAACTCTCATTTCTGCTTTTGTTCTTTCTCGCTTGGATTACTGTAATTCTCTTCTTGCTGGTTGCCCACAGAATCTTCTTGGCAAATTGCAGAAAATTCAAAACAGTGCTGCCGCACTAGTATTGAAACGCTCCAAATTTTCTCACTCGGCTCCCTTGCTTGATTTTCTCCACTGGCTCCCAGTAGGCAAAAGAATTGAATACAAGCTTTCTTTGCTTTGCTACAAAATCTCTCAGTGGTCTAGCCCCATCCTATCTTGCTGATCTTCTGAATAACTACAAACCTCTTAGACAGCTACGTTCTTCCTCTGACACTTCTCTTCTCCAAATTCCTCGCTTCCGCACTAGGACCCTCGGTGAACGTTCGTTCTCTTTCCAGGCCCCCTGTTGTTGGAATAACCTCCCTTTGTCTCTCCGCTCTGCGACTTCCCTCTCTTCCTTCAAGTCTTCTCTTAAGACTACCCTCTTCCAGTCATGACCCTTCCCCTCTTTCTGTCGAAAGCAGATGTACCCTACACCTGGCGTATGTGTGTGTGTGTGTGTGTGTGTGTGTGTGTGTGTGTGTGTGTGCTCAGCTTAAGCATGTAGAAATATTGTGTGTGTGTGTTTGGAAGATTGCCTTTTGTTGTTTATCATATTGGTTGCTTCTCTTGATTTATTTACTCTTTATTGTAAGCGCTTAGGGCTTTTAAAGATTAGGCGCAAGAAATGCACATTATTATATTATTATTACATCACGGCCTGTCAATCAAGAAGACCATGGGAGTATCAGCCCAATATCTCACTTGCATATTCCCCTCCCCTGTCTCCTCTTTCAAACACACACACACACACCTTCACACACATATATAAGCAGACATTCACTCAGTGATAGAGGCAGTGTGTTGTGTGTGTGTGCGCGTGTGTGTGTGTGTGTGTGTGTGTATGCATCTGTGTATGTGTCTGTGTGCAAGCATGTATGTATGTGTGCACCATATTTTCCAAGCTATAAACTGCTACTTTTCAGCTCAATTCATATCCCTGTGGCAACTGCACTAGTAGCGGCTTATTTATGGATTTTTCCAATTCTATTCTTGTAGGCCACAGGATTATCCTATGATCTAGATTTGATGGGTTAAAATGAGAACCAATATTTGAAATTTGTCTATTCTTAAAAGGATTAATGATCCATACATAAATGGTACACAAAACAAATTCATGATAATTTAACATTAGCTTGCTAAACGACTTACGCATGATCATCCAAACATGCCAAACTTGTGATGCAAAGGCTTCCATGCATCTGAAACTGTTCTCTTTATACCTTCATACAGGGATACTTGCACTGGCTTAATGCACTCCAAATTTCCCACAGGTCTTTAGACCGACTCATGTGTTTGGAAATTTTCTTGGCTGCCAATCTTAATAACTCCCTGCCCCCTCCCCCCTCCACACCCCTTTCCCTGAGCAGTCAGAAGTTCATCACTATTCCGTGCATATAACCTTTTCTTGGCGAGTCGCCAATCCGACTCAGTTGGGATATCGGTCCTCTCTGTGACTCCTCCCTCTCTCTTGGCTGCCAGTTGGGATAACTCTGCCTTCTTGTTAGTTTTTCTCTCCCTCTCTCCAAGCAGACCTGAGACCATCCCTCATTCAGAGTACAGAGCCTTGTCTTGTCAGTGGCCAGTCGGGTTCAGTCAGGGTCAGTCTTGTGCACAATCCCTCCCTTTTTGACACATGCCAGAGTTAACTTCTGTCAGTCATCCCTGGTCGTGTTCTTGGCAACTAGCTCATCAGCTGCAGACTGCCTGATGTTTGCTTCATGTCAGCCAGCCAGAGTTGGAGCCTCACCACCATGCAATACGGTTAATAACTGTAGACTGCATAACATTCACAATGACTGTGAAGAAGACTCAGAGCAGTTGATTCTCCTCAGCATTTTATGTGTTGCCATTTCCTGTTTGCATACTATTTGTTCATGACATTTTTCAGACTACACAGGCTTTCTTTGACTTTTTTTTTTAGGTTTGCCAGTTGTGTCGTACATAACGCCCTTCATAGCCCAGAAATTACACTCAGTGTGTATGTGTGTTTGTATGTGTGTGTGTGTGTGTGTTTTGTGTGTGCACGCGTGCATGCATGTGTGCGAGCGCGCGTGCATGTATGCGTGAATGTGTGTAACTCTGGAACACTAGCACACTAACATGCTTGTTCAAAATCTATTAAAAAAAAAAACCAACACATATGGACAAAGACACACACGCGCCTCATCCTTAAAATCATAAAGCAGAATGAAGCAACCCTTTAAGCTGTAATGAGATGGGGAGCCCTGTTAGATTAAGACCTATTATCACAAATCTCTTATTGGTGGTACAATGTTGCATAGCCACCAAATTTGCTGTACCCTCAATGAATTATAAATAAAAGGTCTATGAACAGAAAAGCCATTGCATTATGATGAGCATCACACAAAATCAAGTTTAGTTTTCAGGCCATATCACAACCCCAACAGTGTGACAGCAAGTGATCAGAATTATTCAAACAGATTGATTGAACTTGTTTCAAATTGTCTGAAGTTATTCTAAACAGTCAGTGTAGCTATGTCAACTTCTTTTTACAAAATCTTGGTACATTCATGTCATGGTTTTCACACTCTCCAAACTACTTAAGATCTTGCCCAATACTAAGGGAAAAAAAGAACATGCTAATTTCTATAACAGCATCACCAATACCAGCAAGATTTATCTGAACCTAAATCTCAAACTTTAACATTACAGTGCTCAAACTGTGACTAACTTTATGTTTCTTTAATCCAATCTGTTCCATCTTTCATTAACTTCTGAATATAAAGCAAATGCAGCAGACACTCAATGAATTGAAATGAAGGCAGTGCAAACAATCTGAACACCAACATCAAAACAATGTGCAAGCAAATTTCCAGACTAGACATGCTTCGTTTATCAGGATTACTTACGAACTCAACCAAGTCAGCAAGTGGGCTTCCCTCCTCTGAAACCTCTCGCTTTGTCCACACATACTGTTTACTGAGCTGAAAAAGATGCAAACACAAGAGATGTAATACCTCATCAAAAAAAATCATACTCATGATGACACATTCCAGACCGGATTCAAAAGAACATTTATACAAATCTGAGATACAAAACACCTAATTCACAGGATGAGCTACTTTAATTGATCATAGATTTTAGGGATTTCTGTATCGAACTAAGAGACAGACAAAGAAAGAAGCAGACTGAGAAAGAGCACTTCACACACACACACACACACACACACACACACACACACACACACACACACACACACACACACACACATTCCACACAGAGAACTAAAGGTATAAAACGTCATCAAGAACTTGTAAGGATGTTATACCTTGATATCTTGGAGGAACTGCGAGTTCTGTGAACGGAAATTGACGAGCCACTCGGCAGCATCCACAGGCAGATCTATCCTTCCAGCTTTGTGTGGGGAAGGAGAAGTCTCATGATACCGCCAGTTCCAGTCGCTCGCTGCACACACAGAAGGCCAATGTTAACATTTCCCTGCAATGGAAAGGAAGTGCAACACAGAGAGAGACAAGTGAGGGTGAGAAAAACCAACAAAAGACTCTTGAGCCCAAAACAGCAGTTGACAAAGACACTAGAGAAGACAAATTGTCAGTTACACAACAGTCCAGCTGATCATGCAAGGCCCTTTGAGGGCTGTCACCACACTGTGGTTTCGAAAAAAGAAACATACAACATAAAACAACTACCTAAACTGTTTACATGTGTCATAATATGAAAACCGAACTGTTCATACCAGGAGGAAATTAGAACTTTCACATTAATTTACAATGGTACCAAATAAGAATCATTTGTAGAATACTTGCATCTAACGTTCTAAAAACAAACGGATGACAACTTTGATCTTATTCTTTGAGGAAAAAAGTCTATGCATGGGCTTTATTTGCATCAGACACATTGTCTGAATACTATCTGTGTGAACTGGACCAATATCCAATGAACAGTAGAAAGCTTATTATTTTTCTCAACCATAAAGAAAGAGTGGAGCCCAAGATATGAACTCTGTAATCGTCCTGGGAGCTCTTTAAATCAGCCATGCTGCGTGTACGTGACAGCAATCCAAAAACAATTCTCCCATTTGTTTGTTCTTCAATTTCGTAGATGCAATTACATTTTACACATAGTTGTAGGTGACTCTAAAGAGAGGGAGGTTGTATTTTTGATGCAAAGAGCTTAGAACAAAGACTCTTATGACACGTGTCAGGCAGTCGGAATTTCATGTTTGTTTTTATGCCAAAACAGTGTTTTGATATTAGCCCAAACTAAAAGGTACTCAACTGTATACTCAGTAAAAAGTTCATGTTTTGTCCTTTCCATTGATACATAGCAATAGGCTTACATGTTTGTATAAAGAGGCATGAATGAAATAGAAAAGCCACAATTTTGCATCAGTAACAGAGAGAGACAAGAGGAAGTAGGGAGGGAGGAAGGGATATGGGGAAAGATGGATGTCCAGGACGGGGAAATCGTGATGGTATTGCTTAAGTGCACTAAGTTGATGTATTATTAGTCAGGCTTAACACACTAAGGTTATCTTTGCACTCATACACGCATATGCACACTTATGCGCACACCAAACATTCACCTCTCTCTGGGAATGGGATGTCACACATTCGTTTCTCCTAACACGACTGAGCGCAAGAAATATAATTTCTATGCTACTTATAATCAAACATGAAAAATATCCAATTACACAGATGCACAAATCAACACATAAAAGATCAATACTTCCTAATCCCGGGTTATAATAAAATGACTTCTTACCTGGCCAGGTTTTCACACACACAACCACGCTTTCACACCACACCACAGTTCTTGAAAAAAGTCTCTTCAAGTCTTCTTCAGCACTGCTTGATGGTGATGCCCTTGGTTGACTGGCTCCAGGCTTCAGGACTGGGTCTTCATGGTCGTCTCTGGGATCTCGACGTAGAACTCTTCTTCTTCGTCTCTTTCACCCACCTCTGGGTTCAATTTCAGTTTGTCTGTCTTCACCCACCTCTGGGCTTCAAACTTAGTTTCCTTCTCTTCCAGCTTGTCTTCAACCCTAAGACTTAGCTGCCTCTTCTATCTCCCAGACCACGTTTCTTTCGACCCTTCTCTGTCCTGCTCCCTCCTCTCCTCTCTCTCTCTCCTCTGCCTTCTCTCTCTCTCTCTCGTGGTGTTGTTCTTCTCGCACGTTGTTCTCCCTCAGTTTATATAAGGATGGAAACAAAGGATCCCCCTTCGGGCCATGCCTTTGTCCATGCTGCTTCTCAAACCCCTAGTTCACAAGTACCCTGAATTCTCCATTCACTACATTCTCCCACACATCAGCATTTACACACATCCCTACCTAATTGATTAGCAAACAACCACTTAGCACCAGATGGACATCGAAATTTCCCGCCGACTTCGGGGGTCACTTAACACAGTGATTATCTTAAGGAGGGCTACAACAACATCCACGCGCATTCAACCAGCCTGACAATAGAACCAACACAGTGACCCACGGCAATACCATCCGAACGAGTCCAAGACTCCTGCTCTTCACTGACTGTTTACAAAAGAACCTCAGCTGACTAAGCATTTAGTGCTCACTTGGAGCACCGAGGTCATAGTGGTTACATCCCTCCCCTTTCGCTATCGGGCAGGTCCAAACTCTCTACTACCTTAGGTGCCATCTGCCATCTGACCACTTCATCCTCCTTGACACAGTTCGGCCGTGTGCGATGGGTAAGGTACCCTGGTTAATGGTCTATTACCTATTTGTATACTACGTACAACGTCCCTTTGCCTCTAAGCGTTTAATGCCTTTTGTGAGAGGTTTCACGCCCCTTGACAATGGAACCCGAGTGAAATCTGGATCAAAGGTTAGTTCTCTTGTACAATTGAAAACCACATTCAGTACATTTATAAATTATATTTCATTCTGTTTCAATATGATCATAAAGACCAGCTGTTTACACATAATAAGCATGAACAATAACTGTATACTGTGTACTATGGAGAACATGAAAATATGCATTGTAATTAAAAGAAAGATTCCAACACATGCACACACGTAGTGAAGATTGGAATAATTCTGTTCAAAGTGAATAACCAGCAGGTTCACTTCAAACCTAAGGAACATTATATGTTCTTCCATATATAAATATCCACATAAGAAAATTCCTGATGTTACTTACGCCAAGGAGCATGGAGAATGAGCCAGTTGTTGCGAGCACAGAAGTGAATGATGGTAGCCATTGTCATGGTTTTGCCACTGCCCTTGTTACCATCTAAGCAACATGTCAAAGATCTAGTAAATCGATGACTCTTCATTTTATCTTTCCACATAAAACTGATTAAACAGCATTTGTCTGAGTAGAAAAAAATGGGAGGAAAAAAGGTATGATCTTTGAAAGCTTTCAGGACAAAAATAACAGTAGCATGCCGTTTTATCTCAACATCAACTTATCATTATGATGTAGAAGTCAGAATGGATCATGCTCTTCACAGTGGCAACAATCATGTCAGCCATTACATCAGAAGCAATGACATAATTCACACAAAACTGAAAGGATACACAGAAGAAATCGAGGAGCAGGATGATCAAAATTCAGATGTTTCAGACAGTCTATCACCTCCAGGGCTGGCCTCCGTACCATGAAACATGTTTCATTGAAGGTCTTGGCCTGCGAAACACATCCAAACAAGCACTGCCTACTTTTTTTTTTTCCGTTTGCTTGTATATTTCTCTTATTTACTTTCAGATGATGGGATAGATAATTTGCTCAACAACAACAACAAAAATTTAACATAAAACTGGAATGGTGTGCCATTCCAGTTGTTCTAAAGTATGAGCATAAATGAACCCCTGAAGTTCGGGAGATAATGTTGCTTATAGCCAAGCCGACCGCAAAGGGCAACATCAGGGCTGTCACCATGTTAAAATCAACTCACAAGTCATTCATTCACACAAGTCTTTAAAATACATTTTTTAAAAACATCCGAAAGTTTGTTAAAAATCTTTCCACTGTAAAATCTCAGATCCGATGAAAAATGTTAATCTCTTTCAACAACTCAAAGATCGTGTCAGGCGGAACATCTCTGAACAAGGTTTTCATGGAATCTGCTGTAAAATGTTTGTGTCTCACATCGTGCAAGTCCCAACACTCTAAAAGAATATGTTTCATTGTGAGTGGCACATGAAATGGAAGTTCAGCTTAACATGTCCAGCCATGCTGGCCTGTTAGTCATATCACATTGCTGTAACTACAGCGTAAGACAGCAGACAACATAACAGAGAATAAAAAAGTTATTTCCCTTCTCTGCCCATGAGTATGTGCATAGGCACTCTCAAGCTAATTTTTTTCTCTTATACAGATCTGAAAAAAACAACAACATTCCAACGAGCCCATGGCAGACAAAGCAATTCCTGAGGTGAGTCCACCTATACCTTCAACTACGTCTGCTTCAATCAGTAAACCAATTCCTGGTGATAGTAAGAAGCAAAGTCAGGATGAATCCCCCCATCCACCCCTTTCCCCTTCAGTTTTTACACAAAGCTGTTGAGGCTAACCTTCTAAAAACAAAAAAATAATAAACAATAAACACTGGGAAGTTATGCCCAGAGTACCTGACGTGTGAACTGCTGAGACAGGCCTTTCTGGAACAGCTGTTTGACCTCAGCCTCTGGCACGGTGTAGAACAGTCCCTCCTGAGCCAGTGACTGGTGGGTCTGAAAACATCATCACCATCTGAGTGTCTGTCACTGGGCTACCAGGTGTGTGCATACAGGATACAAAGATATTTTTATTCCCTGGTACATATCGGTGTAGAATCGAAGGTGCGGGTGTTTCACATTTTATTTAATAATAATAATAATAATAATAATGAATACTTATATAGCGCCTATTCTCGGCTAGAGGCCAAGCTCTAAGCGCTTTACAATCAACACTCGTTTACACAACGGGCTGCCTACCTGGGTAGTGCCGACTGAAGAGCTGCCAGCTGGTGCTTCATTCAGTCGTTTCCCCGTGTCATCCAGTCAGTATCATTCAATATCGATCACTCATTTTCCTTACTTCCTTCATTCTTTCCATTTCTCACGCAGGGTGCATGCTATGTGTAACGTGTCATCCATACCAACGGCCAAACTGGCCTTCTCTTCCGAAAGTTGGTGATGGGATTTTACGTGTGTGCAAGATGTTATGCGTGCGTTCACACACGGAACCTCAGTTTATAGTCTCATTCGAAGGACTGTATGGGAAATGGAGTCAGAACCAATGTTAACTCCGAGGGAAAAATCCCCCTGTACCGAAACGCCCCGGCGGAGGTTCGAACCCGCAACCCCAGGATCACCAAGATTACGAGTCCGGCGCTCTACCAACTGAGCTATTCCGGCTATTGAGACACTGTGTGTGTGTGTGTGTGTGTGTGTGTGTGTGTGTGTGTGTGTGTGTGTGGTGTGTGTGTGTGTGTGTGTGTGTGTGCGCGTGTGTGTATATGTATGCGCGTGTGTGTGTGTGCATGTGCATTCACATGTAATGTATCCGTATGCCTGTCTGTGTACATGTGTACGCTAGGATTCCTGTACTGTTGAGTTTTTATCTGGCAACGAGACAGACGGTGTCGAAATTTTTCTGCTGCAACAGACTTTTATCCATCACTGGCCCAAAGGCTTTGACCTCACTGTGAGCGCTATCAAAAGTTGCACAGTGCATGCAACTTGCAGTCAGCTACCAGGTGAACAATACAAAACACAGGTTAGCTCTCTGATTGTGAGGAATTTAGGCGCACAAAATAGCCATGTGATTTTGGTGGAAGGATTGTAACATGCTTTTGCTCCCTTTCACAAGTTCGCATACTCACTCACAACGCAAAACAGAAATATTACTTATTCAGCGGATTGTAGTATCAATTATATTTCCCCAAGATCATTTATTTATATTTCCCAAGATCTGCATCAATTACATTGCCATGAAAACTTCATCATCATTGTTGGGTGCCTATCTATATGTAGCTGTCATCAACTCCATGTTCCTGACTTTGGCATCTGATCTCATCAATGCACCTGGTACTTGCCCCTGCTACTCCCTTCCTTCCCTGAGAATACAATATTTTCCGTCATCAAAAGAGCGCCTTGGTGATTTTGCATCAAGACTACCATGTATCCATTAAAACCAGAGAATTTTCTTTTTTCATGATCTCTGGTGTTTGTGTTTGTATGTGTTCCTTCTTTTAAAATGCCTTTTTCATGGTTGTATCATTTGTGTGTGTGTGTGTGTGTGTGTGTGTGTGTGTGTGTGTGTGTGTGTGTGTGCGTGTGTGTGTGTGTGTGTGTGTGTGTGTGTGTGTGTGTTCCAGTCTAAAGTTTTTCTTTTGTTTGTTCAGAACAAAACTAATCAATAACAAAACTAATCAATACCACAATCAGAACATTCATATTCATTATCAAAACTAATCCTTAAACTAAACTTGAGTTATTATGAAATGATTTCATGCAAGATGATATACCATGTTTTATTCATTTTGATTTCTCAATCAATTCATTTTTGCTTAGTGACAACTAAAAGAACAAACAGCTAACATGTAATATACAATCTACAAACTGACAAGCCCACACTTTGGAGCTTGCCCATGATGCCTACTCACTGGATCATTTTCTTCTGTCCTGAACGCTGTCTGTACGTTCACAGTTCTCCGCTGTGCATCAGATGCGGCCTGAAACTGTTCCGCCAAACCGGCAAGATGCCGGCATGGCACTGCTGCCATGGGTCCTTGGCAGAGCAGAGGAGAATTCTGTGTCTGACTAATGACTTTTGTCAGGAAGCATTGCAGTCTGGCTCTGGCATGGCCTGAAACAGAATCAGAGGCTGAAGACAATTTCATCTTTTTCAGAAAACCAGTTTATTGCCTGCACTAGCAATCCTCAAGGAAAAATGAACCTTAAGTCATGAGGAATCCCACCTCAGGAGACAGTGTACTGCGGCCGAGTCACCTCAGAGGTGTTCAAGAAGACCTGTTCTGATCCAACATATGCAGGACACCACCTATTAAGCGCCTTACTGAGGAAAAGAATTGCTTAGCCGTATATCCAGCATGAATGTTACCTTCTGGAGGGCGCCACCTCATCCATCCAATGACTGGACATCCCCAGGAACTTGCCTATACCAGTGACCTTGACAGTAACTCACCATGGGCACAGACATGGAGAGGTAATCCAAAATGGGGTCACCATGAGAGCTGGGCATGAAAGGCCAGAGAATTTGAGACTTCTCTTAAAATTTGAGACTTCTCTTAAGATGAGGATGAGGATGATGAAGATGATTCTATGGAGTTTCATTCAGGTCTGAGTCTACATGACAGGGCTGTACGTGCTTGCTTTTATAATATATTCTGGCTACAACCAGGCCTGTGAGATACAGACACCTGCAGAGTTAGTCAGGAAATTTGAGAAAACTATCAGTGATGCTTCCATCAAGTGGATGAAACTTGACTGTGTGGTTCCAGTCTTTCTAACTGAGTCCATAGCACACTAATCGGCTGGTAAGAACCTGTCACAAACCGAAAAATCCCACATGTATAAATGGTTCTGATGGAAAATTAAACTCACAACTTCCAAGCCAGGAATCTGCAAAGCTAAACACTGGAGCAAGGCAGCTGGTGATGACATTCCTGCTTAGTTTCACTCTTGTGGTGCACCATTGTAAGTAGTTGTGTGCCCAAATGTACATTTTCCCTTCCACTTTTCTTCTGCGGATCATCGTCAGAAGTCCTTTGTTCCATTCATAGTCAATTCACAAAGACAGCGAGTACTTTCTTTCTCTCCTGAAAGGCATTTTTGATCTCTTGGGCATGGCATACCAGCTGATCTGTGCTGCAGTGCTTCCTCTAAGCTGTATGTCGCTGAACAGATTGTTCTATGCCAGCTATTTCAGCAGATCTGTTCACTATTCTTTCCATGCCTTGCCAAGACACCTGAGGAGGCTGACTGGCTGGTTGTTGGATTTCTTGGCTTTGTCTTTCTGTGTCTTTCTCAAGTTTTTGATAAGTATGAAAACTGCTTCTCGCCATGATCTGGAATTTTACCTGTGATCATGGTTAGTTGATGACTGAAAGGAACTTCTGTCTGGATATTGGTCAGAAATTTCCAAAAATTACCATACACATGCCTGGCACAGAGCTGAATTGCCAAACTTGTCACTGTTAATTTATGTGGGTTTTTTTTGTTTTGTTTGTTTTTTCAAAACAGAAGATCCAAACTACCCACAATTTTATTGTAAATGGTGAATACACCGCAGATCTATGCAAAGGGCTATAAATTCCCAGACAGTTTTTTTAGTTGTCCTTACCAAGAAAAAATCTACATGTCCACTAAAATTTCTACTTGCTCTACTTCAGAGTAGAGATGGTGGATAAATCTAACCACCACTTATGTAATGAAGTCAGCAGACATAATTCAACAATGGCATGTTTACACAGGTGCAATGAACTAAAGACATTAGCAAGTGAAATAAGGCATGGGACAAAATAAATTCATTCCACTATACACCTAGACTTTATGGAAAAAAGTTTTCAAACAGAATAAAAGTGTGTTCAAAAAGGAAATACATAAGAAAAACTTGTCATGCTTCCACCATTCACACACATTCGTGCACTGATTTCAGAAGATAGAATCTGTATGCTGCTCTCTCTCTCTCTCTCTCTTCAACTCATCACAGTCCAAATCCATTTCATAACAATCATATGGGAGTAGATCCATGATTTGTGCACTGATCAAGCACAGTATCTGCATTTTGCTCAAAATTTTTCTTTCTTTTTCACAGAACCTGCCTTGTCTCCATTCAATAGTTCTTTGCAGCAGGAGTTCATTGGAACAGCCATTGTCATGGGAAAGACGTGGTTCGCTGAAATGGGGTTGTAAAGGTTACATCCGCCTTTAGAAAATCCTGCATGGTTCAAAGCAGAGTCATGCAGGAATGTCCAGACTTGAAACCGTGATTTCTGTCCGCAAGGATGTTGTGGTTCTCCAAAGATGCCTTTCATAGAGGCACGGTGTGGAGAATTCTCGCTTGCTTGACAAGTGTCAGCATTTCACAGCACACCCTAGCTGCCTGAGCAGGGCTTGGAGCAGGCCAGAATTAGCAAGACATCTTGGGGCTTTCTCTAAAGTCTTATTGGCCTGTGATTGGTGCACGAAAAGAAGCAACATTCTCTGACTGGTAAAGAAAATAATCAAGACACTGACCCTTCAACAATAAAATGTTTATCCTGCACTCTGGAAAGATCGTTTATCTTCTTCTTCTTCTTCCTAAGAGACTGGTTCACTCAAAAATGAGTAGGTCACTAGCGCCTGTTGAGTGCTTGTAAGTCATCAGATCACAGTGCACTGCAAGTGTTTCCCCAGTGCCAGTATCCTCTCCACTGATAATGCATTGGTGTATGGTTCAGTGGACACAAAGATGTTCAACTTCAAGAGTCAGCTTGATATGTTATCAGTGTAAAAATAACATGTAAATAAGCATACAACAGGAGAAAGACCACTTTATTCTCAATAATGATTAATATTTTGGTAACTGGACCATGTGGCAGAAAGAGTTTGCCTCATTTACAAAAATGGTAGCATAACCTTCCATGAACTGAGACAAATGAGCTAGACAGTAATATCTGATGCTGTTGAATAATGGTGTTCAAACTGTTGTAACTTGTAGCAGACAACAGTCAGTCTGCAGATTCAGAAATCACTGTCGAATACGTCGAAGCTGATATTAGTCTGGACTTTGTATCCAGTGGGGGGGGGGGGGGGGGGGGGGGCGGGTGGGGGGGGGGATTGTGATTGTGAGATGGGCCCAACGATATAAGGGAGAGAGGCACAGGTAGAGAAGGGGTGCAAGCAATAAGTTGGACCAAGTCAGAGTTCTGTTCAATTGGAGTGCATGGAAGCGGGCGTGGCTGTGGGGTCAGAGAAATGTTACTTTCATTGGGAATTTACTGCCTGCAAATAAAAACCAGCCTCGCATGCCTGTTTTTACCAGAAACCCCAGGTTGATGATAATGATGATAATGATCATCTTTATTTTCAAGGGTAACAGATACGCAAACACATGCTTTTTTTCATTCAGCCCTTGCCCCGCTATGGGACTAACTAAACGTGACAGCAACTAAAACTAACAATACTTTTAAAGTATTGTTAGTTTTAGTGTCTTTTAACAAACACACACATCTTCACAAATACATTTAAAAGTTGATGAGTTGTCCCTCCATTTAAATAACATTTAAGGCGCAGATGACTTTAAAGGGAAAAAAAAGCGAATGAAACAACCAACAAGAATAAAGAAGAAAAAAATCAGCACACACAGACACAGAATAAGCGATCCTCCTATTGAAGGGGAGAGAGAGAGAGAGAGAGAGAGAGAGAGAGAGAGAGAGAGAGAGAGAGAAAAGAGAGAGAGAGAGAGTTACATGCCTTTCATACAATATTAACGTACAACAAGCTGCTAAGGATGATAATTAGACAACTACAATGCATCAATAATATCAACATTTTTTTTCTTTTACATTTTCATGATGTGGTTACAAAGCAAGATGAGAACGAACAGTACTACAATCAGTTAGTGATGAATTCCTAGCATCAATAATCATAACACTTATTTATCATAAGTGCATGCATGTGTGCATGTGTGTGTGCATGTTGTGTGTGTGTGTGTGTGTGTGTGTGTGTGTGTGAGACAGAGAGAGACAGAGAGAGAGAGAGAGAGAGAGAGAGAGAGAGAGAGAGAGAGAGAGAGAGAGAGAGATGCCATCATAATCTTCCTCAACCCTCCCCATCTTTTTTTTTCTTTTTCTTTCTTGAAGATGAACTGTTGATACCCTACCCAAGTCTAGAATAATTGATTAAAATGACAATACATCGATATGCAGCTGTAAATATGAAGAGAGAGAGAGAGAGAGAGAGAGAGAGAGAGAGAGAGAGAGAGAGAGAGAGAGAGAGAGAGAGAGAGAGAGACAGACAGACAGACAGACAGACAGAGAGAGACTGAGAGAGACAGAGACAGAGAGAGGGAGAGCTCAAAGGATATCCAGAATATTACATGATAAACATCACCCTGGAATTTGAATAAAGAGCAACAATACATCAATATAATAAACAGTAATCAGAACACACAGTTATCACCATGGTATGTATGTAGTTACAGTGCTTCAAGAAATCAAAAGTATTAGGACATCAATCAATTAGTGACAATGCACTAACAAAATCAGTGACCACAACATTCATTCATCATGATATAATTACAATCATTAATGAAACCAATGGTAACCATATCTCTCATTCATCATTATCTGGTTTTGAAAAAAATCAGTAAAAGGGAAGCGGCGCATCAGTTTAAATTCAGCAAAACAGAGGGCGTGCCCTGATATATGTATTTTGTTCCTAAGAACCATCTGCTGTGAAATGTGTAATTAATTTTTCCCTTAAGGATTCTGCATTTTGAGTGCATCGGAAATGTAGTGGAAGTGAATTCCAAACCATACTACCAGAGTAAGACAAGCTTGATTTAAATATATCTATTCTAGGTGTGGGAACATGGAATTTGGTTGAATCCCTAAGGTTTATGTTGAATTTAGACTGAAGAGTTTGTGGTGCTAAACCCAACGCAATTTTTCACATAAGCAAACAATTGTTAACAGCTAACATTTCTTTTTTAGTGGAAGAGCCCCTGCTTTAATATGATCCCCTTCACTAAGATTAGATGATTTTAATGGAACTACTTTAAATTAATGCTCTTTTACAGACACTCACATGAGGTTTCATGGCATTAGCACTAGCAGAATCAAATAGCGTTGAACAATAATTGATTGAAGAGAGAATATGTGCATGTAGGAATAATTTCCTGGCATGAAGGTTTAAGAAATGCTTAATCCTGCACAGCTCATATGTTTGTCTGGATATTGAATTACATAAACTGTGATGGTGATAGGATCAAGAAAGATTATTATCAATATATAATATATGCCTGATCATTGACAAAAACAGATGGAGGCTGTGTGATTAGGTTTTCTCTTCTTTGCCTAGTGTTATTAGCATTAGTTTTGTTTTATTAGGATTCAGAGACATGTGATTTACATTGCACCAATCACTTAAGATATCAGCATTCTTCTGTAATGAAGTGAAAACAGCTTCTAAGCTGGAGCTACTTGTATGGACAGTGGTTTCATCACAAAAGAGCTCACATGAATCTTCAATATAAAGAGGGAGATCAAAATTTATATAAACTGAGAAAAGCAATAGGCCTAACACAGAACCCTGGGGTACGCCATGTTGGATAGGTAGCTTCTCTGATGACTTGTTGTTGACACAAATGACTTGTTGACGGTCTTCTAGGACTGGTGTGTTTAGCTGGAAGATATTTCCTGTTATACCATATCATAAAAGCTTCCAGCATAAGTTTGTGGTCAATTACATCAAAAGCCTTTCCCAAATCAACAAACACAATAAACAGGAAATACATGTTATGACCCATGTTTTCAGCAGTATCACATATTCAAGAATTAACTCCATGCGTTCAGTTACAGACATATATACACTTTATCTTTAAGTAAGGCTGGAGGATCTTCTGTTTCTTTTTTCATGTGCCTGCAAAACCAAATAATCAGAGTTACATACAGCTGCATGCACAACTTCCGTGCCTCACTTGAACTACAAAGAAGAGCTTGAAGCAGAAGTCACATTGTGAATCTGAATTTGTCTTGCGTCTGTTTCTTTACAACAAATACTACCCTCGCCTCTAAAAAAAAAATCCCTCGTCACCAAGGCAAGCACGTCACCTCAATAACTCTCACATCTATGAAACTCGTCTCGGTGCCGATGATAACAGCAGATGGTTCTTACCAAGGACCATCAGGGACTGGAATAAGCTCCCTTCAAAAGTTGCCTTATCCCCCACGCTTGACACCTTCATGCGCTTCATTCTGTGATATACAACAAAGGGGATTATGATGCTATGTGAAAGCACTTTACAAAGATAGATTGGTCGCAAACTCAAAGCCAGGAGGTCGAGGAAACATGGTGCCTAATAAAAGAAAAAAATATTAGAAGGGGTGGAAAAGTTCGTACCAAAAAGAACAACAATTCATGATATTAGAAAACCAGGATGGATGACAACAGAACTGCTTATAAAAATTAAGAACAAAACTAGAGCATATAACAAATACTTAAAAACACAAAAGGAGTATGATAAGAGAAGATATATAGAAATTCGAAATAAAACAAATAGTGAAATCAGAAAGACGAAACGTAATTTTGAAAAACGTATAGCACAGGAAAGCAAAGAAAATCCAAAGGCTTTTTGGAAATTACGTCTGCTCAAAAACAGGAGTTAGGGATGGAATAGGCAAACTGAGATCCAAGGATGGTTATGCAGAAACGGACCTAGAGAAAGCTCAGATCCTAAATGATTTCTTCTGCGGAGTATTTACACAGGAGGACTGCACAAATGTCCCTAACGTAGTCCTCCTGCACAAATGTCCCTAACGTAGAAGAAGTGTTTGTAGGGGAATATTTAAATGAGATTCTAGTTATACCAGAAGCTGTGGAACAAAAATTGGAAAAATTAAATCCAAATAAATCCAAAGGCCCGGATGATATACACCCAAGAGTCCTTAAAGAGCTATCAAAAGAATTAGCCCACCCATTGTGCATATTATTTAATAAATGTTTTAGTACTGGAAAGGTACCAGAAGACTGGAGGAAAGCAAACATTACTTGTATCTTTAAAAAAGGGGAGCGTAGCCAGCCGGGAAACTATAGACCCGTCAGTCTAACATGTGTACTTTGTAAAGTGGCAGAAAGCTTTGTTAAGGTAAAGGAGCATGTATACTCTTTCTTGGAAGAGAAGAATTACTTCAATGATTGCCAGCATGGCTTTAGAAAAGGCAGATCGTGTGTAACACAATTACTACAAGTAACAGAAATCTTATCCAATAGAGAGGACATGGGAGAGAGTACAGATTATATACCTTGACTTTCAAAAGGCTTTTGATAAAGTTCCACATAAAAGGCTAATGATGAAAATAAAAGCAGCTGGAATCAGTGGCCCACTTCTTGGTTTTATAAGGACTTCTTACCAGATAGACAGCAAAGGGTATGGGTTGAGGGGCATACTCGGACTGGGCAAAGGTGAGGAGGCGGCATACCTCAAGGTAGTATCTTGGGTCCGTTGCTGTTTATCATTTTTATATAAATAAATGATCTGCCGGACAGCATTAAAAGTTACTGTAAAATTTTTGCCGATGACACAAAGATATTTTGTAAACCAGGCATTCACAAGAGGATCTTGGAAAAGCTGTGGAATGGTCAAAAAAGTGGCAAATGAGTTTTAATGCACAAAAATGTAAGGTATTACATATGGGAAGTAAAAACCCAAAAGTGATATCTAACATGAGAGATAATAAAGGTGACTTGGTTGATGTGACAGAGACTGATGCTGAAAAGGACATTGGTGTGACATTCAATTCGGACCTAAAGTTTGATACCCATATACAAAACATTGCCCAAAAAGCAAACATGATGGTTGGACTATTAAGATCTTTTTCATATATGGATGAGGGTATGTTTAGAACATTATATGCAACAATGGTCAGACCAATATTGGAATATGCACAAATAATCTGGGCACCATGGTTAAAGAAACATATAACAACCCTAGAGGCAGTTCAGAGAAGAGCGACAAAGCTAGTGTCACACATAAAGGACTTAACATACGAAGACAGACTGAAACATTTGAATTTGTTTTCACTAAGCTACCGACGAAGAAGAGGGGACCTGATTCAGATGTACAGACTTATAAAGGGGAAAGGACAATATTGACATAAATGAATTAGTGACCTTTAATAAAGGAAACAGAACACGTGGACACACCTTTAAGTTAAAAAAATTAAATGGAATAAAAGATTGCAGAAAGTATCATTTCTCTAGAAGAGTCTTTCAAGACTGGAATAGGCTTAGCGATGATATAGTCCTGAGTACCAGCTTGGATGATTTCAAAGACAAAATAGACAATTTTTTCAAGAACACATTGGTGCACAAAATAGACCACATTTGCCAACGACTGGAAGCAAGTGTGGGAGCCCATAATAAGCCGCGAGGCTTAGGGCCCATACCTGATACAATAGGGGGGTATCAAGCCCTCCCTAACTCACCTACACCACCCCCCTCTCCCCTGCCCCCCCCCCCCCCTCCCACCCCCTCCCTGCCCAGCCTTGTAGCAGAGTTGGGCCAGCGAAGCCTGGTGTTGTGCAGGAGACCATTGCGGTGTCCGCAAGTGGAGGTCTGAACAAGTCTTCAAGGCCTCTCACCCCCAAATCCCCCACCCCTGCCCATATGTCCTCCTCCCCCCCTGATAACGGGACAATCCACTCCTGCAATCTCTCTCCCCCCCCCCCCCCCCCCCCCCCCCCCCCCCCCTCATACCACAACCCCCCACCATACCCTCCTTACTGTCCAACTTAAAACCCTGTTCTCTTTCTTAACGCTGCGCACCCCGTGTATGACAATAATGATCGGTTTTCGATCGATGGTCATCAACGGAAGAAGATGATGATGTGTCCAAGCCGCTTGCACTAATTGCAGGCCACGGACGTCAAAGAGATGGGTCTGCAGTTTTCCTCTTTATTTTTGTCACCCATCTTGATCACGTTGGAGATGGAAGCAGTCAGCCAGTCCTTTGGTGGTAGCTGTCAGCTAGTCAATTGGGACGTCGCCCATTATTTTGTGGGAAATGGGCTGGCGATTTTGCAATACATTTGCTCATTAACCCCGAATTTTTTTTCTTTTTGACTTGTTGTCCTCTTTTTCTTGACTTTTAAAAAATCGTCCATAGTATATTATTAGAACGAAGCACTGACAAACAGTGAAACATACCAGGTGCGTGTCTCGCGCATAACATCTTGCCAAAACTATGAACCTTCTTTCCGATTCCAACCACTCTCATGGGTGACTCCATCTTTGTTTGTAGAAATATGGGTAAAATTTATTTTGTAATTTTTTTTGTTTTCTGGCTTAATTTTGTTACTAAGATCCAGTATAAAGATGAAGAGAATGAGTTTGATTTAGCAACGATACGTATCGTAAAAATCAGTGGCAGGTGCACGATTAACATATGAATCGTACCAAAACATTTGACGATGAGCTCGAAAGGATTCATATTCTTAAATCATGACCTTCCCCGCGAATATTGTCAAATAAGGTCATTCGTTTCATGAACTATACGCCATGTGTGTATTATCTATTTAATCCTTCGTAATTTTGCAAATAATGCAACTAAATGTGACTGTATATCTGTCTAAAAATGGAAATATTTTATCCTTTCGGACCTCAAAATTCTCGACGCCATTTTCTAGTGAATTGTCTTCTGCGATGGCGTATCCTAATGTGTTTGTATGTTGATTACGTTGATCTGTTGGCTGCGTTATTTTAATTCTGAAATTAATTGGAGAGAATAGCTGGTAAGTTCAAGTTTTGTTGCATTTTCTACAGCATCTGTGTCATAATATTGTGTTATTTCTTCGCACATGTTTGGATTTGGCGCGTAGACTAGCTGCGCTGCTGCGAGTGACACACAATTCCTATTTTTCCCGTCTGCATTCCCTTTAGTTTAACACGCACCTTGAGACGCTATCCAGATTTCATTACTCACTCAGACATTGTTACCGGGTATGCGTCTGGCGCCTCGCCTCCGACCAATGCGTTACAAAGCAAAGAGATGCATTTGACTAGATAACAAAACCCAGTAATAATGTACTCGCTCGCACAATCGTAATCAAGTCATGGCTAACAGACATGATTTTGATCAGTTCACGATTCAGATTAATACACAGGTAGATCGAATGAAAACCATAGCGTTTAGTTAACTTTAATTGACTTTTGTTTCCCTCAAAGAACATTCTATTGCAAACGTTTAAGACTGGGGTATGAGAAACTGGGGTGGGGGGAGCAACCTATCATCGCGTCTGCTGGCAGTGTGGGGGGCAGGGGTGGAAGGGGGAGGGAACGCACACATGACAGTGTTGCAAAACCGAGAGTCCTGGGTAAAAAACAAAAGGTTCTCAGGAGAAACCTGAGGGTCCCACAGTAAAGTTTTAATTTTTAAGACATTTTTAATTGTACAGTAATGCTATGATCACACACTCGTCAGTTCTGTTAGACAAATTTTTAATGGTACAGTAATGCTATTCTAACACTTGACAGTTCTGTTAGACCAAGGGAAGAAAGTTCTGGTTACTGCTACAATGCTTGCATTGTCCCAAAAATGGGGCCCGGTAGGAAGTTTGGAATTTTTTTTTTATCCCCCATTTGTGATTCGTACAAAACACATCAAAGCCCATAGTATATGATGTAGTTTTATGTCTAGGTTTTAGCCACAGTCGAACCAGTGCAAACACGCATCTAGGTCATATTAAATTTTGCATGCAGCTGACATTTTGTTGTTGTTGTTGTTGTTGTTGTTGATGTTTCAAGCTTCAATGGCTTGCTGAAAATGGCATGGTGGTAGTTCCGATTCTGTAAATACTTTAGATATTTTTTCTCAGATGTCGAAGGAAAAAGTTAGGGTTGGCGGAAGAATAGGGTTGGTCAGGTTTTTGTAGGAGATTTTTTTTTCCTTACTCCGGGACTCCTCACAGCTGCTTATCCTAGGATCTAACTCTGCAGTTTTAAAGGATCCTGGAACTCCCAGGTTACAATTTAACAGGATCTCGAACCCCCACTAGTTCCAGCACTGTCACTTTATGTCTTCAGGAATGTTTGTATGTTATATTAAGTTGCTCTTGCTTTTTATCTCCAGTTTCCTTTCATTTTCATTAAAAGGCATCCAGGACATCATATTCTCTCTCTCAGTCTCTCTCTCTCTCTCTCTCTCTCTCTCTCTCTCTCTCTCTCTCTCTTCTCTCTCTCTTTCTCAAACACAACACACACACACACAACACACACACACACACACACACACACACACACACACAGGCGCACACACGCACATAAGCACACAACACACACAGACAAATTGACAAAACTAAGTATTGAATTGGTAATATAATACATTCCTTCTCTCTCTCTCTCTCTCTCTCTCTCTCTCTCTCTCTCTCTCTCTCTCTGTGGCTTATGAATGAAGAATGTTTTAGACTGGTAAATCCAAGGTATTGAAATTTTTTTAGAAAAAGAAATTGAGCTGAATTAAAAGAAGTGATTTGAAAAAGAAAAGGGATTTTTGTTTAACCATTGGGGAAGAAAGAAGAAAAAGCAGCTTTTAAATTCAAAGTTAGCAGTGAAACAAAGTCTTTGTTTTGAAAACTTCTGTTAGTTATGACAGATTTTTTAAAAGTTGTCTAATCATAGACCGAGGCATTTTTAAGAAGTTTTATTTGACTTGGCTTCTTCTGCTCCTACATGCTTAGGCAGCCACCTGAACTTTTGAGCATCTGTGGCACTATTACAAGTACATGTGTTTATATTTGTTGTCCCTTTCCACTGGCAGAGAATGGCCTGTTTTTCGGACAGGTGGAAAGGAATTTAAAGCATACATTATCTATTACATAGTACATAACAGCCAGCCTTCCCAGTTTTCAAACTAAATGAATAGTTTTGGCGAGTCTGTGTTAAAATCTCTGTACTTTGTGCATGTGTGTTTTGAGTTTGTGAAGATGAATGTTCGCTCAGACCATTGCTTTGATACTATGCATTACGTGCTGATTCTGTATTGTGCACTGGAAAGCAAAGAACTTGAATTCAGAGGCAAACCCATCACAGTTATGGCCTTGTAAACGTTCTACTTTGTCCTTAATAAGGTGACAGCCCTGAAATGGCCCTTTGCAGTCGGCTGGGCTATAAGCAACATTACCTTACCTTACTTTCTATCAAAAGCCACAATCTTTCTAGGTACAGCTGTGTGTGTATGCAACAAATAACTCTCACTGTCACCTTTACTTGTGACTGTAAGAGATCAAGAGAGAACAGCAGACGACCAAGCGGACATGATACAGGACATTCGGTCGCGGAGATTAAGTGCATCCTCTGACCCATGGACCCCCTCTGAAATATTAGAGTGCATTTTTTTTTTAGCCCAGGTGCTAAGTATCTTGTACAAGATTTGTTGCACAACATGCACAAATCTGGCAGGGTTCAAAATGCCCATATATCCGATTTTCCTGACAACAGGGAATTGCCAGTTCCAGCGATGTGAGAGTTCTGCTGCGCAAGAGTCGAGAACCTGATTTTGTTCTGGGCGGTTTTATCTCAAAAAGACTGAAGCATGAGAGGAGTACTACTACTAGTAACATTGGTGGTCAGCCGAACTCCTACACACACACACACACACACACACACACACACACACACACACACACACACACACACACACATACGTATACAAACACAAACATACACATTTACACAAGTTTATTAATGGAATATACCTGAAGGAGTATAAGTGTAAAATATTGTCACTTGCAGTTTTTTGTTGATAAAATATAGTCTGACATCATATCACCAGGTTTCTCTTCTATTAGCATGATTAGATACAATACAAATGTATCAATTGATTATTTTCATGCCTGTACATTTTTGTTTGTTTGTGTTGTTTACAAAAGAAAATAGTTGTTAGGAAATATAATTTGAATATGAACGTAAAGTGTACCTTGTCACCAAGAACGAAACAATTTTTTTGAAAAAAGAAAAAAAAAACATGCATGTAAAAACCAGTCCTGACTAGCTGGTTTTTTTTTGTTTTGTTTTTAAACAAGACCATTCATATGAACAGCACAAAGAAAAAACAGACATCAGTCAAGTCATACTCCTTACAGTTTCGCCAACCACGATAGCCATGGCAGGGTGATAACCAAACATACATGTCACTGAGTGGAATGAGGGGTGCTTGTTAATGGATTTGTCAAATCTGTCTCATGAATATATGTAGGTTGTTTGTGTATTCTGTCAGTTCTTTCTGTCACTCACTCACACCACCCTACAACATAACAGCATGAACAGGAATTAAGTGAGGAGTATACATTTAATAAACAATGAAAAGATGGAAATGACTTTTTAGCACATGAACAACATCAGTATGTAAGCTAATTTGTTTCTGTCAACATGCGTTTATACTCACACTCTTTGTTAGGCATGAAAAGAATTCATAACTCTACTAATGACACAAAACAATAACAAGAAAAGGAATTTCTCACATTTTTTAAAGAAAATTAACAGGTGAGTCCCCCTGGACATAAATTAAATCCGGGCATCGAAATTCCAGTGACTGGTCAGGTGTGTTGCTGTCCAAACTGGAGTAGACTCACACACACACACACACACACACACACACACACACACACACACACACACACACACACACACACACACACACACACAAAACACTCCTTGTGGTGATGATCATCAATCACTTCAAGGAGAACTGACCTCAATTGGGGATGCGTTAATGGCAGTCCACACGAAAACACTTCTGACACTGGGCGCAGAAGCGCTTGACCCAAAACAACTGGTCCCACTCCTGCGACTGGGCACAGGGGAGCAAGGTCCATAATGAAGAGCACCGGTCAGCCGTCTGAAATTAAGACACCAGGGAAGACACAGGCTGCTCTGAAGGTAGACAGGCTATTGACTGTTGAAAAGGAAGGCACTGGGGGAATAACTTTAGGCGAATCCTAGCCACAGAGAAGACTGCAGTGCCACAGCAGGGAGAAGAGGCCAAAGACAGCATGAAGTGACGAACACCTCCCTCCAGTGCACTCAGCCAGTCGGACCCAGGCCTCAAGTTGAAAACCCTGCAAAGTTAACAACACCATAAATAACTCAATCTACCACCAATTCAACACCAAAAGTATTGATAGATTAGTAAGAATAGAATCAAAACGACCAAACTCAGCAAAAACACATTAATGAGCATACTGAACTGAGCAGCTTTCAAAAACAATAACAGTATTACAACATCTGATAATTTTGGATGAAAATGTTATAAAAAAATTACTGTCCTACAACTAATCGACATGTTTAAAAAATATTCTTACCCTCTTGGGAGGATTAAACTTGCCAATACCCGACGAACAGTCGGAGACAGAGAGAAAACGGAGTAGACATGACTGCTTCGAACGCCATTAGCTCAATCTGTGTTGAGCTTGCAGCCAAACTTGTCAAAGTTGACGGCTGAAAAGTACTCGCTATGCAGATCAAATCCTCTCTGGCTATACAAATGGCACACATTCACGATCGTGCGTGTGACAGTACAGTTTCTTCAAACATAGTGAACAAAATGATAATATACTTGTGAGAAAATTCTCAAATTTGTAGGCAAGGCCAATTCTGTTCAGTATTCTATTGAAACAGTAGAAAAGGAAGTAAATAAATGAACTGATGTGTGAACAAACTGCAAAAAAAGACTACATTAATAACAGTTTTTTTTATTACAACATAGTAAAGTACAAACACTTTAAATTTGCCATTACACTGAAAGTTAATGTATTATAGAATAAAAGAAAGAAAGAAGCGCTAAGGTACTATCTTATTCTAGTTGCGAAGTGAGACGACTGCAGGTTGAAATCTAAACAAATCTTAAATAAATGTTGGGGAACTACCAGAGAAACTGGACAAACAGTCACAAGACAAGAACGGCACGTTGCGACCTCTTGGGTTTCTTCTTCAGGCAAGACACAAATAGGACAATGAAAATAACAAATTTTCGTTTAGCTTAGATCTCTTCAGCGCAAGGTAGGCAGGCATTCAATGAAAACGGCTGTTACTAAATGTTATTAGCTAACACCTCGTTTTCGTTGAACGCCTACCTCCCCTTGCGCAAAGAGACTATCTAAGCAAGTAAAAAATTTCGTTCTTTTTCATTGTCCTATTTTTGTGTCTTGCCTGAAGAAGACCTAAAGGGTCGAAACGCACCGTGTTTGTCTTGTGACTCGTTCGTCCAAAATTCCTTGGCGTTCGCTAACATTTATTTCAGATAAATCTTATTCTAAGAAAAATTGAATAATGAATTTATTAAAGATAAATGAATACATACGATGAAAAAGTAATCAGTAAGTAATAAAAAAACAAAAAGAATAATAAATGATAAAAAAATCATGAAAGGATGAGTCAGTCAGTGCAGCGTCTGAAACAGTGTGGAAGAAAATTTTAAAGAGTGTGTTTGGGTGGGACCTGCAGTTATCAAGGATCTCAGATGGAAAGGGTAATTCACTCAAGAATTTTGTCAATTTAACAGATAACAGGATAACAATTTTATTTGTCCAAGAGGGGGGAAAAATTTCATTTTCGACAGCACAGCAGCCATATACCAGACAACACACACACACACCACACACACACACAGACACAGACACACAACACACAACACAACACACACACACACACACACAAAAGGCGTAAAATGCCTGTGTAAGAATCCATAGTAAATCAATCCCATCATAAAATATCTTCTTTGCAAGCACAAACACTCTCCCCCCCTTCCCGCCCCCCCCCCCCCCCCCCCCCCACACACACACACATCTCATACACACACACACACACACGAAACGCACCACGCCCACGCACGCACGCACCACACCACACACACACAACACACACACACACACACACACACACACACACGTACAAATACATGGTCCCTGCGCACTACAGTACACATCCCTCTCTTTAAAACAGGGAACCAAAAAATTTAAAAGTGAGCATCATCATCATCATTAAAACAAGCAACAACTCTATCTAAATATATTCAGTTTAATAAGATTGAAATAATAATAGATTATATTTAAGGACCAGGCATCCCTCGATACATACGATTTAAACACACCACACACACCGTGCCCCGCGCGCGCACACACACACACACACACACACCCCACACACAACACACACACACACATCACTGCGCGCGTGCCGCGCGCAACACACACAAAAACACACACACAAAACACACACACACACACACACACACCACACACACACAAAACCCACACAGCAACCACACACACACGCACGCACGCACCGCGCGCACCGCCACAAATTGTTTTAAGAACCGGCAAAAGATAAAAGTAGCGACATTCACTTTTCATCATGTGCATGGACGGATCCTGTTGTACAGTCTGATGGCACTGGGGAGGAATGATTTGGAGATCTGTCTGTCCGGCTCTGACACTCAGCAGTCTGCCAGAGTCCCTCAACCGACCTCCGAGAGTCCACTCACGTGCAAGGGTGTGATAGGTCACCGAGATTGCCTGCACACGTCTCAGCACTTTCGTCTCGTAGAGATCGTGGAGCCGGCCCCACACCCAAAAACCCGATCACATCCCTCGCTGTGCGAGTGAGTTTGGGTCAGCTTGCCGACATCCCCCCCCCCCCCAGACTGCCAAAGAAGCACAGACGTTGAAGGTTATGGCACTCTGCACAGTGCTGGTGTAAACCCATATGCAGGATGGCGGGGTTGACCTTGAAGGACCTGACTTCTTCAAAAGTGAAGACGCGGGTGCCCTTTCTTCACTAGAGCAGCCGTTTTTCTCTGCCCACCCAGCTTGTTGTCCAGTAAGGGACCCAAAGGGTACTTGGTATTGTTCAAAAATCTCCACACTTTCGCCTTTGATCTGGATGGGAGTGTGGGGTGGTTCTTCCCCCCTGAAGTCGACGATCAGCTCCTTCGTTTGCTGACGTTCGGGCACAAGGTAGTTGTTGTCACACCAGGTACCATCCGTTCCTGAGTCCCTGAAAGTTCCTCCTCTCCATCAACAATAAATTCCAGACAGAGAAGTATCGTCTGAGAATTGACCTGGAGGACACCTTTTTCTTCACATCTGCATCAGAGGTGTACAGTTGTGAACAGCGCAGGTGAAAGTACCAAACCCTGAGGTGCTCCTTGTTGGTCTCTAACTCAGAGGACCAATGTCACAACACTTGCAATCTTCACCCACTGTAGTCTTCATGAGGAAACTGAACACCCACTGGGTTGAGAAATGGTTCACAACATCGCATCAGCTTGGACAAACATCAGTGAGGCTAGATGGTTTTAAGCGCTTGAGAAGTCAAAGGAAAGCACCCTCACATATGACTTGGGCCTCTCCAGTGCTTGCATACCGAGTGCAGAAAGGTGTTTTTTCGCGTCCTCTGTACTTCTGTCCTGAGTATGCAATTGAGAGGATCCTGGTGGCTTTGGGGCTGCTCTAGAGCCGACGCAGAACAAGCTTTTCCAAGCACTTGATGGATGGAGTTCACGAGCCAGGGCGATAGTCATTCAGGGCCTTGGGTTGGGTTTTTGGGACAGGACAACATTGATGCTTTCCACAATTTGGGGGTACGCCACTGGGCCAAGGATTCCTGAAACAGCCTGGAAAACACCGGAGCCAGAGAATGCAGCAGTTCTTCAGGACCCTGCCACTGATGTTGTCCCGGCCCACTCGCACTGCGAGGGGTTGACCTTCTTGAAGCATGATTCCACCTCACGCTCATCAATTCGACGGTGTATCAGGCATCTGCTTACTGCTTCCAGCATGTCCTGCTGTTCCATACGGAAATTGTGCTGGGCAAAGCGGGTGTAGAAGGGTGTTCAGGGCCTCAGCTAGCTGCTGCGGATCATCACAGCTGATGTTCTTCTTCACCGGCCTGTATCCCGTCATGGCGTTGACACTCTGCCACAGTTGCCTTAGTTGCTGGAGCCGAGAGAGGCCTCAACCTTCTCGCGGTACTGCTGCCGGCCTCTGGTCACCTCCCTGCTGACTGCCTTCTGCAGGTCCCGGACAGCCTGTGTGTCTTCTTTCCCACTTGGCTCGGCGCTGTTTCAGAAGTGTACCTGTGTGCCCAGTGATCCGGGCTTCCTGTTGGGGGAATGGTGACTTTTTTCTCTGGAACCAGCATGTCCGTGCAGAAGTGGATGTAGCTGGTCACAGTATCCAGCGCCTCAGCCAGGGAAAGAGCTGGGCCATAAAGAACACGTTCCAGTCAGTACAGTCAAAGCCAAGCCGTTCACAGCTGAAAAGCATCTTGCAGTCCACTTCTTGATCCGCTTCCTCTTGCTTGCTGGCTTGAGGCGTTGCCTGTACCGGGCAAACCCCTGCACCATGTTTTTGGTGATCTGCCCAGGGGGGGCAGAGCCTGCTCAGGTAGGCCTGTGGGATGTTCCCATAACACTGGTCCAGGGTGCTGTCTCCGCACTCTGCACGTTACATACTGTTTGTAGTTTTGGCAGCACTTCTTCAGCTTACACTGGTTGAAGTCACCCCGAATCAGCGCACAGAGTCAGGACAACTCGTTTCTTGTGACTGGACAACCCCCTGATTTTGTGCATGGCATTCTTTTTGTTAGCTCGGGGTGAACGTAAACAACTGTTACGAATACCCGTTGAACTCCCTGGGAAGTAAAAAGGGGCGCAGTGCAATAAAACAACAGTTTTCCCTGTCCCACAGCAATGTTCTTCCCCGACCGTAATACTGGAGCACCACGTTCTTCACATAAACACAAAAAACCCCCCCACCCCTCGACTGTTTTGTGATGGCCCTTTCCCACCGATCGAAACGAACCACTGAAAAGCCCGGTACAGTTGGGGCAGTGTCTGTACCACGCAACCACGTCTCACTGAGACATATCAAGCTTGCCTCGCGGTACCGCTGAAAATCGAACACAGGCTTCAAACTCGTCCGTTTTGTTGCAAATAGACCCCGCATTTTCCCACAACAATACTAGGCATGGGCAGTCTGGCCCCCTCGCTTCATCCTGACCCTCACCCCCCCCTTCCCTTTCCCTTTTTCTACGTTTAAGGTGTTTAAACTTGAGTCAACAAACGTGTTGTGTCGGAGGACACAGAACCAGATTGAGCAAGAGACAGTAACTGTTCACGAGTGTAAACAATCAATGGGGACATTTTCGAATTCTCAAGCACGTTTTTTGACATTCTAATATCTCAACACTGTACACAGTCATCCCGTCGCTCACCTTCTAAACCAAAACACAGCTTCCTTTACAATCCGTCTTGCAAAAAGTCACACTTGTAAGATAACGCTAAACAGTAAAACACGACGTAAACAATGACAGCGTGCAGCCGACCGTCGCAACTGTGTCGCGCCAAGATTTTTGTGGTGTCGTTGAACTAGTAACTTGCTTATAAATAGAGCAACAGCTTTTTGGCTGTGTCAGTGAAAGGTTGACAGACAGAGCAGTCAGCTTCAATGCAGTTAGATTGCACTTTCCTCCGTCCTTTTTTTACTTCCACACCTCCACTCTCAAGTTTTGATTTTATCAAATCAAAATAGTACTTTAGCAGCTCAGCGCTGTTTAACCCTCTTGCATTTGTTTCGCCCATATCCAGCCGCTCTGTTTGTCTCCACTGGTGTTCGTTGCTACCACAACCGGCTGCACGTGCTGTGTTACTTTCCCTCACACTGCGACCTTGTTTAAGTCAAGGCTGGCCAAAATAAATGTGCATCCCTGAGAGGTGTCCTGTGAAATCTTAACAGTAGTATGGGGTGTGGGAAACGATTCATCCACAAAAGTAGGGTCATGAACTGACTGCATTCCATTAATTTCTCAAAAAAATACAAATACTAGGAGTGCTCAGTTTTGGGGAGAAAAATGCAAATGCAAGATGGTTTAACTAAGACATGGCGGGCTCTATTAAAAGGTAAAAGTGTCAGCAAAATACTGATAAGACATCACTTTTAAAAGGTAAAAGTGTCAGCAAAATACTTATAAGACATCACTTTTATTAAATGTGCATGATATAGTGAAGAAGGAGGGTCAAAGATGTTTAATGTCAGGCCTCTGGCTGATGACATTGGAGCAATAGCACAACAGAAATCATTTTGATTGAATAAACTGCACCCATAGGTTTAAGGCTTTGAATAAACTGCACCCACAGGTTTAAGGCTTTGTAAAACAAAAGTAGACGACAGTAACAGAATTTAAGCATACATGGCTTACGGAAGTACTTAGGCTGAAAAAAATTGTTTCTTATTTCATGGTGCATCAGACAGACAAGTACAAAGTGTAATTCAGTTTCTGGTATGTATTTGCAGAATGGACACAATTTTTTCAGTATTCTCTCTGTTCGCTATACACCCGAGGAAGCAGGAGAGAGCGAGCGAGATGAAACAGAGGCTGAGAAAGCAGCATGTATACAGATTGGAAAAAAAAAAATATTCAGTCCAGGAATATGTAAGTAAGTAGTGGAGGTTTTAGTGACATATCAATCTCAAACAGTGCTACTGTAAAAAAAAAGAAAAGAAAAGCCCGCCTTGGTTTCTTCATTGACTTCAGTGAAACAGACGTTATGAAATTCTGTCAGATCAGCTGCTACAGAAAGTTCACTCGAAAAGTTCCTTTCTGAACATGTCACCAAAAAAAGGCAAAACGCTTGTCACTTCCTGCATTCTTCCAGGCTGGATTACTGAAGCAGGGGTTCCACTGACTTTTTAGTTTTTGCGTCAAGAAACGCACGTCTCCGCAAAAATTGCGTCAGCGCTGAAAAAAATGCGTAACAAAGTAAACTGTACACGCTGTGACCACGGTAAAGTTCCCATCAATGGGCGCACTCTGGCATCCAGAATCACGTGGGATGATCGTGTGTGCGTGGGAAGTCATAACGTATTCCGATTGGAAGATGGCACCATCGCAGACGCGGGAAAGATTCCATTTTATTTCGAGGGGAGAAAGGATGAGGCGTTTTAGAACATTCTTGATCTAGCAAAAAGTCAGCGAGTGCCACAGAGTAAAATGTGCACGCACTATCACTAATTGGCGGTGTCAAGCAGTCTGCTGTAGGTCTGTGCCGTGTTTTGCCCCTCTGACATAGGCTTGCGGTTGAGAACAGGGTCCTGGGAAAATTGCGTCGCTAAATGCACGGCCGCGAAAAAAATGCGTAGGAAGGCAGAAAAACGCAATAATTACGCAACATTTTGAAATAAATGGAACCCCTGCTGAAGCCTTTTTTTTTTCCCCATTAACTCTCCTCTTCATCCACAGCAAAAGATCGAAAACTCTGCTGTTCGCCTTATACTGTTATAGTCAAGGCTCCACATTGTTAACATTGTACCCCTTGATTGCTTTTTAATGGTTGCAACTCCATTGTCTCCCTGTTTCGGCAAGTCTTGATTATTAGATAGCCTGCATCTGCTACAAAGTACAATATTGTCTCAGGCACTGTCCCTGTTAATCTTCCTGATCTAATTCCCTTGTTCACACTCTCACACACTGTTTATTCTTTTGTCTCTCAACTTTTTGGGCTAAATCGTTTCAAATATAAATCTCATGGTTTCCATTCCTTCTCGGTTTATGGCCCCCTTCTCTGAAACTCTCTTCAGTTCAATATTAGACGTTCCACTACTGTTGCATCTTTCGAATCCAGTCTAAAAACCTATATTTCCAAACAGCATTCCTAGGTCCAGAGTCTTCAAGGTGTTTTGTTGTTTGTTTCCAAGTCCATTTGTAAGATGATGAATCGATGCTGTGTGAGTGAGAGAGAGAGAGTGTCTGAGTGTTAGAATCGAAATATGTCCTTAGACTGATGCCTTGGTGCATCACTGCTCCAGTGTTTTGTTCTGAAGAGCTGTATATTTGTAAAGTTCAGTGTAATTCACTGAGCACATTAATTTGATTAAACCTAAAATTGAAGCACTGTTCTTCGTTCTTTTTTTTTTAAATTTTCATTTGGAATTGCAGGAGAATCAGCTTTGCAAAATGTTTCTGAATATTTATAAAGATATGTCCTGTGCTCTTTTGTTCTGGTCCATGAGCTAAATAATACAACACATGGCTTGCGAAGCTTTAGGGTGAATGTCTTGATGAAATCAGAATGATAATTGAGAATTGATCCTCAAATGAAAATGTAATGAAAATACATTGTTCTGAAAGAAACTGTTAATATTATAGTAGTGGTGAAAAGACTAAAACTTCACTTTTTGCATAATATGTATTCAAATTTCACTTTTTGTGTAAGTGTTTGTTTTTTTTTCTGTGTGTGTTGCAGGATCAATCTGATAAAGACAACTCTAACATCTGAGGACATTGGGTGAAGAGGAGCCATTTATTAAAGGGGGGAGGGAAAGTCATGAATACAGGTGATCCCTCTATTGATGAAGAGAATTCTCAGAGTTGCTACAGTGATTCGTCATCTATCCCATCATCCTTATCTGACTGCGACGGTGTCCCTCTTTTGGATCTGCCCTTTTCAGTCCCAAACAGTTCATTTGGTCAGGATCTGAGGTGGTTCATAGCACAGGACAAATCAGAATCAGGACTTGCCAGTGTCGAGGATGGAAACAGCCTGCCTTTGTCTCTTGGAACCACCTTGAATCCAAGTCATTTGCAAGGAGTGGGTGCACAGCCAAGTCTGCGTGAATCTGTAAAGCTCGCCTCCTTTGAAAGAGACTTGCTGCATCTGACTGAGGAGGAGCTGCTTGCTTCATCCAGTGCACCAGACCAACTTGAGTCGGTAAGGTTCAGGTTGCTTATCACTTGCTTGGACTGTACATGTACCAAATGGTTCGCATTATAATTCACAGTGTCTACATTTTGTTTGTTTTGAAAGTGAGGTGCTTTGAACCAACAGTCCACTTATCACCAATATGCGGTCAAATCTAAAGTAGATTAATGAATAACACTTATGGCTAGTTTTTGTCAGCATTAAAACCAGTAAAATAATGCTAAAAATACTGAACAGGATGATTGTGTGAATGCTTTGGGTTGAATTTTGACTGTAAAAAGCATTGTGTGTTTCTAATTATCAGTTAAGAATGTAGACTGATGGTGATACATTTAGACTGAATGTATAGATAATATTTCATTTTGATGAAATTACATTTATTACAGATTCACAGAACTAGAAATGAGTGTTGAGGGGTGAGTGTGGGGACTCAAGGTAGAAAATAGATGTTGAAGTAAGTAAGTGATCAGTGAGTTAAATGCAGAGGTAAAACTCTTTTTCCGGCATTTCATTGACTGACTTTGAACCTGTGACTGTTGCTGTTGTCAAAGAAGTCATCGACAAGACTGTTATCAAAACATGTGTACTGGATCCTCTTCCATCTACTTTATTATCTGCATGCATGGATGTTTTGTTGCCATATATCACTAGTGTGGTAAATGAATCTCTCACTTCTGGTTGTTTCCCACCTGCACTGAAAGCTGCTGTTGTCCGACCTCTTTTGAAGAAACCCTCTCTTGACCCTGAAAACCTAAAAAATTATCGACCTGTCTCCAACTTGTCTTTTCTTTCAAAGATAATTGAAAAGATAGCACTTCTCCAACTCCAAAACCACCTTGCCCAAAACAACTTGCTCTATTCGTTGCAGTCCGCCTATCGCACTGGACACAGTACAGAAACTGCTCTGCTGAAAATAATAAACGATCTTCTCTCTGCTCTGGATAATGGTCAGGTTTCACTGCTTTCTCTTCTTGACTTGTCCGCTGCCTTTGATACCATTGATCACTCCACCCTCCTCACTAGACTTCAACATACTTTTGGCATCTCTTCTCACGCTTTGGCATGGTTTTATTCTTACCTTTCTGGTCGAACCCAAATTGTCTCTGTCAATGGTTTTTCTTCAAGCTCTGCTGACTTGAATTATGGTGTTCCCCAAGGCTCTGTCCTTGGTCCCATTCTGTTTGTTCTATATACCCAACCCATCTCTGACATTGTAGCCCATCATGACATTTCACACCACTGCTTCTCTGATGACAATCAAATCTACATTTCTGGTGACATCTCTCTCCTCTCCTCCATCATTGATCGCTCACAGCTCTGCATCTCTGACATAAAGGCATGGATGACTTGCAACAAACTTCAGTTAAACAATGACAAAACTGAACTGATCTTCATTCTCCCAAAACGGCTCATGTCTACAATCTCTGTTCCTTCTTCTGTCCAACTTGGTACCTCTCTCATTCAGACCTCTACCACTGTGCGAAATCTAGGCGTTGTACTTGATCAGACACTCTCTTTTCAAAATCAGATTTCTTCTATCTGCCGTGCTTGCTACTTGGAGCTTCGGCGAATCAGTTCTGTGCGCCACCTTCTGTCTGAAGAAGCCACCAAGACTCTGGTTTCTGCTTTCATTCTTTCAAGACTTGACTACTGTAATTCTCTTCTTGCTGGCTGTCCACAGAATCTTCTTGCAAAATTGCAGAAAGTCCAAAATAATGCTGCTCGCCTTGTCTCGAAATCTCCGAAAACCTCTCATGTTTCTCCCTTGCTTAAATCTTTGCACTGGCTTCCTGTTGAAAAACGCATCAAGTACAAACTTTCTTTGCTCTGTTACAAGGCATTGGATGGCCTCGCTCCATCTTACCTCTCTAAACTTCTGTCGACCTATACTCCTTCCAGACAGCTTCGCTCTTCCTCTGACACTCGCATTATGCAGATCCCTCGTTTTCGGGCCAGAACACTTGGTGAACGTTCTTTTACTTTTCAGGCTCCTTCCTGCTGGAACAATCTCCCTTCTGCACTCCGAAACTCAAACAGTCTTTCTTCTTTCAAGTCCTCCCTCAAAACAACTCTCTTCAAAACATAATTTTTCTGCTCCTTCGCTGGTGTGTGCGTGTGTGTGTGTGTTTGTGTGTGTGTGTGGTGTGTGTGTGTGTGTGTTGTGTGTGTGTGTGTTTGTGTGTGTGTGTGTGTGTGTGTGTGTGTGTGTGTGTGTGTGTGTGTTAGGGCTTATTGCTGTAAGCGCTTAGGGCTTTTGATTAAGATTAAGCGCACTAAATGTTCCTTATTATTATTATTATTATTATTATTATTATTATTATTATTAAAACACAGCTTTTGAAAATAAAACTAAAAACTATTGCATGTTTTCTTTACTTACTGGTATATATGTCTGTCCTCCAAACCAGAGTAGGATAAGATAAGATAATGTTGCTTATAGCCCAGCCGACCGCAAAGGGCCACATCAGGGCTGTTCCAAACCAGGGTTCACACTGGACATTCAATAAGGTTATCTGTCTAGCCTTAATTTTTTTTCTTTGTAGACATTTATTCAGTGAAAGGTTGTTTTAGATAATTGAAATTTTAGATTTTTTGAAAACCTTGCACTGCATTACAGTATACTCAGACAGGTAACCGTCTGCCTCTGAAATAATGACATCCGAGGACCAGTTTGAATATTAGGGGCATTATTCATACACTAGTTTAGCAAGTGTGAGTTTTTAAATCTATCCCTGTGTATTACTGCTTCGTATACATACGTCCTTCTGCCTTTAGCAAGCACAAAAATATATTAAAATGAAATTCCAACTTGCTTTCTAATGTCAGCATTTTTCTGATTTGTTTTACAAGTAGGGTTGGTTAGAGCTGGCATCATGTTTGCTGTGTTTGTGATTTGTCAGCGTAATCACAGACACATTTAAGAGAAGAAAAAAAGGTAAATAAAGCAGGTGGGAAGTCTAACAATAGAACCTGTAGGCTGTTCAGACATGATCGCAAATGCACGCATGCACACGCATAGAGTAGAGGCATGTACACACATGCTCTTACTTGTGCGCACACTCGCACATACAACATATTCAGTGGTAATTGCTTTAGAAAGTGCAGGCATACTATTTTTGCTTGCAGAAGAAGGAATGCTCTTTGGTGAGGCAGGTCTGATTGAAAAAACCCCAAAGGTTCTTTTTTTTCAACAGCGGAAACTGACCTAGAACTGTTTCTCTGTTTATGGCGCAGGATGTTTATGGGTGGTAGAACTTTCTACAGTCAAACTTCTGTTATAAGACCTTCAAAATGTCCAGAAAATTTGGTCGTAAATTGGAGGGGTCTTATAATGGAGGTATGCACCGACAGTTGTAGAAACAAACACTTTCTCACAGATGAATTCTCCAAGCACAAAAAGTCTCAAGAACACTGAATACATCATACTGAATCTTTGAATCTGGGTCTTGCCAACTTCATAACTTTGAGCAGTCGATATTGCAGTTTCACCTCCACGACTTCTTTTAATCACCTCCACTCTCTCTTCTAAGTTCAGAGTTGTCTTTCGCATTCCGCATGTTTTGCCTACGATCTCCGCCATCTTTCTTTTAACAAAGGAAGCGACTCTTGATTGGGGCAGGTCTGCAGTTGTTTCCCTTGACTCATGGTCGTACATGAATGCTGTGATTGTCGTAAATTTCAACAAAACGGAGGTCGCTAGTCGCATTTTAGAGTAAGTCGCTTAAGAGGGTCGTTCTAATAGTAAAATGCATACGTCCAAAAAAATTCAGTCTTAAATGAGAGGAGGTCTCTTAACAGAGGGTCTTATTGTAGAGGTTTGACTGTACTAACTCTGTACTGTACTTTTAGTGTGGACCGATGCTGTTTCACTTAAGATGTTAGGTTTAAAAGTTGGAATTTTCTTAAATACAAAAGCCCATGTGTATGTGTTGCAATCACAGGGGCTTTGAGTACATTCACAGGGGCTTTGAGTACACAATCACTGGTTTGGTCTCATAGGCACTGGAGCAAAATGCAGTACACATATACATATATATATATATATATATATATATATATATATATATATATATATATATATATATATATATATATATATATATATATATTATATGCGCACCATAGGTAAAAAGTTTACATTCTTTTTCTCGCAGCTTTAGGTTGCCTTCATACTTGCGATATTTTTGCAGGAAATTTTCAAATAACATGTCACTTACTAAGCTTGTGTGTCAAGCTGTTGCACTTCTGTTGCAAAATACTGAGGGATGATCAGTCCATGGTCTCATTCAAACTTGTAGCTAATCAGGAGTAAAAAAATTATTACCATCCAGATGTGCACAGTTCATTCTTAGATCTGTGAATGCTCAACTTTTAGTCAGTTTAGAATTGGAACAAGTGACTAGAGTTGCTCAAGCACTAAAGGAAGAATAGAGCAGCACCCCTTTTATTTTATTGCCAGTGTCAGCTTGATGCACCTGTACCATAGGCACAGAGAAAAATGCCACAGATAATAAAGTGAGGAATGGCAGTATCACGAACTGGTCAACAGAGCATGAACAATGCACTTATTAGGAAATGAAATATTGCAGTTTGCTTGTATCATAAAGAACAAATCTTAAATGTTCATCTTCTCTGTCTTTCTATCTCTCTCTCTCTCCTCCTTTCGCTCTCATTCTAAGATTCTTTCTCTCTTTCTTTACTCTCACTCACCCTCACTCTCTCTCTCTCTTTCTCTGACAAGCAGACACATACACAAACTCTCAGTGTCAAGACACTTGCACACACGCACACGCACACTCACACACACACACACACGCACACACACGCACGCGCGCACGCACACACACACACACACACACACACACACACACACACACACACACCACACGCACACACACACATATGCACACACACACACACACACAAATACAGTGACCCGTTTTGACAAAAGCTTACACCCAATTGGTGACAAGGATACACAGAATGGAAGCCACCCACTTACACTGTCATTAATACGTGCGTGCAAGTTCACAGGTACACATGCACTATCATGAACACACACACACACACACACACGAACACACACACACACACACACGCACATATGCCATGCGCGGGTGCAAGAATGCGTACAAATACAGTGACATATTTTGACAAAACCTTACACACAACAATTACAGTAAATGTACACAGATTGGAAATCACCCACTCTGTCATAAACGCGCATACTTGCGCACGCGCGCGCGTGCGCACACACACACACACACACACACACACACACACACACACACACACACAACACACACACACACATGTACACGCACACACACACACACACACAACACACGTACACACACAAACACACACTCGCACACAAACACACATGCATGAACACACCCACCGCTGATTTTTCTTGGATGGAAGTGGGATTCGGTGAATGACATTAAAGTTTTTGTTAATTGGGAGAGAGTAAACAGTTTCCAGTATTCCTGATTGCATTCATCAGCATTGGACATGGAGATGGACATGACAGTGAGTTAACTAGATGAATGGGTGGACATAATGGGCAGTTGACTACAGGAATACTGTGAAACCTGCCGTAACATGTCCAGTCACCTAGTGCCATAATTTTTTTTAATAATTACAAATTACATCAAGAACAAAGATTTAGCTTAATTAATGAAATTGTTTGCTGCCATTGATCTTGATTCAGGGGATATTGCATAGATTGTGCCTGTGAATTTAGTACCCTATGGCTGTCATGGGCCAGCTGTTTTCAACAAATCACAGACAGTGTTATTTAGAGTCAAGAGGAAGAGAAAATGGGATACATTTTTGATGTTGTTTGTATGGTTATTTACATCCTGTGTCTGAAAAGGTATATTTGCCCTACATCCACAATCATTGCTGTCTATGGTGCCAGCTGTTCTGAAATCTAATGCAGCATTTTCTCTCTCTCTGTGTGTGTCTCTCAGTCTCTGTCTCTCTCCCCTCAGTCTCTCTCTCATCAGAGCTCTCTCTCTCTCTCTCTCTCTCTCTCTCTCTCTCTCTCTCCTCTCTCTCTCTCTCTCTTCTCTCTCTCTCACACACACACACACACACACACACACACACACACACACACACACACACACACACACACACTCCCACTCACACACAGAGGGAGAGAGAGAATAGGAGGAGAGTAAATAATATTGGTTTTAAAATAATGGTGAAAACACTACAGTGATCCTTTTTTCTTCTTGTACTAAAGACGTTCTCTCAGTGTTACAGTAGTGCTCCTGAATTGTGAAAATGTAGTATTGTTGGTGTGCCAAAGGGTACTTCTCTTGTGTGATTTTTTTGCTGCACAAAAGGTAAGTTTGTTTTCAAAGGTTTGTTACATAAATGTGGTATGCATGATCTCTGCCATTGAGAGCCCTGAAATGAATTTTGATGTTTAAATGGTAAATTCAGTATCTCTCTCTCTCTCTCTCTCTCTCTCTCTCTCTCTCTCTCTCTCTCTCTCTCTCTCTCCGTAAACATTGTTTGTGTTTGAGTTTAGCATTATCATTGTAGCTTAAGGGGAGAACAAAGAAAAATGATTGGTTTATATAAATATAAACTCAGGCTGATTTTTTTTTTCCAGGGCTCTGGAATCCTTGACAGTGAACAGCCAGGGTCATCGTCCACCATGAGTCGTACTCTTCCATTCAAGACACAGGACAGAACACAACTTGGCGCTTCAACTAACCCACTACCAACTTCTGCTGAGGCTGGCCTTAGCACGAGGGATGCTGGTCAGTTGAGGTATCAAAGTGATCAGCCGTCTGTTCGGATTAGTTCCAAGTTTGGCAAGAAAGATGGTGTAAGCAAAAAATCTACTTGTGAGATGGCTATTTCAGTGAACACTGGTCAGTTCGCGATTGCATCGACTTCAACAAAAGGCACCGATACTGAAACGCTGTCAAAGGCTGTCAGCACTGATTATTCTACTAGCATTGAAGAAGCAGAATTGAGGCAGGATCCAAAGCTTCCCCATTCTCAGCAGACAGCTTTTCCTATTCCACCACTCCCGAACAAGCTGAGTCATTGATGAGACACATTGACAGTTTGTCAATGCCTACAGTGTCTCCAGATAGTGGAATTTTTGCTAGTTCTCCTTCTGGTAACGATTCCCCAGGTTCAGTCACGTCAGTGACGGCAGGTGAGTCTGCCATTGAATCTCAGCCATCTGCTCCACAAGTTCACCCCCAAGTTCAGCAGATGGAGGCCAGAGAGCAAAGGCAGCAGGAATCATTGGTGTTTCATTCACAGTCCCCACCTCCTGTCATGATCTCCAAAGAGGAAAAGAAAGCCGCAGGAGAGATTGAAGAGGTCCATGAACAAGGGTTGTCAGCACTGGAAGAAAGGGTGTTCAAAAGTGTTTCTCAGCAATCCGATGACTGTTTTATAGAAAGAGCCATATCAGAAATACCCAGTCCTTTCCGAGGTCCCTCCAGTGGAAGGAAAAAACGGGGAAGGCCTCCAAAAAGGAACAAATCACAAATGCTCCAGCATAAGAAAAGCACACTTTATAGCGGACTGTATACATCAGATGGTGCTTCCGTTTCTGCAGCAGTACCTGTGTCTGTAGATAATAACAGTGTTCAAGAGGCGGAAGCTGTAGCTGTGTCTGTTACCAGTGGTTCACAAGAGTTCACACCAGCATCTTTGCCAGAAGACAATAATTTGTCAGAGTCTGTATCATCATCTACATCTGTTGGAAACAGTGCGCCAGAGGCTGCTACAATATCAGTGTCTGCGGAAAATTGTGTTACACAAGAGGCAACAGCAATATCGAGGCCAGTCGAGAGTAGCAATGTGTCTGTAGAGAGCAGAGAGACTACAAGAAAGAACACTCATATGTCTTCAGATAAAGAACATCCCATTGTCTCTCAAGAATCAGTGGAAAACACATCAGAGAAGATAGTTTCTAGCAAGAAAGAGGATGATAGTATCAGCAAAACAGATGTATCAGATACCAGAAACACTGAAGGGAAAATAGAAGCTGATAAGGAAGTGTATGATGCATCGGATAATTCACCCTCGGGAAAACGAGGCCGAGGTAGGCCTAAAGGTTCAAAGAACAGACGTTTTGTCACAGTTGTAAAAAATAGGGTGTGGAAAGGTAGAGTTGCCAAGGGGATAATACCTGTAGAAAAAGCTGTTAGAGGCAGACCATGTTCAAAGTCAGGTGACAAGAGAACCAAACGAAATAATGATTTGTCAGACACCGAATTGATTAGAATGACAGCATGTACCAAATCTCAACTTCACAGAATAAAAGCTCCAGCCAAGTCTGAATCTAAGTGTGTTAGATCTCCTCCTGGGGCAAAATGTAGTAATGTTACAGATGTCAACAGAACAGGACTACTGATAAGGGAAAAAAGGGGTCGAGGTCGACCTCGAAAACTACCCGTTTCTGACATTTCAAATAATTCAGAATTGAATGAAAACCTTCATCACGGCTCAGTTCGATTAGATTCAAACTCTCTGTCATCAAGTAAAGGAACACCGACTCATGGAGGCAAACCAGTATTACAAGAAAAGTCAAGGGCCGAGGCAGACAGTGAACTTGCTTCCTTGATCCAGAGTGTTCAAAATTCTATCCAGTCCCAGTTTGCATCTAGAGACATTGATGAATCTAGTGAATTTGCGATGGATACAAATAACGATATTAGTGAGATAGAGCCATCATTGCCTCAAGCTGGTATCAAATCATCTGTTACAAAGACAGTCAAATCCCCTGTGAAAGCGACCAAAAAACTTCCTCCTAAGAAACCCAAGATACATGTCATGATGCGCAGGACAAAAAGAAGAAAGAAGAAACGACTTCAGAGGGATGGTCCTAAAGCAGTGTCAGCAGTACCTGAAAATCCTCCAGAAACGGAAGAAGAAACTCCAACTAATAGTTCTTCTCGAGATTTATCTGAGCAAGAATGTTCGACCATTTCCTCAGGGAGTTTGTTTGGACCATCTTCTAGTAAACCTCTTGGCTACTTCAGCCGGTACCGTCCATCAAAATTTCTGAAGCAGAGTACTTTTAGACTGCATTCCAGTGCTTTAGGTAATGCTCTTAGCAGAAATGGGGATGATTCAAGTGATGATGATCGAGATGATAGTGAAGGTCGTAAAAGAAAGAAGAAGAAGAAACTGTTGTATTTCAAAACAAAGCACAAGAATATTGTTGATCCTGCATTCATGGCAGAGCTTGTATCACTGGAATCAAGCATGGGAGGATTGACCATCTCAGAACAAGCATTTATTCGTGTCAAACCTGGGAAGTGCCACTGCCATCCATTTTCAGATTGACTATCATTGATGTTAAGAAAAAGAAAAAAGATAAGCAAGTTTTGGAGCCACCTCCTGCACCTGAGAAATCCAAGAAGGCAAAAGTCAGAAAAGATTCAAAAGATCGAGAACCACCAATGCCAGAACTTGTGAAAGAAAAGGCGAAGAACGTTCGAAAGAAAAGCCTTGTAGAAGACAACCATCCTCCCAGTCTTGAAATCCAGGTTCCTAGAGATCAGTGTCTGCCTCCAAAGAAACGTCACAAAATGATGTACGAAGCAGAGTCAACGGAAGAACCTGTCATTTCACCGAAGGAGACACCTACTGTGCCAGAGAAACGCAAAGTTGGTCGTCCTCGGAAAAACCCTTTACCAGGTGAGCTATGTGAATTCTGTAATGGAAAAAAAAGAAGATGCGAAGCATATAAACGTACTCCCAGTTTTCCAAACCGCTTATAAATCGGCCAAGTGCTTTGTGAGATAAGAAATAAGGGCAAAATAACAGTTTTAAACGGTTATTTAACCGATGTACACTTTTGAAACTGGTATTTTAGTCCTCACTTTTGAAACTGGTATTTTAGTCCTCACTGGGCTAAAGCCTGTGTACATACCAAATTTTATCCAAATTGGACATGTCGAGAATAACGGTTTTTTAACGGTCAGATTTTGAAACACTGCATGGAAGTGCCATTTGTGTGTGATGACCTTTCTATATACAAAATTGCATTAAAATCCACCAATATATAAAAAATAATGGCAAAATAACGGTTTATCGGTTATAAACCAATATACACTTTTGAAAACGATATTTTTGTCCTCACTCGGCTAAAGCCTGTGTACATACCAAATTTCATCCAAATCGGACAATATGTCAAGAATAACGGTTTTTAACGGCCAGATTTTGAAACACTACATGGAAGTGCCATTTGTGTGCAATAACCTTTCTATATACAAAATTTCATTAAAACCCACCAATATATAAAAAAATAACGGTTTAAACGGTTATGTAACCGATATGCACTTTTGAAACCAGTATTTTTGTCCTCACTGGGCTAAAGCCTGTGTACATATCAAATTTAATCCAAATCGGACAATATGTCAAGAATAACGGTTTTTAACGGTCAAATTTTGAAACACTATATAGAAGTGCCATTTGTGTGTAAGATAATAAGATAAGAAATGTTGCTTATAGCCCAGCCGACCGCAAAGGGCCACATCAGGGCTGTCACCACGTTAAGCCATTTGTGTGTGATAACCTTTCTATATACCAAATTTCATTAAGATCCACCTATATATAAGAAATAACGGCAGAATAACGGTTTTTAACTGTTGTTTAATCCATTTTCAGCATTACATCACTTACATATGGACAGAGGATCCGATTTGTCACAAGATCATCCAAACCGCTTATAAATTGGCCAAGTACTTTCTGAGATATTCCATAAAGAAGAAAAACCGTTACAGGCCGTTACAACTGTTAGTAACGGCTATAACGGGGCAAACTAAAACATCAGGCATCATCCGTGACCCATAATGAACATACCTGCTAATTTTCATAAAGGTCGGCCAAGTACTTTCTGAGATATTCCATAAAGAAGAAAAACTGTTACAGGCCGTTACAGCCGTTAGTAACGGTTATAACGGTAAACTAAAACATCGGGCATAATTCGTGACCCATAATGAACATACCTACAAATTTTCAGAAAGATCGGTCAAGTACTTTCTGAGACATTCCATAAAGAAGAAAAACCGTTACAGGCCGTTACAGCCGTTAGTAACAGCTGTAACGGTAAACTAAAACATCGGGCATCACCCTTGACCCATAATGAACATACCTACAAATTTTCAGAAAGATCGACCCAGTAGTTTTGTCTGGAGCGAGTGGAACACATTTTGACCACGGACACACAGACAGACACACACACACACACACACACACACACACACACAGCATTTCTTCGTTCCCATTCTAAAGTACTCCCTGTTCTTTAAGAACTGGGAGTACAAAAAACACATCAGGCATTTGAAAAGCCATGCAATTCATAATTTCAGCTTGTGAAAAGTCCATGAAATTGCTTGACAATTTACTGTCTTGAAAGGTAGATTACAAATGTTTATATAATGGTGAAATTGAGTAAATCATGAATAATGTGTGTTATAAAGAATGTGGTTTTTGTGTCAGTAACTAACCCATGCTCACTGATAGGTGGCGTAGTGATGCTGTACTCCAAGGATGGAGCATCGCAGCTTTTTGAGGTAGACATTACGTGGTACATGGCAATTTTCTGGAGTTTTCGTTGGAACAACTTTCTGCAGCCTGCTGTGTTGTGGGAGTTCATTTCACAGTGTGTGCAGTAAAGCATGTGTGTAAAGTTTAGGCCCACAGGGACCGAATTCCCACTTCATGTTTTACCACATGCTGCTTTCCACTAGGTGTTCAGTTTAGGTTCCTGAGAGTGAGACTGCAGTGACTGTGACTGAGGGTTTCAAATATTGGGTTTGTCATGCATTCTTTTGTGAGAGTTTGCCTCATCATGGGCTGCGGTGAACCTCTCTGCTAATTTGATCATGTCCGCCAGCATGGAAAGACGTTGTTCTGCCATGAAACTTTTGTAGCTCAGTGGACTTTGTGTCGCGCATGGAAGCACCTTGTTCGGCCGTGAACATTTTGTAGCTCAGAGGACGTTGTGTCAAGCAGCTGCTCACAGAGGATGAGTTAAGTCAGTCTGTCAAAAGTCTGATCTTAGTTGGACAATGCTAATCATTTGTGAAGATAAATCACAAACCTATCTGTGAACTGGCCTTGTGTTTCTCCCATGCTACACTGTGAGCTTCAAAATTTCTTTCGGTAGGCTTCAGCTGTCAGTTCATACTAGGTAAGGAGGGATTGTTTGATAGCACCATAATCAGTTACTTATGTGGTGGTAACTTTGCATTTACATCATACATGGCACCTCTGAGACCTTGCGCAAGATTGATGTTACGGTTTTCTGGGTCCAGGCCAGGTTCTGTAGCTCGCCTTTCGAATCGGTCCAGGTAATGCGTCAGTGCTTTCCACACCTCGTTAAAGGGACTCGAGGAAAAATTCATGGCCAGAATTTGGACGGAAGGCTGAGAATTTTGACTGGTGCATCAGAAATGCAATCTCTCCGAGCAGATTTTTCAAGCCTTTTTAGTGCAAGTTCATATATTTTTATTTTGTCGCACTCTGCAGCTTCTCATTCTTCGTCTCGCTCTTCAGCTTTTCATACTTTGTCCCATTCTTCAGCTTCTAATTCAAGCTCTTTTGATTTCTTTTTCTCTTGTGCAGCTTTTCAAATTTCCTTTTCATATTGGGCAACCGCAAATGTGATTAACTCTTGACCAGAGAGGCCTGAGATTCTCGGCGCACATTGATTTCCCATCTAAGTTTCAGTGATTCAGGCATGATAAAGAAACATTCACAAGTCTAAACAAACAAATTTTATACCCATTAAGTACACCAAGAGCAAACAATCTCAAAATGTAGCCACCAAGATAGATTTGACTAGAGCATCAGTCAAACACAATCATAGATTGACTATACTGGCATCAATCCAACACAGTGTCATCATATATCATTATAGGACAAGCCTCTGCACAACAAACACAGAGTTTTTCAACTGGACTGCAACTCAGTTAGCCTAGTTCTAACTATCCTGGACAAGCCCCCACTTAAGTGTGCGACAAGTAGTGGTGGCAGGTGTGGTACTCTAGGGAAAAGACTAAGAATGTATTCTCTATCTATTAGAATTATAGAGTGGTTTGCATATATTTAGATTTCACCACCATCCTCTTAATAGTGATGGAGGGAGCAACTTTCAGACCTGTACTAGTCATCGAAAGAAATGTAAATTTTTCTCGGGACTGTGAGAAATACTCAGAGTGGCTCAGGAATAATTCTACTTAGGCTTGTGCACTTAAAAAGTGCTCATGCTCCGAATGACAGGCAGAATTAGAAATGAGTTCGAACATAAGATAATGTATGAGCAACAAATAACTGACAGAAGTTAAATGTAAATTTCGCACACCAGCTTCAGTTGTGTTTACAAGAGTGAAATATACAAATTATTGAACTTAAAATAAAATCAGACTTTGTTTGGGCAGACTTTTTCCCACATTATCTGATCATAGAGAGAGGGTTGTTCTTGATGAGGACTTTGTTTGGGCAGACTTTTTCCCACATTATCTGATCATAGAAAGAGGGTTGTTCTTGATGACTTGGTTATTTCAAGACTTGACATTTAGCTGGAGAGGTGTGGGGATTTCTCTCTGGTTGCTAGTGATTGGTCCACCTTCTCTTTAGGCAGGCTGATCCATTTGGACAGCCTGGCCACGTAGTAGCGTGAATTCTTGCTCCTGTGCTGGGCCAGTTAAAGGAAGTCTAGAAAGACTAGGGACCCAGGGTCTGGGGACATTACAGAACCTGGTTTTGTTGAACTTTTAAGTAACTGAGAATCCAGCTGGTCAAGTCCTCATGCTTGCCCTCTGGCTTTCACAGTTTCAGCAGATGTGTGAGATTTCAGCCAGCAAAGGTGAGACTAGCATTTATATGAATCTGTCATAAGTTTCAGTATCCGCTTTAATTCTTCACTCAGATTTTGAGTAGATTTTAACAAGTGGTTGGAGAGAGTTAAACAATTGAAGGCAAACAACTCATCAGTTTTGATGATAAACTCAGCTGAAGTAACTTAGAATATACTTAGCCCAAGTATGCATGTTCTGAAGGGTCACCTGCTGCCAAACATTAAGACATAAGTATGCATGTTATGTAGCCTGGTCACCTACTGCTAAACATAAGACAATCAGCAGTATTCACAAATTACCAGAACACTAGAACAGTTTTCATTTAGTATAGGTACAAAGCTGTCCTCTCAGAAAATAGTATTCAGTAATCATCTTCACAGATTGTACCAAGTACTGGGGAAATTTATACTGTCAAAGTATATACATCTTAACAGATTTTACCAAGTAGGGGTATAAAGTTTATACTGGCAGAACATAGCTTAAATACAATCAGTGCATAGTCTCAAGACTTGAAAACTTACTTTCAACTTAAAGTTCTTCTGGGTTGATCTGTAAATGGTATAAACTGGTGTTCTTTGTTGATTCACTGTCTGTGATCAGCCTTACAGCCTTTGGTGGAGCCATGAAGTGAGGCGGTTTGATCTCTTTTTGTGTGCTAAGCTACACATCCAGTCTCTGATGCCTGTCTGATTGACAGGCTGTCGGAGGAACAGGACAGCCTATGGTATCATTATAGAAAAGAAGGGCGTGTGTGTGTGTTAGTAATCGGGTGGGGGAGGGGGTAAGGGGAGGGAGGGTGATCAGGAATGGGACAGTCATCCCCTTCCACACACAGTCAGAGTGAGATGAGGGACGACTATGTCGATGTTTATCGGCATTGATGCTAATAAAAGAATGACAATGTCCACACCGGTGAGACATGTGCGGGCAGTGACATAGGGCCAGTCTGAGTAATTGTATAATGCATGGGTAGTTCTACATGGGCCTGGTCGTTGTTCCTGCGTCCAGGGTGAGTGTGGAAGGGACGGGAGATGGGGAGGAGATGGGGGGTTGGCGGCTTTCTGAAGTGGAGGGGGAGCATGAGATCCTCGTCTCAACCACAAGCAATCACCTGCACAATCAGAAAAGTGAACGGGGGGGTAGAGTGGAGCTGATGACCTCTAGTTACGTCAAAATTTTCTGTCCCATTGTTGGTGGTGCCACACATTTGTCATGATTGTGGTTTACATCAAACATCAGCCAGACAGACCAAGGGAAGAGTGTGAGAGGAGGAGGGGGTGAAGGTAGAGACTGAAAAATGATGAAACTGATAATCTAATAGCGGTTTGTGAGACCAAGAGAGAGAGAGAGATGATGGCTTTGTATTGTCATGTCACAGTGTGTGCATGTTAACACATGTGTATTACTTGATTCCCTGCGCCCCCCCCCCCCCCCCCCCCCCCCCCTCAAATCTTGCTTACGATAATCAATAGTATTTACATTAATAATCAATAGTATTTACATTATCTTTGTTTTTCTTAGTAATATATGGCGCAAAGACGAAGGGGTTTAGAGTATACTGTATCATTATACACACACTTCCCTGCATTTGTATTCACAGTCTAAACTGATTCAAAGGATGCAGTGTGGCTGTGATTTGAGAGCAAGCCATTCTTGTTAGTGTATCCATGTTTTCTCTCTCTCTCTCTCTCTCGCTCGCTCGCTCTCTCTCTCTCTCTCTCCCTCACTCACTCTCTCTGTCTTTCTTTCTTTCTTTTCATTACAGTTTTAGTGTGTGTTTTTTTACAATTTTAGTGAGTTTTTGCTTTAAGGGGGTTATGTATGATGAAATAATGAACAGAAATTTTGTAGTTGAATGTAAAGTTTGAGGACAGTTTTCCTGTACGTGAAAAGTAATGTGCCAAAATTTTAAATTGGCAGAACAGATTGATATGTCCTCACAGTTTCATTCTTTGTGTGTGTTTTTTTCTTTTTATGTTATGAATATATGTTACCGCCAGAATTCTAAATTATGCTTTTTATTTTTTTTATGGATACATGACATATAAGTTACAGCCAGAATTTTAAATGCAAAAAAAGTCGTCATTTTTAATGTACCAAAAGAAGTCTGTTTATTTCCTTAAGAAATAAACACGACCAAATTTCCTTTTTACTTTGATTGATGTTTTAACAGACCTATAACATGGCAGAGGTGTAACATGCCTTATTCAGTGAGATACATGCTGCTGTTATAACAAGTGTGGAAAAGTAATGAATAGATGTTAACTTTTAGTCTCTGTCAGGGGTCATGATAACTGAACTGACACGCTAACTCAGTTTAAACATGGAAATTACGTTGCAACTCAGAAGTGCCATTCTCTTCTTTGTGTCGGATACCACAGCAAACTGAAGAATCTGCACCCATGCAACATCGGGGCTTTTAGCAGGGAGGGGGGGGGGGGGGGGGGGGGGGGGGAGAGTCTTGACTAGCAACAGGACCAAGTGGATGTGCCACTGCACATACTGCAAGAAACCCAAAAGCTTTTGAGGGGAAGGGATGGGAGGGCAGGGTGGGGGTGGGGGGGGGGGGGGGGTTGTCAGTGAGACTGGGGTAACCAGACACACTTACCCAAGCACTTCGCATCCCACTCTACACCTTTCCCCTTTTCTTTTTTTTCCTTAAGTTTTTGCCGCACTCCATCAGGTTCCTTTGTGTGTGTGTGTGTGTCTGATATCACAATTGTGAATTGCCAACTCTCTCAAGTGATGTTCACATTCTCTCTCTCTCTCCTTCCTAGCCACCCCCACTCTCCGTGTCATACACGTTTACAGTTACACAAACACATACACACACACACACTCTCTCTCTCTCTTTCTCTCTCTCTCTCTCTCTCTCGCACACACACACACACACACACGTGGTGGGCTACATATATATGCACAGTGGCCTCTGAAAAAAAAAGAAGCAAATTCGTATGCTTACTGTTAATGATTGGTGGTTAAAACTGCATGAAGTATCTAAAGTCGCGTTTTGTCCCCTCATTTTAAGTCATCCCGGGCAGGTGTCCCATATCATTAAAAAACATTTGAAGCTCTGCAACATATCTGAAGAACAGCTGTCCTACAGGAGGGAAAACACACACACACACACATATATAGATCTATACATGCACATATGTGTGTGTGCACATATGACGTGCACGTGCGTGCGCGCGCGCACACACACACACAGACACACACAGAGTTATGCATGTACACACACACACACACAGACACAGACACACACACCTGTGCATCACCTTGAATTTGATGCTCTGCTTAGAAGTTATGCTTAAAAAATTGCCAGTCTGTACTGCAGTTAAATCCAGTTGTGTTGTTTGTAAATTATTGAACTTGTCCTCAAAGCAGTCTTTGGGCTTGTATCCTTTTTGTTTTCCACCATTCTGTTTCTCTCACATGCAGGCATCTGTACGTGAATTAGAGTTATCTGCTTCCAACTTGCCATCATTGTCCCCCGCTACTAATGTTTCTTGCTCATGCAAACATCCATAAATGTGGTAGAGTTGATATGCTTCCAACTTGTCATCATGGACTTTAAAAGAAATTATTTTAAAAAGAAAGCTTTACTGTTGTATTGGAAAACAGTTTTTGTAGTAGATTATGCAAGACAAATTTTTGCTTTTTAAATACATATTATGGGAGTTTCTCTGAAGCTATGCAACCATGGATGAAGGTTTTTCCTTAGTTAATATGTCATGTTCATATTGTGGCCTTTGCAAGGATTATGTGAGAGCTTACTCCAAAGTTTAAGGATCTAAGATAACCTTTTTTTCCCATTTTACAAGGGTTCAAGGTCTGTCTGAGGTAGAGTATAACTGAACAGCAAAAACTTGAAAGTTAATTTAGACCCATTTCAACATAATGAAATAATCATCATGTTGCAGTATGCTTTGATTTTTATTTATTTATTTGTTTGATTTCAGATTCTGGAGGTGCGTTTGAAAATTCACCTTGCATAGACAGCAGAAATGAAAGTAAACCTGCCCTGGACAGATCTACCACCTCTGTCATTTCACCCACCAGACTTTCCTTGAAGAAGAGCCGTCATTGCTCAGGGGGAATCGGCACAGAGAAAACAGAAGGCACTGCCCTCGTCGCTTCTACTCAAGATTCCTCAGAGTCACCAGTAATAGCCTGTCCCCGCCATGCACACCAAAGACCAACATCAGATGCAGTGTCATGTGCAGAGTGTACTTTGTTAGTTCAGTCTCAGCCACAACCTGACATTTTCAAGTCCCACAAAAGACACCAACAGACTGAAAAAGATGGTGATCCACACGCCGGCAGAACATGCAAATCAAAACTGTCTCTGTTGCGGAAACAGAAGTTGACTGTTAATCAATCCAGAAAAAAGGGTAATAGTAGTAATGTAGAGTCTCAAGGTGGGCCGTCCCCGATATCCCCTTCAACATCACCCAGGAGCAGGACTAAGATGATTGCTGCTGCTTTGCCCAGTGCTGAAGTTGTGATCAATCCTTTGCCAGAATCCGCTGTTTCTGCTGTTGCAAGTGCCCAAGTAGCAAAGAAGTCATTAAACCTGCAGTGCAATACATCCAACTTTTCAGATAGTGGAGCTGAAGATGATTCTGTGATAAGAAGTGTGTGTTCAGAGTTTGAACCATTACCTTTGGAACATTGTTTGAAACGTAAGCGCTCAGTATTGGATGCATCAAGCAAGAATAAAAGACGTTTACGGGAAAGCTTATCTGGTTGTGAAGACAGTGCTCAGAAAACTCCCAGTTCTGGCTCAAAGCGCAGCACTGATGACTCGCAGCCACCCAGAAAACGCTATCAAAGGGTTGGACTCTACTCAGACTTCTACAAGGATGATGAGTAAGTACATGATTTTATTTCTGTCTTAGGTGCAGAACAGAGTAGATTGTGTTTATTTCGATGCACAAGGCAAGTGAAGCCCTAAGGAGCAAGCAGTCCTGACTGAAAGTCGGTTGTCTAACTTGTAAGATATTGTATTGAATTGTTAAGCTTTTGATATTATTTCTGTTGTGCCGTGATACAGATAGTGGAATTGGAAAGGAACGATCTTAGGCTTCACCATGTGTCAATGACACACTGATTGTTACCCATCGAAATTGTGGCCGTACAGAGCTGTGTCTGCATGGACATTGTCAAACTTATTGTCAGTCTGTGACTTGTAAGTTAAACTCATTTTTATCTATGGATCAAAGTACATGTATTTGAGCTGTGTGATAATGGAAAACTCATTTTTATCTATGGATCAAAGTACATGTATTTGAGCTGAGAGAACGGGGAAACACCGACTCTAACTCACTTGCTCCTCCACCGAGTTTTTGGGCGAAAGTGGCCTAAAAGCCGCCTTTTCCTGTTCTCTGACAGGTAAGACTTCAATAACCAAAAATAACGATTATCTACAAACAAACATACTGTGCAGGGTTATCCGTTTTCAAAACTAATTTACTAAACTTTTCAGATTTCAGTTTTTGCTTAATCCTATGTTTTTCCTGATCACTTTCAACAACATCATTTTCACGCATACATTCATCAAATGCATCTCGGTCTTTCATGTGAAATAAAACTACAGTCTTTAACTGTTCTCTAAAGTCTTTTAAAACTGAGTTATATTTCTGGCATAAAATCCACACACTTATCCCAGCATGTCTTCCGCTGAAAGCTAGTTTCGACAAAGTGTTTCTCTTTTTAACTATGTCTCTTTCTGCCGAACAGTCATCTATAATAAATAGTGTCTGCGTTCCTTCAAACAGTCTATAAAACTGTTCTAAACACTCACTCAGTTTATTGCTAGGATTAACTAAATATATGCCATCATCTGTCCATATAAACCTTCTATTATGATATGCTTTGTTCCATTTAAGTGTTGGACAGAAAACCACAATATGATTAAAATTATAACGATAAACTGTTTGTAACAGGTCGAGGACAAATATTGTTTTTCCACAACCAGTCTGCCCACAAATCATTGAACAATGAGGGGATTTTATCATAAAGTTTAACTGCTCCATAGTTTTATAACAGAATTTAATCTAATCCAGTTATTATTTTTATCATACTCTCCGTCAAAACTTGTTCAGTATAATAAAACCCTACGAGGCCTAAATGGGTAAGATTAATCCAATTCAGTTCTGTAAGATTGTTTCTATTTAAGTCAACATTGATTTTGTTGCTTGTTGTTATGATCTTAATATCCTCACCATTGTGAAGAACGACGACAACAACGTTAAGGCGTTTAACGTCTAAGTTTTGCCAGCTAATATTAATTCCTTTTATAAGGTCATCACTAACGCCCACAACCCCATCCCTCTCCACATCTTTAAAGACAGAAATTTCAAATATCATTGTGAACGTGTCTCCTAATTTTCTGCTTGGAAAGAACTGTAATTTTGTAGAAGCTTTTTTACAACTGTTTCTTTTCTGTGGAGGATGTACTGCTTTTTTCCATACGGCGTTATTTCAATTTCTTTCCGACTATTGTCGTCCGGCATAAGACTTACATGTAAAGGGCCAGAGTTGAATGCTTTTCTGAAACTTTTTTGACGGCTAAAATATGTAAATGGGCTTATGAATTCAAATTTTATTTCCCATTCTAAATATGGTTCTAAGTGCCATTTGAGGTCAGGTTTTCGAACTATTTTATATTCATACTGGCCAACATTATTTGCCTCTAGATTGCGCAGCTGTTCTAGTTTAGGAAACTTTTTGCTGTCGCCAACCTCTTTGCGTTTATAATCACCATCTTTAGTGTACTCAAAACCATACAAAGCGCCTATCTCACCGTTCTGTTCAAAGTCCGCAACGTCTGCAAGGTCTTTTAATTCTAAAGTTATACACCACAGGTGCTAATGTAACTCCTGGTTCTTCTGGCCCCCCGCGACATTATTTTTAGTAAAGTTATTATTTTATTTCTAAAACAATGTGCAGGTTATCACATTTCACAACTTTCCCCGCTTTGTCTTTGATTTTTATATTAAATGATCCGACCCTCCCACAAACTAATCTTTTAAACTGTAAATTAGGGAATTGTATAATTTCATAATCGCAATATGCAGCTTTCCCTGACGGAAGAGCTCTTAAAACAGTTGAAGGCCTTCCATCATATAAGTTTTCATCAGTGCTCAGCTCATCCAAATGAACATAGAGTAATGAATGTAATGCAAGATCGAGCGGACTTTCCCCCTCATAAGTAGTTTCATTTGGCGCAGCACTAAAACTATAAGTGGGTAGATTGCCAGTTGTAAAGCCTAACATTTTAGCTAGCTCTTTATCAAAAAGTAAGATACTTCTTCAGGCTTGAATGTTAACATTGTTTTTAGATTTGCATTGTTAAGTTTGAGAGTAATGTCAAAGTTACTCATTGCTTCTTTTAGTGAGCAAAACCCGTAATAACCATCAGGTATTATTAACTGGCTAATTTTGGTCCCTGCTTTGGTAACTTTTAGAATCTTATTATTCTCCTTGGCTTTGCTTATATTAAACCATACGACTTTGTAGAATATTTCATGGAGCGCGACCGTTCTGGTTTCGCATTCGTTATTAATAGCATGTTCTAAAAACGAAGGGCGGTCTTGAGTTGTTATTGTTACAAACATTTTTTAAAACAAATTAAAAATGAGTGCATTCAAATATACTGATGCAAAATATTCTGTGGGGCCGCACTACAATCCTAAAAATATAGCAACTGATACTCTTGACATTGCTGTGACCAGACTGCCTCTTTTCATAAAAAGGTGAGTACTCCATTGAAGAGCTATCTTAACCCCCCTATTGAAAACGAGCACAACCAGAAAGCGTGGTTTAGTCATCCGTTGCAGTTTTATCAGAACCAGTTAAACTTTGCTGTGTCTTGTGCATCAACTGGGTGTGGAGTGTCGTATGCTGATCATTTAAATCATCCTAATCCTTTGGTTAGGTCAGTGTACAGATTTCATTTCTATTACACCTTCAGACGTATTTTGACTGAACTGCGAGCACCATTACCAAATGACAAACCGTTTAATCCATTTAGCAACGAATAGACATGAAGGCTTTTGAAAGAATCTGTAACGAATTCAATATTAACATCAAGACAGACTTTAGACAAAAGTTGGATCTTGATCATGGCATAGGCACCCTTATTTTCGGGGCACGCACAGAAAGTATAAATATGTCTTGAATCCTCCTTTCAAAATTGTTCAGCCCTGGTCCATAGAGCAAGAGCATAAAACAGCATGGACAACATTTATCTTAGACACTTCTAAGGGCCTAACTAGAGCGGGAATAGAACGAATAAACGACTCTATTCGTACTTACGTTTGGTGTTTGCTAGGTTCGCAAGCACAGGCAAGATCAAGCATAACTGATCCTTCTACTGGCTTTGACGCGCAAAAACAATACTTAGCAAATTTAGAGGACGCCATTAATTCTACAGTTGATTTACCTTCAAGTATTAAAAGGTACCAAAATGTTTTACAATACGCAAGATCGAAAGTAGACTTTGCTGTTGGCACTGGTTTATACATGCTGCCTTCTGACCTCAGACTCCAGGTAGGAATAATAATAAACTATAATAATGAAATTCTTATAGCAGGCAATGAACAGAAGGTTGGGAAAAACGACATAAATTCTGGGCCAGTAATATTACAAACAATAAAAGAACACCCAAGATTAAGTCATCTAATCCCCGAAGTTCAAACCCCCAAAGCCATTGAAGACTCAGCAAAGCTCGCGGACTCTGTTCGCGATGACCATGAATATGAAAAGACAGCGCTTGTTCTTGGATTAACTGGCATAGGATTACTTGGTCTTTATCTTACTAATAGTAACCCAACTATTACAAGAACTAATGTCCATAAGTGCTCGGCCATAAAGCCAACTACTTTGCTTGCAGTAGACAAAAGCCAGCTGACAATACTCCCCAATATTCCTGGTAAAGCGTCTACGGCTTTACCAGCTAATTTTTTTAATAAATTCGCAAGATGATCAAGCTGTTTTTTTTACCCATGATTTATCAGGCGGAGGGCGATGGCGGCGTAGGCACTGAACTTTGCCCTCCACCACCGCCTGTAATAGCCATCACCAGTGTACTTATTGCAAATCCTAAGGCTGTTATAACGCTTGCTAATGTGACGCCTTGCTCTCTAAACAGCGTTTTTATTCGTTCTGCTAGCGTTGCGTCTTCATATAAAATTTTTCGGATAGTTTCTCTTATTCTATTCACTTGAGTTCGTAATTGGTCTCGGTTAGTAGTTAGCACTTCTAGTCTTGCTGATCTTTCTTGTTCAAGATCTTTTAGTCTTTGGGTTATTCTTTCTTTAATATCATGCCCTAAGTCGGCGTCATCAGCCTCAACGAGTTTTTCTTTTTCTCTTCTTATATGCCCATCTAGTTCACCTAGTTTTGCTAAATTGTTTGTTAATTCGCCTCTGATGGTTCTTAAAGCATGATCAAGGGCTGCTATTTCTCGCATGGGTAGCGGTGAGTCGTGTATAGTCTTTAACGCTGTTTCTTCTGAAAAACTGGTTTCTGCTTCTATTGCATTTATTATTTCATCTGCCGATTGATTTAATTCTTTAAGTTCCATGTTTTGTATTTGGTTAGCTGTTGGGAGTTCCTGCAGCGTGTTTTGAAGTTTAGCAACTGCATCCCTATCTAATTTCGGTCTAACAAGGCCAAGCGATTTTGATCTTTCACACTGAGTCTTTGTATAATTGTACTCTTGGCTAAAAACTTTGATGGGTCGGGTTTAGTTGTAAGCCGAACAAGTTGCCCTTGATCGTTTTTTACAGACAAATGACCATCTTCTAATTCAAAATCATTTGGGTCTATAAATTCGGGAGGTTCTTGGCCTAAACTTTTGTAAAATGCTTCGACCGTACTTGCTGTTAATTCACGCTGCAATGAGAGCGTTGAGCGATGCTGTGTCAAAGGGATCATTTCACTCATGTCGTCTCCACGATCAAAAACATCATAATCTTCTTCAGCTTCAATTCCTGCCATGTTTTTAAATAATTAACTTTTTATTTTGCTTCATAAAAATGCCACAACAAGCACATGGCTCGATTCTTGACCCGCATAGAAAACTGAAAGAGCCCCATGGCGTGAAGGGAAATAAACGGAATATTATTGTTCCAAATAATCCATCTACTATTGATGCAGATCAAATTCTTACTGTCAAATTTCCAGACTTAGGAGCGGATGAATTGATTGTGCCAGGCTCTGCACGTCTTACTTTCAAAATAGCGCTCGATTCAACAACAGACCCAAACAGGACAGTTGTACAGAATCTGGGACGGGCAATCGTTAAGAAAATTTCTATAAAAATTGAGGGGCAAGAAATATTTTCTTTACACAATGCAGACATATTTTTAACCTATTCTGATCTATGGCTAACCGGGAATGAAAGGGCTGATCTTGCGTTTCAAGGAATCGAAAATGAGAAGCACTAAAACATAGAATAGGCGCTGGAGATACTAAAGACGGCAAAAAGTATGTAGCCGTAAATTTTGCGTATGGAAATCGCTTTTCCATTCCCTTAGATTTTGAGTTGTTAAAAGCGCATGCGCCGTACTTTCAAGGAGCATTAAAAGACAGATTGTCCTATGAACTAACTTTTAATGAATACAAACGTGTTATCAGATCATCGGACACCGAAGCAAAGTACAGCATTTCTGACATCTCGTTAGAGTTTGACGTTGTTAGCAACCCTTTCTTAGCAGAGCTGATTGCGCACCAATATGAGACACATTTCCCAATATATTACGAAAGAGTGATTCATCATACAACATATCCCAGAAGCAGGGCAGACACTATATGGAATTTTAGTTTTAGCGTTGCAGCAAGATCGCTTAAAGGTATTTTATTGCTGTGCGAAGATGAAGAACCGTTCAAAAGAGGAAGTGAAAAGTTTTTTAAATCCAAAAAAACGAAAGTACAATGTTCGATTGAGGGTAGTCCTAACCAAATCTACGCTAGCGGGCTTAAACCTTATCAGCATTTTGATGAAATAAGAAAACTGTTTGGAGGCGGGAGGTGTAGAAATCCAACAGTTGACCTTGCGTCTAAAGATTTACATCTTCACAATGTTAGGCTTGATGATTATTTAACAACAAAATACGGTTTATGGCTTGACCTAAGGTCAACAGAGGATAATCAGTTGCATGGAAGCGGGAGAAACTGTGAGAGACGTAATAAACATTCAAATTGATAAAGAAGAAGAAGCCGATAAACCGCTTAATGTACATTTGTTTTTAATATATGATGCGCAGCTGAATATTGTAAAGAACAGATTAACAGATGTAGTATACTAAATTATTTTTCATTTTATAAAAAGCATGTCTGTTCAGGTTTATCCAAATGTGCCTACAGCGCCGCCAAAAGAAGAGATAGTAGAAACCCCTAACATAAAAACCTTCAGATTAACCAACATTACACAAATGCAGCAAGTACTAGAGCAAGACCTTTCAAAATACAGCAAAACCAAACGAAGGTATTCTGCTGCCTTTAATGCTGTTACATATGTTAATACTGGAGCATCAACTATAAGCGCTCTATCAGCAGGAACAAGTGTAGGCCTCTTAGCAACGGGCATAGGCGCACCCGCAGCTTTACCTCTAGGAGGTTTGTCTTTAGCTCTCGGCCTGTGTTCATTAGCTGTAAGTGCGGCTGGCAAAAAATTAAAAACTAAACTCCAAAAGCACACAGCTATGGTTCAACTAATAACAGCTAAACTTAGTTCGTTTAAACTGACAATAAATAAAGCGCTTGTTGACTCAAACATCACGGATGAAGAATTTAATCGTTTACAGGCCGATTTTGATGACTACAAAAGACAAAAGTTTGATCTTCAAAGAAAGGCGAGGACAAGTTTTTCTCAACAGCCAGACCCCGAGCAGATAAAAAAGGAATGCTTAAAAAAAGTAAACGAGACATTAAACTCTGTTCTAAACAGCTCACAGTAACAACACCGAAGGGTGTTTATTACTTTAGTTTATGAGTCCAAGCGCAAAAAGACCGTTGATATTGATTCTGATTAATTATTTTTTTTTAATTTAAATAAATATTTTGAGTTAGAAAAGAAACTCAACATGGCTAAGATATATGAAGGGCAAGACGAATTTTTTGAAGGAATGCTTGAGAGAGAGCGTTTATCAAGAGCACTGAATGATATTGATTTAGAAGTCATTGACCCAACAAACGTACAGGCAAGTGTTGTTCATGCTATTTCTCAAGTTCCAGGCAAACTAACAATAGACCCGCCAGTTAAAGTAATGTTAGCTGTTTTAATCGACTATGTAACAATAAATGAAGAAAATCTAGAAGTCTGGGTCTCAACTAAACAGCAGACTATTCTTTCTCATAATGACTTAACACCCGGTTGGGCAGACGAACTGCTTGCACAGTTTGACGCTGCCGCTGAAGAAGCCAAAATGAGAGGCTCTGGTTGGTCAGAGGGCGAAGTTTTAGAGATTAGATTAAAACAGGCTAAGTATGCACCGATTGTTGGCAAGTCTTACATTCCACTGCCTCGAGAGTTGGTAGCGAAAAGAGCAGTTCTAAACAAAAAGAATTCAGACAACAAATGTTTTATGTGGTGTGTTCTTGCAAGGCTGCATCACGCCCGCAAAAACGCAGAGAGAGTGTCTAACTATCACCCTTACTTTCAATTGATCTTAACTTAGTGGAATATCCTTTCCGTTAGTGTAGACCAAATTGATCAGTTTGAAGAACAAAAAAAACCAATAACTGTTAATGTATACACATGGATGAGGAAACAAATTTGGTTGCCGATTAAAGTGTCCAAGAACGTCCAACGATTGGCGAGCCAGACAAAAATCATGTTGACTTACTACTAATGTTTTCACCAGCGGGGCTACCGCATTACAATTGATACGCAAAATGAGTAGATTATTGGCCCATACTTCAAAAATTGGGCATAAACAAGAATTCTGTAGAAAATGTTTAACAAGAATGCCATCTGTTCAAGCCGCGAGCGAACATAAGAAACATTTTTAAAAGTTTTTGTAGACTGTAAATACAGAACTAATTACCCCCCCAAACCGGATCTAAAGTTAGTTTTAAGAACGGGAAAAACGGCTGCAACATTCTCCTTGTTGTTTTACGCAGACTTCGAATCACTCTTTGTTCCTTATGAAGGGCCAGCGCCACAAAAACTTCGAAAACAGTCTTAATGAGTAATCATCAATTTGTTCTTTTGCCTTCATTGTTGTCAGGTCGGATGGCGCCCATTCAGCCCCAGAATGTATAGAGGCCAGATGCTGCGAATACTTCTTAGAACGCATGCAGAAAGTGCGTAATGATTGTTCTATAATCTGAATTTATCTGAAATCATGATGACGCCTGAAGCCCAACAACATTATGACTCAGCCCCCTCACTGTTGGATTTGTGGTTTAGGCCTCTCATCAGACGCAGAGAATCCGACAGTAAGAGACCATGATCCCCATTAGCGGAAAGTCAGAGGCGCGGCGCATAACAAATGCAATCTTCAACTAAAGTTGATCCCAAGACATGGGAAACTGGGCCCGTATTCTTTCATAACTTGCGAGGTTACGACTCTCCCTCTTATAATGAAAGCCCGTAGACGATGCCTTTAGGGTTTTCATGCATTTCACAGTCATCAGAAAAGTACATGTGCTTTAATCTAAAAAACATGTCTTTTATGACTTATGCAACACTGATGGGTTCATTAGAGTCACTGGCTATTTTCCTTAAAGTCCTGCCCAATAACGGAAGAAATTTTTCACAACTCTTTTTAGAAAGGGCGTTACCCTTTGAGTACATGAACAGTTGGGAAAGGTTTAAAAGAAGATAACACTTCCACCTAAAGGCGCGTTCTTTTCTAGTCTCAGAGGGAAAGGACATCAGTGATTCAGATTACCACATGCTCAAAATGCGTGGCAGAAGTTAGAGTGTAAAACGATGGGAGACTATCATGACTCCCACTTGAGGGCCGATGTATGTTTGTTTGGCGGACGCTTTTAAATTATAGAAAGACCTGCATGAAACATTATAGCTTTGGGTCCTGCGCATTACATTTCTGCGCCCGGGATGGTTGGGATGCTTTCTTAAAGTTTTCTGGAGTACAGATTGATTTATTGTCAGATTTACCAATGATCAGATGATTGAAAACGGATTGCGTGGGGGGAAATTTGTATGGCATCGCATCATTACTGTAAAGCAAACACAAATACTTGGACGACTATGATCCCAGTAAAAGGTCTAACTATCTATGTATTTAGATGCAAACAATCTGTTTTTGGATGGGCTATGGCGCAATCGCTTCCATTACGCAAATTTAAAAAGTACACAGGCGGGGATCCGAATAATATTCAAAAGGCATTAAGTGGTTTTGGGGAGTTTAACGCCTGATCAACAGCGTGGTTTCATTCTAGAAGTTGACTTAGAATATCCTCATGAACTCCATGACCTGCATAATGACTACCCCTTAGCGCAGAAAGTCTAAAGATGGATCCAAGAGAACCGCCTAAACTTGTGCCTAATCTTCAAGGCAAAAAAATTATGTCTGTCATTACAGACTTCTACAATTTTTTAGACATGGGTTGAAGTTAACAGCTGTTCATCGCAAATGTTTTGTCAAAAAAGTTCATGAAACCCAAAATCATAGAACACTGACTAGAACTAAATCCCCAGATGCTTCAGAAAAGACTTTTTCAGCTGATGACAAAAGCTGTTTCGAAAACATGGAGAATCCGCACAAGCGTAAAGATTTAGATTGGTCACCAAGAGAATGAAGCAATAAGCTGACCAAAACCAAATTTCAATTTTAGAATTTTTCATGTCGTTTTTTTGGCTTAAGATAAAAAAAAAAGAAAAGTAAAATTTAGACAAACCTGTTTTTTTTGGGGGTTTACGTTTTAAATTATCAAGCTTTTAAGTTAGAGTTTCTTTATGACACTTAAGCCCTCGTACCAGAGCCAGAGTATTTACACAGATACAGATAGTTTTGTTATGATATTCCACTGAAGACACTAAAAGAATGGAAACCAAAGTGGCAAAGGGCATGCAGGAGGGAAATGACACCCGATTACCCAAAGACTCGCCTTTAAATTAAATTTACTAACAAAAGTTTTAGGAAAGAAAAGGAAAAATTTTTGGAAAGGTAATAAAGGAGATGGGGGGTTAAGGTAAAAAAATGACGTTTTTGAGCCAGGAAAAATCATTAAGAAAGAAAAGGGAATACTCGCGCGTTGTGCATCAAAATAACATGACAAACAAAGAAGCATTTTTTTTGGCAATAAAATTTTTTCTATGACAACGTAAAACCGATTAATCTACATAGATCAACCAAAACATTTTGTAACAAAGAAATTTTTAGATAGAAAAAAACACAAAACGGTGTTTGTTAATCCAAGTTTTAAAAAAGAAATTGGGCAGGAGAACCGAAAATTTAATTTTAAAGCGGTACTGTTTTGGGGGGTTTTATCGCATTTCTTCTTCACAAAAGATCTTTGGGACGTTGTTTTGTTGCCCGTTTTCTCGTAAATAATACCGGGCGGATTTATCTTTACAATTCTTTTTATTTCTAGGATCAACACTCCAACTGGGTCTGTTGCCCTGATGCGAGTGTCCCCTTCGCTCCCCCCGGTAAAAAAAGGTACCTTACTTTTAAACCAAAAGGGGAATAGTTTGCCGGGAAGACTCCCTTCAGCAACATTTATTGTTTTTTTTTTGATTGCTTTTATGGGTTTAACCCTTTAAAAATTTTTCATTATTCATTTCGCGCAAAAATGAGGGGAATCTTCTAACCCATTCTGTTTGCGGGAAATTTTCAAACAGCTCTCTGTGATACTGGTAGGAGAAAAGTCTTTTACTAACGTTTGTTAAAGTTTTGACTAAAGCCGTGATTATGAAAATCTGGAATGCCTCTTTTAATGGGACTCTATTTTAACAAAAATTGATTCACTTTCCCTTTTTTTTCTTTTCCATCATCGACTTGAATCGCGAGGAAATTACGGGCCTCGTTGGTAATCAGTTTTTATGGAAACACGCAGAAGCACTCTTTTGGTTAATGGTCCGCACTTTGTATCTTGAAGCTAGTCAATACGGAGGGGTACTTAAAACTTTTCTCTAACCATCAGAGGGTAAATATAGAAGATCCATTGATGGGTGTCGTTTGGGTTTTATTTACAAATGTTGCTCTGTTTCGTTTGGGCGCAGGTAATAATTTTGCCAAACGCTTGTTTGATAACCTTCTTTTGCGTTTGTTCACTGACTCCAGCGCTTGGCTTTTGCTTTTTAATTGCGGATGCCCTTCCAATATCCTTTGGGGGGAAAATGATTTTGTTATTTTTTTATTCGCCCCTTTATGTGCAACAAAATACACGACGGTCATACCAAAAACAATAAACCGATTTTTTTTGCATCTTTTGTTTTCTGATGGTTGATAAAAGCACTGAATTTTGGGGGGGGCAATGTCTCGTTGGTTTGCCTGTTCAAATAATATTGTTTTATTTCTTGATCAACATTTTTTTAAAGTGTAAGCTCATGCCCCTGTCTTTTCGGGTCTTAAAAAAATCTAACTGCTCAATCTCTGCTTTCATAGGGCCCCTTGTGCAGTGCTAGTTGCCCATGCTTTTTTATTCTTTTTCCCCCTCGCCGTCTTTCCCCATTTACTAATGCAAAATTTTACTTCCGCAAAAAGCAAGCGCATTCACCACAGCCCCGCCTATCATTAGCGGTAAAGCCTTTTTTATAAAGTATTTTTTTCTTACTTTTATATTTCGGGTTTATTCCTTTGCTTAACAGAAATTTTCGTAGCAAACGAACTGCAATGTAGCAATTAGCTTTGCGAATCCCAAGTCTAGTTTGCCAAGATCTGCTGGTTTAATTCTTAACGGGTTTTTTACCAAGCTTGGGTATCCTACACTTATCCCCAAAAAACAGCAGAATGGTATAAAAAGGTTGGAACATTTTTTTCATGCTCTTTTTTAAAAATAAAATAATTAAAAAATTTAAAAAACAGAACAGTGATGATCTACTCAGCAAGGGGGGCAAAAACCTCCTAAAATTATGAATGCCCAGTTGATGAAAGCTTTATCCCAAAAAAGGGAAAGGCTGTATTCTTGGGCCAGCATGTGGGAAAACAAAACATTTTCCTCGAACTGAATTCAGCTTTTAAAGATTCAACAGATGTCGCCGCAAGACTTTTTTAAAAGTATCTAACGGTATGAAGGCAGGGGGGTTAAAAGGGTGAAAAGTGGGGGGAAAAAGGGTTTTTATTTGTCACTAAACTAGTCAGTAGATTTGCTCCCATTGATTCTGAACAAGATCTTACGTATGATTTACCAAACCATTTTTAACAAATTTGGGTCTCTAGGAGTGATCTATACTAAAATTTTGGGAACATGTTATGCCATTAATCAGGATTAATAACTTTTAATCATATAGATTTTATTTCCCTTCAAAAAGACCCAGCTGGAAAATCACAAAACAAAAACCGAATCAGGGGGGAAAGTAACCCCGCCGAAAAAACAGCAGAAAACCGAATAGGTGGGACCATTAAAAATCCTGGGGTGTTGAAGAGAAGAAAAATTTGCAGAGTGGAACGACAAAAAAATTTTTGTTACAGAATTTAAAAATCATCATGAAAACATAACACCGCCCGCGCCAGAAAAGTTTATTCAATGCACATAAAAACTCCATGTATTCAAGGACACCCAAAAACCTCAGGAATATTGAACTTAAAACTGTTGTCATTTTTGGGGCCTTGCGCCTGGGGGCGGTTTTTTACGGTTTTTAAAAAAAATAAACAACGCTCAAAAACAAAGCCCAAACAATTCCCCGCTAAATACAGAAGCCAAAACCCGCAGCACGCCAAAACCCCCCAATAACAAAACACATTTTGATCCATTTTTAATGGAATAATTTTAAAACTTAATTTTTAAAATTTTTTTTTAAAATTGACAGGGGTTTATAAAAGATAAAGCAATAAATAAAACATGGGTTTAAAAAAGACATTTCCATAGACCAAATTGAATCAATGCGGTTGTAGGGTAAGGCCTTTTTTAAAATCTATGAGGGGGGGGAAAGCTGAGCAAGACATCCAAGATGACGCGTTTTTTGGGCGGGTTATAATAGGCATCTCTATTTTAAATAAAAACATAGCTGTATTTTTTGATAATTAAAAACTTTGGGTTTTACTTAAAGGGGTGACTTAGTTTTGTCTTGAGGGACTTAAACAAAACTTAATTTAAAAAATTAATCAAGAACTTATTAAGAAATTTAAATATTAATTAAAAACTTAATTTTAAAAAATTAATTAAGAAATTGGGGACTTTAGGGGACTTAATTAAGAATTAATGTGTGGCGTGGGGCGGGGGGGTTTTCAGCGTGGGGTGGGGGTGGAGGAGGAGTGTGCTGCGTGGGGGGGGGTGGGAGGAGGTGTGCATGCGTGGGGTGGGGTGGGGCGCATCTGTCCCAGTTACGAGCACCACTACATCTGTTAGACCCATGCTGCTAAAAATAGCCGTTCATGTATAAACGGCTATTTATAGCAAGGCGGATTTCCCCACAGTCCTCTTGCTGCTAAAAATAGCCGTTCATGTATAAACGGCTATTTATAGCAAGGCGGATTTCCCCACAGCCCTCTTGCTGCTAAAAATAGCCGTTCATGTATAAACGGCTATTTATAGCAAGGCTGACTTCACCACAGCCCTCTTGCTGCTAAAAATAGCCGTTCATGTATAAACGGCTATTTATGCAAGGCTGACTTCACCACACTAAGGTCTGCCTAGCCCTATCTAGTTTTGCCAGAACATTCGAAAATCGCCATTCAGTTGCATAAGGGCACACTTGAAGGCAGATGAACTGGTTAGAATTAGAAAAGTAGAAAAGTATACACATCTTAATACACAGATCAGCTTGCTACATGAACACTGAATCTGTAGTTAACAATCAATCGAGTCTGATACAAACTGGGAACATTTTTACTTGGGAGGAACAGCAAAAATGTTTCAAATATAAGTTTTTTAGCATACGAATCAGCCGTGTTTACCTCCGCCTTAAGAAATGAACGCCATGTTTGTTAAACATTGGCTTTAGCTGTCTCAAGCCAGCTCCCAACAATCAACGCGTGATGGTTTGTTTTGCTTCGGCCACTTTCAACAATGCAGCGCCATTTATTAGATAAGGAACCATCTCATCAATAGTCAAACACGTATTAAAACTGGCTACATCTTGTTTCATTTCCTTGAACCAACAAACCTTTAAGATAGTCGTTCATTTCCAAAGCAGTTAGTTCACTTTTTTCGTTTTCTAAAAAACAATCTCTCCGGTTTCACAACATGCTTCGCCTAATTCTTTCAACAAATACTCTAACATGCAGTTAAAGTAAAACTTAGGGCCTCGAATAACAAACCTGTTCTTCAGTAACGTTTTAGCCATTTAAAAATAACACAAGTAAAACACAGTGGTCACAACAGAGCGCAGTCAAAACACACAGCCTTCTTGTGCAGTGGCTCAAACAACAATGGCGACCCCAGTCGTGTCGCGTGACAGCCTCCGTCTTGTTAACGTGGCGGCTACGAAGTGGCAATGACACGTGACAGTCTAGAACATTCGCTTATGTTGCAGTTAACGGGGCCGTCAGGTGTGCTTTATTGATTTTTTGGTCGCAGGTTGTGGCGAGCCGTGCACTGTGTGCGAGGGTCGCTTGTCTGCGCGAGCCGTGCCATAAAATGCTGTGTGTGTGTCTGCCCGCCTCTCTGTCTGTCTGTCTGTCTCTCTCTGTCTCTCTCTTCTCTGTCTGTCTGCCGGTGATTCTCTCTCTCTCTTCCGCCACAGGAAAAGGCGGCTTTTAGGCCACTTTCGCCCAAAACTCGGTGGAGGAGCAAGTGAGTTAGAGTCGGTGTTTCCCCGTTCTCTAGCTGTGTGATAATGGAAAAGCAGTAAGAGTAAGAGGAAAAGAACAAATGAAAATGCCTAAAAATGTAAGTCATCTCAACAGCTGAACAGTTAGAAAATAACTAAGAATACTAAATGTCTGAAATATTCAAGCTATTTTTATTTGTCTCTTTCACAGATCTTGCTTTAAAACTCTTGGCAATAGAGAAATTTATAGCTGGGTGACCAGACATTAAACACTAAACAGTTACAAATCCCAAATTTTTAACTTCCCCCTCCCCCAAGTATGTTTTCAAAGAAGCCAGCTAAATTCAGGTCATTAGTTCAGTATATTCAGTCTTGTAACTTGAAAGCAGTATCATAAAATACACCTGGTAAGGATTCGTTCCAAATACAAACAAGCATGATGAAATGAAATTGTTGATTACTTGTTGAGCCAAGCTATGAAATGAAGTGACAAATGACAATTCTGTATGTTGTCATACAATGCTGCTTGGATCATCTCTCTCTCTCTCTCTCTCTCTCTCTCTCTCTCTCTCTCTCTCTCTCTCTCTCTCTCTCCATCTCTGTGTCTGTCTGTCTCTGTGTCTGTCCCTCTGTCTGTCTGTCTCTGTCTGTCTGTCCCTCTGTCTCTCTTTCTGTCTGTCTCTCTCTCTCTCTCTCTCTCTCTCTCTCTCTCTCCAATAGGGGAGAACTTTGCCAGTATGAGAGCTCTTTCGTGTTCAAGTTGAGGAACATTTTGTTGCAGGCAGTTATATTGAGAAGACGGAAATGTAAGAGGAACATTACCAGTTTTGTTATCAACAAAGCTACAAACACACACACACACACACACACACACACACACACACACACACACACACACACACACAGAGTCTCTGAATGAATTCTTAATTTAACTGTAAGATATTGTCACTGGTAGTTTACCAAAAAAAAAAAAAAAAAAAAGTCTGAAATCATGTGACCACGTTTGTTTCCTACTACAGCACGATTTCATGAATTGACTAAATATTTTTGCATCAGTACATTTCTGTTTGTTTGTTTTGTTTACAAAAAGAAAACTGTCGTTAGGAAATGTAGTTTTGTAGCCAGGAGCAAAACAGTCAGGGGAAAAAAAAATAATAAGGAAAAAGAAAAACGCAGCAAAAGAAACGTGCAAACAAAAACCAGGTTCAATTCTGGTACTCGTTTAATAAACAAAACAAATGACAGGTAAGTAATAAATGAATGAACTGATGTGTAAATGAAACAGACATTTTTTTCCCTAAACTTCTATTGCTGTTGATTGCTGTTAGCAGTTCCTTATTTATTCTTTAATACTACTTGCGCAGTTAATTGTTTGGTTGCCTAATTCTTGATTCATTTATTTTGGGACAGTTTATTTCCTGTTGTATTCTGCATATTACTGGAAGCTCCTTTTGATTTTTGTGTGTCTTGTTTTAAACTAGTTTCAGTAATCATGATCATGGCAGTTGCAATTTACAGAGTAGAGCACAACCCCTGCTTAATACACCATCTCTAGATCTCCAAACATGAACACATGCTGAATCATTTGTGTTTAATGTTGTCTTTCAGCAATATGAACATATCTTACACACACACACACACACACACACACACACACACACGCACACGCATGCATGCATGCATGCAAGTTTATTTTCTTTTCTGTTATAAATGGCTGGTTTGATGGCACTTAAATAGAAGTGTCATAAATTTATCAACTTGATCATGCACAATAAAATGTAAAAGAAACGAACAAAAATGCACTCACAACCCCTCAAGTTCTATTTTATATTCACACTGAATGCACTTAAATGCAGATGTACAACTAGCATCATGGATTAATTCTGTGAATGCAGAAACTCATTTTCATAACTGCAGCATAACAGATAAATACACCAGAAAATGTCTTTAGAGTACACTAAATAAATACAGGAACAAATAAATAGATAAATAAACGAATACATTGATACTAAATAAATAATCTATAAACAAATGAATAGATGAACAGATAAATACATCAATAATAATATGATTCATGAAGGCATCCAGGACATCAAGTAACTCACTCGCTCTCTCTCTCTCTCTCTCTCTCTCTCTCTCTCTCTCTCTCTCTCTCTCTCTCTCTCTCGCTCGCTCGCTCGCTCGCTCGCTCTCTCTCTCTCTCTCTCTCTCTCTCTCTCTCTCTCTCTCTCTTTTCTTCACACGCACACGCACACACATATATAGTAACACACACACACACACGCACACACACACGCACGCACGCACGCACGCACGCACGCACGCACGCACGCACGCACACACACACACACACACACACACACACACACACACACACACACACACATATATATATATATCACAAACGGTGACAAAAACTACTCTGACAGGTGTATCCAAACTCACTGTCTGTCTGTCTGCCTGTCTGTCTGTCTCATATGTCTGTCCCACATTGAAGAAGAAAAGAAAAAAAAAACCAACATAATTTAACTGGAACAAGAAATGAAAAAATATACAATATTATTAGAAGAGTAATAATATGCCAATTCAACATTCATTATGGCTATAGTCTGTTTTGACTAGAACTTGAAATTGAAAATGTAAACAGGACTTACAACTGTCTGAGCTTTACAGTGTGACAAAAAGATCATTTGAGCATCTGCCTATGATGTAAAACGCAATCACGGAAACAAGTCTCTTGTTATCACTAAGCATCAACAGTTCAATATTTGGCATTAGCTCATGTTTTACAGTGTAGTGTGTCTGTGGCAACAACAAGGCATTTGAAATGTTATTAAAAAAGAGTGATTAAACGAAATAATTGAAACAAAAGTTTTGTGTTTGTATGGGGTGTGTGGGATGGAAAGTGTAGAAATTTTGGGCTTTCCCCTTGATATAAAGCAACAGCCAGCCAAATTCAAATCAGTTAAACCAGGGTCCAGTTTAAAAAGTAGGTAATAAAAATGAAGTATTGATTAAGATGGCAGATTTTTTTAAGTTGTCTGACTTGTGAAAATACATCTTAAAATTTATTTGACTTGCTTTTCCCTTCTCTGCGGCAAACGCTTCATAATTTGTGGAGATTAAGCTGCGCCTTTGGTGCATAAAGTTTTCTTCATGTCTTTCCATTTCCACCAGCACACAATGGCAGAAAATGGTGTCCGGACAAAAATAGGAAACGAATTCGGGCTGCCACCCAGTTCAATGGACTAGTCCAACTCAAAATCCTGGTTAGGCAGACGACTTCATGTGTGCGTCAGCCATTAGGCACGGCGAATAGATTTTAGTTCTTTCCGGAGCCCAGCCGCCCCAGAGCCAGCCCCTGATGCTTGACCGACGTCTCAATAGGTTGGCAAACGGATCTCGGGTCTGGGTCGACTGATGAGAATTGCAGACCCCGCCCCAGTTAGCCAGCGTGCCGGTGAAGTGGAAGGGGGGAGGTATTGGTGTGGTGGGGGTGAAATCAAGCTAATTAATTAAATGACCATTGACCACCACAGAGAGCAAGGCGGTAGATTTTGACTTTGACGAGTCGCATGTCCAATGGAATTAGAGGGGAGGTAACTTCGGCACGAGGCGGGAAAAATTCTGCCCAAGGGTACTCACCCTTTTGACGATGAGAATAAGAAAGTGAGGGGAGTGAGAGAGGAGGAGAAGAAAAACGGAGGAGAGGAAGAGGTTCTGGGTGTAGGCTCTGCACGAGAGAAAAGAGGAGATGAGAGGAGGAGTGAAGAGAACCGATTTTGAAGCATTAGCACGATATAGAGCTGCAGAGGAAGGACTAAGGAGAGATGTTGAGAGAGAGAGTTGCTAACTGATGAAGAGAAAAAAAAAAAAAAAAAAAAGAAAAGAAAAGCAAACCATGTCCATTTGATAGAGCAGACTAGAAGAGAGAGAGAGAGAGAGAGTGCAATGCGTTAATGCAGGAAGAAAGAAAGGAGAACAGATCGATGTCTGGTAGTCACTGTTCAATTTGAACCGGGGTTCGACCTCATACCTGGCAGCGCCACTTTCATCAGCAGTCCAACTGACCAGCGCCAACGGTCTAACCTGACCAGTGCCAGCAGTCCAACCGACCAGTGCCAGCAGCCCAAACCTGACCGGTGCCAGCAGTTGTGTCGTGACTGGTGTTTTGTGAAAGTGACATGAAAGAAAAGAAAAAAAAAGAAGAAAAGGAAAAGACAGTGATTCGTGAATAGTTTAAGATCACCTGGCCAGGTAAAGGAAAAAATCTTTTCATACCCGGGGGTTAGTTATGATGATTTAGATAAAGGGTTTTTTGTGAAGTTCAAGGAAAGAGAGAATGTTTCATTTTGTTTGACCCCATGCGCTTTGATTGTTAATTCTAGATTATGTGTAGTAAAGTTATAGACTTTACTAGTGGTTTGATTGTGACGAATGCTTATATATGAATGTGATTGTAAGCAAGCTGTGAGTGTGTTTGGGCTGTGCGCTAGTCCTTCCTCCACGACATACCCCGAGGTTGACAATTTATTGGCGAGCCTGCCAGGAAATATTCTGGCCCATTTTTATAATTGTTCAACTTCTCAGAGAGGAAGCTGGGTGGGATTCAAGTATTGTAACCCTAAGACAAGGTAGTGTCTTACTGTATGTTTCCAAGATAGTTAAATACTAGGCTTGGCATTGCTTCCAAGTTTAGTTAACACTAGGCTTGGCATTTCAGTTCCAGAGTACTTATTTTGCACAGATTCCCTATAATTCGCTCTCATAGTTGGGTCAGGCGCTAGGCTCTTATAAAAACTAATTACGTTGTCCCAAGCTAATATATCATTAATAGGATTTTTGTATTATTTTACTCGTGTCGGTAACCACCAGTTTGGCTGTCGTAGTAATAAAATCTTGTTAAAAAAAAAAGAAAAGATATAATGGCGGACGAAAAGAACACCCCTATTGAAAAAACTTGTGAGCGTCGCTCGTGATTTAGGCTATCGGGAGAAGAGTTGCGGCATTCGTTGAAACCCAACAAAAAAATGGAAAGAGTGAGCGAGCGGAAAAGACGCCGTTTTCGCAGTAGAAATAGCAAAAGCAGAGCGGGAAAAAGGACTAAAGCAGCGCAACGCAGGAAAACAGAAAGTTTAACGGCAGGAAACAGAAAGATTAACGCAGGAAACAGAAAGATTAAGAATTCAGGCTAACAATAATCAGGAAACGCAGGAAACAAAAAGACAAAGGGGAAACGCAGGAAACAGAAAGATTAAGGATTCAATTAGAGTTAGAGAGAGTGAGAATACGAGGGAGACCACCGAGATGGTAGTTCAGTTTCCAGTGACCCTGTGCGCAGTTATGCACCCGACCAAAGTTGCAAAATTCCCCCGAAGGATCAGATTCGATTGATGCGTACATCAGCCCGTTTTGAAACGTTTGCTACTATCAGGGTTGGCCTTCAGAAGAGTGGGCAGTCATTTTGTCAGCGCATTGACGGGTAAGGCATTACAGATTTTCACTGCGTTACCAGCGGCCCCAACAATCTGATTTGGTGCTGTGAAGGAGTCTTTGATGAAGGGATTTGACCCACAGAGGGGGGGTTCAGAAAGAAATTTCGATCAGCTAGATTACAAGCAGGTGAAACTACACTCAGTTTGGTGCACGTTTAGATTCACTATTTTAAAGAAGTGGTTAGAGTTGAGCGGTACGAGAAAGGAGTTCGCTGATTGAAAGAGCTGGTTATGAAAGAAACAGATTTTGTCAGGTTGCAGTCCAGAGTTAACTATACATTTGAAAGAGAGACACCCAGAGACAGCAGGGGAGTTGCTGAAGTTAGCAGAGGTGTATGGGGAGGCAGTTTGAGCACTAAGGGGGCGGGGAGAAACAGGTGCCAGGCACAGGTGAGAAGAGTGCAGGAGACTAGGGGAGTTTCCTGCAAAGTCTGCAAACCCAGTGGTGGGGCAGAGAAAGGAGGACAAAGGGACAAAAGGTGTTTCTTTTTGTCACAAGAAGGGGACATGTGGCGGGGATTGTCGCATGAGGTTCCAGAAGGCAGCAGCCTTGCAAGAGGTTGATAAGGGTCGCCAGGGGAAAACGACCTGCAGTGGAACCAAAAGGGGATCCAGTCCTGAAGAGGGTGGAGTGCGCCTATGGCTAGCACTTGGACCAGCAGTCAGTGTCAGGGATGGAGGGGCACTAGGCTTGAGTGGCTCATTACCAGTGAAGAAGGGTGGATTGGCCAGCCAGAGGGTTGAATAGTGTTACCCGGGAACATTGGTTGTTTCATGGAATGTGGTGTAGTAAGAACAACGCTGGTCGAGGAAGGGGATTTGACAGGGCAAACCCCGACCTGTACTCTAATCGATGGCACTGTGAGGAGTTCCAGTTGCCAGATAGAAGTACGTACCCCTTACTTCTCAGGCGAGTTGCTGCGCTGGTGATGGGAACCCCTTTAGTTTGATCATTGGAAATATTCCAGTGCGGGATCCAGGGGACCTGAGTTGTTGACTGCTATAGGGCGCAGTCAACCGGAGCAGAGGAGAAAGGTGATAAACCGTATCTTCCAGCAAGGAAGTCAGCTAGATGTGTCCGCCGAGAGTTTGGGCACCCGCGGAACAAGCCCTCCCCTCGTGAGTCTTGGGAGTTGCAAGAGGTGAGAGAAACGGTGTTAAGGAGTGAGACAGAATTCTGTGAAAGGGGGTTGTTGTACCGGTGTTCACCAAGGAAGACAGGTAAGGTGACAACTCAGTAGAGGCCGCATGTTACGGACACTGTCAGTCGTGGCCCCAGTCGCTCATGGCGGGTATCTCGGCACCGGACAAAACAGCTGACCGAATCTTTGATGACTTTCCTGGCCAGGGGCAATGGCAGACATAAAGCGTTTCTGCAATGTCATGTGATGTGTGTAAAAGGGTCAGCCAAAGAGGGGTGAAGAGGAAGGCGCCTCTTAAACAGCCCCCTTTAATTGACCACCATTCAGGAGGGTGGCTTGTTGATCTGATTGGCCCAATCTACCCCGTTCCAAAGGTGGGCACAGGTATGTTTTGACGCTCGTGGATTACGCGACCAGATATCCAGAAGCAGTCGCATTGAAAGGCGTAGATACGCAACAGGTCGCTGAAGGGCTGGTAGACATCTTTTTCCGCGTGGGTGTGCCATCACAAATTCTCATGAGGGGGGGGTCACAGTTCACCTCAGGTGTGATGAGGGAGGTCACAGGCTGCTAGGGATCACCCCAGCTTCTCACTACCCCCATACCATCCACAATGCAATGGCTTGGTGGAAAGATTCAATGGTGTGCTGAAGGGCATCTTAAGAGCTCTGTGAGGAAGACCAGCAGATTGGGATCGTTACATTCCAGCGGCTTTTGGGTTCGCCTACGGGGAAGCCTCTCAAGGAGAGCACAGGCTTTTCGCCATTTGAGCTGCTGTATGGGGGGGACAGTTCGGGGACCAGTGTGTATTCTCAAGAGCTGTGGTCTGGAGAACAGGAGTCAGAAGAGGTCAAAACCCTTATCAGTTTTGTGGTGGACTTACGCAATAGGCTAGAGGAGACATGTAAGGTTGCAAGGGAAAGTTTGCAGGAGGCTAGGGTCGTTCAGAAGAAGCAATATGACAGGAAGGTGAGGAAGCAATCCTCAAGGTGGGAAGATCAAGTCCTGTTTTCTGCTTCCCACGGATCACAACAAGCTGTGATGCATTGGAAAGGACCATTCACCATCATTTAAAGGGTAAAATCGGATTACCGAATTGATGTGAATGGGAAACCAAAACTTTTCCATGCGAATTTGCTCCGCAAATATATTCAGCGTGAGGGTCAGCACGTAGGGGCAGCAGCAGCAATCATTGATGGAGGGGAAGGAGACCCAGCAGAAGAAGGGGAGATTTTGTTGCCTGAGTTTCCAGGAGAAGAGTCATACAGGATGTGTCACTGTATGAAGGGCTAAAACAGTAGGAGACAGGAGGAAGTTAGGGGGCTCCCAAAAAAAGTATTTGGGCTCCTGTTGATAAAAGGCAGGACAACTCTAGAACCTGTACGTGGAGGTAACATGCAAAAACCGTACATTGGAAACCCTACCCGGTCCGATGCACCAAACGATATCGAGGAGGAGGTGGAAAGTTTGACCTTGGGGTGATTTGAACCTTCCAAATCATCGTATATGCACCCTTCGTCTTAGTGAGAAAAAGTCAGGTGAGCATCGTTCTGTTTGACTATAGACGTCTGAACAGTGTCCCCCAAGGCGATCAGAAGTCATAAAACCAAACCGTGGAAGGGACCTGTTCGTCAGGTCGCCACAAGCAGAGCAAGTTATTTCACCAGGATAAGATCCTGAGCAAGGTTATTGGCAAATAGCCCTTGGAGTGGAGGACCAAAGGAAATCACAGCATTCCCACTCCTATGGGGCCCATACCAGTGGCGAGTACTTCCTTTTGGTATGGTCAATGCACCTGCAGTTTTCTCTCGGATGATGAGGAAGTTTTGACGGGTTTCGAAGGCGTAGTGAATTTTTATGGATGACATTCTGATAGCATCCGAGACATGGAGGAGCATATGAGGCAGCTAGTAGCAGTTTTAGAGAGGTTGAGACGAGCCAATCTCACAGCCAACCAACAAAGTTTCCAGATTTGGTTTTCCAAGCCTGGAGTTCCTAGGTTTGTTGTTGGAGGGCGACACAAAGCACCAGAAAAGGGAAAGGTGGGGGAAGATGATGAATTCAAAAAGACCAAAGACCAAGACAGAAGTCAGGAGTCTGTAGACCTGTTTTATTGGTTTCTACAGGGAATTTGTACCAAATTTCGCAGCAAACACGAGTCCCTCAGTGATTTGGTCAAGGAGGGAAACCGGCAGTGGTCGAGTGGGCAGACGCTGCAGCAAAGCACTGCAGACAGTGCTAGAAAGACTAGGTTCCCGTCCCATCTTGAAGCTACCGGATTGTCTAAACCATTTTTTTTGCGTACAGATGCATCAGGTGGTGGAGTAGGTGCAGTATTGTTGGGAGGAGCACGAAGGGGGCGAGTTTCCTGTGAAGTATGCTAGCAGGAAGCTGACGAATTGTGAAGAAGGGTACGCAACGGTAGAGAAGGAGTGTTTAGCTGTCGTGTGGGCCGTGCAGAAATTTCAAAATACTTGTATGGGAAAGAGTTCGTGGTAGAGACTGATCATCAACCACTCAAATTCCTGCAGGAGGCGCAGCTGAAAAACAGCAGGGTGCTGCGTTGGGCAATGGCACTGCAGCCCTACAGGTATCGAGTTGCAGTACATCCCAGGTCGACAGAATGTAGGAGCTGACTATTTAAGCCATGTATCTAGCAAGCTGCAACTCAGAGGAAGTCAGTCATATCCGGGGTGCATAGCTACTTTGTAAATAATATGTGTTGATTACAGTGAATTGAGTGGATATTGGGTTCTTCCCATTTGGCTATGGTTCATATTTTCTTTGTGAGACTTGTTCATGTAAATGTAGTTATGTTTGGAGCATACAGTCGCTTGTGTAGTAATGCACTGTTTGCGATAAGTGAGGATGGAGATTCCTCAGTGAGGTGTCATGGGTCGTTGTCATATCAGATTGTGCTTTTCATATAGTTGTGAAGAGAAGATGTGGCAAAACCGCAGTAGGGGAATTGCATAGGTGCGCACAGAGGTTATCAGAAAATGAGTTGAAAGAAGGCAAAAGCGCACGGCAATGATAACCCATTGGGGTGATATTTACTAGTGATACATGTTATAATTTGTAAACCGTTTGTGTAAATAATTTGCAAAAACTTGCACGTGTAGCTGTGGTGTCAGCAAAAATTTGGTTGTTTGTTTTTTTTGTACCGTTGTTTTGAGACAATTTTTCTGAGCAGTCTTTTGCAAGGGGGGAAAATTTTCACGGACAAAATAGGAAAACCGAATTCGTGGTCAAGTCGCCAGCCAGTTCAATTGGACATAAGTCCAAACTCAAACATCCTGGGTTTCCCGCAGACGACTTCATGTGTCGCGTCAGCCAATTAGGCACGGCGAATAAGCTATTTTTAGTTCTTCACGGAGACAGCACTGCCCCGCAGACAGACTGAGTGGCTTGACCGACGTCTCAATAGGTCTGGCCAGACGGATCTCGGCGTCTGGGTCAGACTGATGTAGCTAATTTCAAGCCAGTGCACAGTTAAGCCAGACGTCGCCGGTTGAAGTAGGAAGGGGGAAGGTATTTGTGTGGGGGGTGAAATCAAGCTAATTAATTAAATGACCCATTGACCACCACAGAGAGCAAGGCCGGTAGATGTGACTTTGACGAGTCGCATGTCCAATGGAATTAGAGGGGAGGTAACTTCGGCACGGGCGGAAAAATTCTGACCCAAAGGTACTCACCCTTTTGACACATAGGATGAGAATAAGAAAGTGAGGGAGTGAGAGAGGAGGAGAACGAAAAACGGAGGAGAGGAAGAGTTCTGGGTGTAGGCTCTACACGAGAGAAAAGCAGAGAGATGAGAGGAGGAGTTAAGAGAACCCAGTTGAAGCATTAGCACATATAGAGTCTGCAGAGGAAGGACTAAGGAGAGATGTTGAGAGAGAGAGTTGCTAACTGATTTAAGAGGAAAAAAAAAAAAAAGAAAAGAAAAAGAAAAGCAACCATGTCCATTTGAAGAGCAGACTAGAAGAGAGAGAGAGAGAGAGAGTGCAATGCGTTAATGAGGAAAAAGAAAGAACAGATCGAGTCTGGTAGTCACGTTCAATTTGAACCGGGGTTCGACCTCATACCTGGCAGCGCCACTTTATCAGCAGTCCAACCTGACCAGCGCCAACGGTCTAACCCGACCAGTGCCAGCAGTCAACCTGACCAGTGCCAGCAGTCCAACCTGACCGGTGCCAGCAGTTGTGTCGTGACTGGTGTTTGTGAAAGTGACCAGTGAAAAAGAAAAAAAAAAGAAGGAAAAGGAAAGACAGTGATTCGTGAATAGTTTAAGATCACCTGGCCAGGTAAAGTAGAAATCTATTCATACCCGGTTAGTTATGATGATTTAGATGAATGTTTTGTGAAGTCAAGGAAAGAGAGAATGTTTCTTTTTTTGACTCCATTTCGCATTTATGTTTATTTCTATGATTATGTGTAGTAAAGTTATGACTTTACTAGTGGTTTGATGTGACGAATGCATGATATATGAATGAGATTGTAAGCAAGCTGTGAGTGTGTTTGGGCTGTTTCGCAGTCCTTCCTCCACTGAAATACCCCGAGGTTGACAGATGGAATGAGATTTTTTTCAAGTAGTAGAAAACATACTATCTTCCCGTTACTTAAGCCCCGAGAAACCCCTTTTGGGTAGTCTGTGTTGAATCTCTGGGTCTTTTGTTTGTTTATAAAGTTGTTTTTAGAGCTGTGTTTATCTGTTTTCAGAGCTGGTAAAGTGAAACTTCCTTCGGGCCGTGCTTTTGATACTAAATTGCTTACTCTTTCCATTCATGATGAGCCCCAGTTTCTGTTTTCCCCTTTACGTCTGTGCTCTTGGTGATGTTCATGTCTGGGTCACTGGTATTTATAAGTTCATGGGGACCGTTGGTTTGGACGGATGTGGCATGCCCTCTGGAAGGAGAGTTCACATACTTGACTTGGGGAAGTTAGCAATTATTGTCGTTTGTAGGAGCATGGGTTATATTTTTCTGTGTGCAGATCTACAGAAACCAGTCTGTATTATTCACTTCTGCTTTGCATTACATCAGCTCTGACCAAGGGGGTAACCTAACGACCCTAAAAAGAAAGATTTCAGAACAACATCCCTACTCTTAGTCTTACGACCTAATTCCCACTAATTCCAAGGGGGGAGGTGGGAAGAATAACAGAGGGGAGCCACAAAAGCACACAAAAAGAGTGTGATGAAGAGGACCTAAACAGGAGGCAGTAACTGAATAAGGAAAGAGTGAACCCAATGCTAAGTAAAAGGACGGAAAAGAAGTACTAGTGGAAGAATCCACAGAAACATGCTCTCCCTCTTAAATGCTCAACTTCTGTCCACACATGATGTCAGTGTTCATGAGGTCAGTGCTTGGTCCCCATTTCAATTATCATCATGCTGCCAGACCTGGCCACAGCTTTTTTTTTCCGTCCCATTCGAGACACTTGGTTAAAGGGCCAAGAAACAAGGCTTACACATTTCTAATCCAACATTTTTGTGTAGTCCAAGCAGAGGCATGTATCAAACTTGTGTACTAGTTAACTAGGGAAAAATTTAAATTCCCAGAAAGTGATGAAAGCATTTTTGCACAATTGTGTGTGTGTGTTGTCATTGTTTGAATGTTTGCCTGACTGCTGTGTACAAGCTTCATGCCGTATCTACATTATCTTTCAGGAAAATAAACCTAGTCGAGTTTGGTATTAAAAGAATTGTTGGGAATTTGCCTATTCAGTCATATCAAAAGCACAGTATTACATTTTTCATGACAACTACTAATTGTAAAACTAACAGTCCCACTTGTAATGGCCGCTCAGCAATGCTGAACACATTGTTGCCAGACCGGGTTTAAAACAGATGACATTCAGTTCACCGAGTACAGCACGGTTAGCTGCGGGGGGGCAGCCTGCAGAAACACCCCTTTCCCTATCTGCTCAGGGCTTGGCCTCTGCATCTGTTGGCGAGCTGTAACTCCCCTTCCTCTTCAAAACTAAGTGGCTTGCTCTGAACAGCCGTGGACGCTCAACTTCTGTCCACACATAATGTCAGTGTTCATGAGGCCAGTGCTTGGTCCTCACGAAAGGTTTCAGATGATCATCATGCTTCCAGACCTGGCCTGAGCGTTGGGTCTGTACCAGAGGGAGAAATCTGGTGGAGAAGCTGTGCAAGACGGATGGTTTTCAGATCCTTAGATGTTCATATGGGAACTGAAGTAACAGAAGAGTGAGGTCAAGAGGCCAATCATGCTCAGAAATTTACAGTATATTACACTCATGTTCACAGTACCACACCAGATAAGAATAGACAGAAATCTTTGCCCATCAGCACTTTCAACTTTGGTCCTTTAACATAGATTTTTAGCAAACTGTTGAAGTCAGAATTAAACAACAGAAGGAGGGACAGGGGAGCCAAGCAAAGAGGAGGGAAGAAAGCAGAAAAAAGACAACACACAAACCACACATCATTACTGCCCCTGATCCACAAGAGAGGCACGAGGAGGGGAATTAGAGAACCTGCCACAGGGTTAACACATGGCCGAAGATGTCTGTTCAAAACCCTCACCTCCTTTTCCACACTGATATTAACAACAAAACTATGCTCTCATTTTTGTGCATGCAAAACTTTACAAGTACAACTGTATTTGATGTTTTCTGATTGAATCACATTCTGGGCCTTTACACTCCTTCCTTTTGATTTTCCTAATGTTTTACTGTAAATTTTTGAAAATATACCCCATGGCGAAAAAAAGAAGAAATGTGTATTTACTGTGCTCAGATTCCTGACACTACTTCACTAAGTTTCAGGTCTACATATAGTACATGTATATGATTAATTCATCAGTTGGTAAAAAAGGAACACAAATATTCACACATAGAAGGAACTGAAATAAGTTTTGTTCTGATGACACATAGATTTGTATTAAATCATGCTGCTTATGGAGAATGATCAGACAGCGTAATTTCACAGATGCGTGATCTTTCATATATAGTGATTATAAAATGCAGCAGCATGTAATATTTTACAGTTAAACAGAAGGATCCCTCAGGTAAGTTTCTCTGTGTGTGCTTGTGCATGCAATGAAGTTTCTCAGCTTGCACTTACAAACTACAAGAAGAGTTCTCACATAGAATCTGGTGTTTTCAAATCAGCTGAATTGGCAGCTTGCCTGTTGAATAAATGCCATTGGCATTGATGCCAATGTTTACTCTCTCTCTCTCTCTCTCTCTCTCTCTCTCTCTCTCTCTCTCTCTCTCTCTCTCTCTCTCTCTCACACACAAACACACACACACACACGCACGCACGCACACACACACACACACACACACACACACACACACACACACACACACACACACACACACACACACATTGTGAGCTCTGCACTGAATAATTTCAGTAGTCCTGAATAAAAACACTTTTGGTTAAAAGCCTGATTTCCTTACAGTGCATCCAATGACTATGTAGAAAGTTGATGATTAACCCCTTCACTGCCACAGTATAAGAGCACATTTGAATATATTGAATATATCTGTATGCCGTGGTAAAATTTAGCTTTTTGGGGTAGGTTCAATAAAATAGTTACTGCTGACTTATTTCTTGACAGATCTCTTCGATTTATTTTGCATGTTTTGTTGTTATGCATTTGTCTACAATGTCCTGTCAAAATGCCTTGATTATGTTGATAATTAGTATAGCAGCAATTGACATAAAATTAAAATTTTACCAAAAATAACAGTTTTCGAGTATACACAAACACATTGGACCAAATAGAATGAGTCAAAACACTGAAAAAGTGGTCTTACTATTTATTGAATATCAGCACTAACACATGACAGTCATATAAATCCCAAGGAATGTTGTTCTTGATGATAATCTGCTCATAATTGGGGTACTATTTTTTAAGTAAAAAGGGGAATAATCATGCTTTTCACGGTATGTTTACTAACATACATACATACACGTACATTATTCATCCATTTGTTGAGTTATTTGTAAGATTTTTTGTGGATTACTTACTTATAATAAATACCCTTGTCTACAATTTCACATCATTCTAATTTGGTTTTGTTGGTTATGATGATGGTTCACACTAATAACATGTGATAAAACAGTTTTTGTTTTGTTTTCAATGTGAGAGTTTTAGAACAATTGAGCAAATAAAAGCCCACTAAACACAGAAAAAATACCTGTTGGTGTTAGCTCAACAACATTGCAAACACCTGGGATTTGTATTGTCAATAAATGTCCCTCTGTGTAACAATCTGTATGTTACTGGGGGTACCCCAATTCTACTAGAAAGGGACATGATTTTACTATTTGGGGTAGGTTTGGTACCTCAGTCACTGCTTATGTATTTCTTTACATATGACTTAGATTTTATGGCTTCTCTTTCCTTATTTATACCACAAGCTTCGATGCTATATAACAATAATGTAGTTTTGTGGGCCATTAGGGGATGGACATGGATATTGGTGTTTTACGAAAAGAACAGTTTTCAAGTATACATTTATAGCAAATTGCATCATATAAAATCAGTGTAAACAATGAAAAAGTGGTGTGACTAATTCAACATCAGCACAAACACATGACAGTCATATAAATCCCAAGGAATGTTGTTTTTGATGACAATCTGCTCATAATTGGGGGCACTATTTGTTGGGTGAAAAGGGGCATTCATGCTTTTCACGGTATGTTCACTAACATGTACATTATTCATCCATTAGTTATTTGTTAGATTTTTTGTGGATTACTTCCTTATTCATAGCTGCCAACTGCTACGAGATCGCCGTAGTTTGCTACGCCAAGAGAATGCTTGCTACGACGCTACTACGATCATTAAATTGCTACGGACGCAAACAAAAAAATTCGAAGATACTTTCGTTTTGTTTGGACAGCGCTAAGTAACGTCTCTATCGGTCTGTCGGAACTGCATTTCCGCTTTCGGTTTTACTGTAGCACGTAGATTTTTTTTTACAATTTGCCCATCTTCCTCTGCTTCATCGCTGTATAATAACATTTATAGATATACTAAGAGTACTGTAGCTTTAATGTGGTCCGTAAAACTGGTTATAGGCCTGATTTCTTTTTAGAACGCGCGCAAATTAAGTTGCTACTGTCAAATTGGAAATGCTACTGTGAAAATTGTGAAATGCTACTGTAAGCCGCATGAGCAGGTTGGCAGCTCTGCTTATTCCCTTGTCTACAGTTTCACGTCATTCTATTTTGGTTTTGTTGGTTATGATGTTGGTTTCACACTAATAACATGTGATAAAACAGTTTTGTTTTGTTTTCAATGTGAGAGTTTTAGAACAATTGAGCAAATAAAAGCCCACTAAACACAGCAAAAATACCTTTTGGTGTAGCTCAACAACATTACAAAACATCTGGGATTTGTATTGTTGTCAATAAATGTCCTCTGAGTAACATTACAATCTGTTTGTTACTGGGGGTACCCCAATTTACTGGAAAGGGACATGATTTTACTATTTGGGGTAGGTTCAATACCTCAATCACTGCTTATTTATTTGTTGACATATGACTTAGATTTTATGGCTTCTCTTTCCTTTTACCCCAAGCTATGATGCTATATAATGTAGTTTTGTTGGCCATTAGGAATGGACGGGATGTAACAAATGGTGGTTTACAAGAAAAGAAACATTTCTGAACACATACACATGTTACAAAACATAAAACCTGTAAAACACTGAATAAAAACTTCTGTTACTAGTGTTAGTGTTTACTCAGCATCACTGTAAGTATACAGTGTCATCCAAATGTTATAGAATACTTATTGGTAAATGTTCAAAATGACAACCATAGGAAAAACGTCTGAAGAAAAAAAACAACACAATTGTCTGTTGAAAAGAAAAAAGAAAAACACACACATTGCATGTATTTGTTATCAAACAAAACAGTGTAGGAACTGTGTTAGTTTTTGTATAAATACTACATTACTGCCATACTGTTTATAGGAATCCATCACTTGCCGTATGAAGTCTTGCACAACTGTAAAGATTCCATTATCTGTAAAAGAGGGATATCATCTTCTGGAGGCAGTCTATAAAAAGCCAGCCACAATGTCACAACTTTTGACAGTAAAGACTCCTTATTGCAAAAAGGTATTAATAATGAGTCACGAGAAGTCCTGGGGGCCGGATAGCTCGTTGGTAGAGCGCCGGACTCGTGATCCTGGGGTTGCGGGTTCGAATTTCGGAATAGGGGGATTTTTCCCTCGGAGTTAACATTGGTTCTGACTCCATTCCCATTATAGTCCTTCGAATGAGACTATAAAACCGAGGTTCGTGTGTGAACGCACGCATAATACTTGCACACACGTAAAATCCCATCACCAACTTTTGGAAGAGAAGACCAGTTTGGCCGTTGGAATGGATGACACGTGACACATAGCATGCACCTTCCCCGAAGATGGAGTATGGCTGCCTTAATGGCGGGATAAAAAAAGGGTCATACACACAAAACTCCACTGCCTGGCTATACAGGGAGTGTCCGCAGAGTATCAGCTTGCGTACGCAGAAAGAAAGAAAGAAAAGTCACGAGAAGTTAGCTCTTTATGTTACAGACTAAAACTCAATGCGTTAAAATGCAAACATATAAACGACATTAGGTGTCCCTGTGGAGAGAGAATGTTAACGTTCCATATTTTATTCTGTTGTCCGTTCACAAAGCAATATTTGCCCGATTATCCGGCAGTCAAAAACAATACTAAAGATGACGATCTCAAAGCCATTATTGATATAAATCACTTCCTGTCACTGCAGCTAAATCTCTTCTTCGGAGTCCTATAGGGACAGCTCTGTAGTTTGCTCGTTTTTAAATTTTTTTTAATTTAAATTATAGGTATTGTTTATTGATTTTTTTTTTTTCTTCTTCTCTCTGTCAAACATGGTATACGTTGATGGGGGGATATGAAATGACGGTATTCCTATTGTGATAAAATACTAATGTCATTCAGGATGATTTCAAGGTCCGTCTAAAAACACTATTTTGTGAAAAGACGCTAATCAAACAAAACAAAAAACAAAACACAACAAACACACACTAACAGTATCACACACACTGTCAACCTCGGGTGATGTCGATGGAGGAAGGACTAGCGCACAGCCCAAACACACTCCTTCTCCACCGTTGCGTACCCTTCTTCACACTTTGTCAACTTCCTGCTAGCATACCTACACAGGAAACTCGACCCCTTCGTGCTCCTGCAACAATACTGCACCTATCCCACCACCTGATGCATCTGTCCGCAACAAAAATGGTTTGGACATATCTGGTAGCTTCAAGATGGGACGGGAACCTAGTCTTTCCAGCACCGTCTGCAGTGCTTGCTCTGCAGCGTCTGACCACTCGACCACTGCCGGTTTCCCTGCCTTGACCAAATCACTGAGAGGACTCGTGATTGCTGCGAAATTTGGAACAAACTCCCTATAGAACCCATAAAAACCTAGCAGACTCCTGACTTCTGTTTTGGTCTTTGGTCTCTCTGAATTCATCATCTTCTCCACCTTTCCCCTTTCTGGCTGCTTTGTGTCGCCTCCGACAACAAAACCTAGAACTCCAGGCTTGGAAAACCAACCTGGCACTTTGTTGGTCTGGCTGTGAGATTGGCTTGTCTCAACCTCTCTAAAACTGCTCCTAGCTGCCTCATATGCTCCTCCCATGTCTCGGATGCTATCAGAATGTCATCCATGAAGTTCACAACGCCTTCCAATCCCGTCAATAACTTCCTCATCATCCGAGAGAAGACTGCAGGTGCGTTGACCATCCCAAAAGGAAGTACTCGCCACTGGTATAGCCCCATAGGAGTGGAGAATGCTGTGACTTCCTTTGAGTCCTCACTCAGGGCTATTGCCAGTAACCCTTGCTCAGATCTATCATGGTGAAATACTGGCTCTTGCTTGTGGCGATCTGAGCGAACAGGTCTTCCATGTTCGGTATGACCTCTGCATCGACCTTGGTGACACTGTTCAGAGACGTCTATAGTCAACACAGAATCGAGTCTCACCTGACTTTTTCCTCACTAAGACGACGGGTGCACTATACGATGATTTGGACGGTTCAATCACCCCAAGGTCCAACATCTTTTCTACCTCCTCCTCGATCCCTTGCTTGTGGCATATGGGATCGGGTAGGCTTTCACATGTCGGGTTTTGCGATGTTAACTCCACCGTAACATGTCTCTGAGTTGTCCTGCTGGTTTATCAGTCAGGACGCCCTATACGTTCTAGAGCCCCTAACTTCCTCCTGTCTCCTACTGTCTAGCCCTTCATACGTGACACATCCCTGTATGACTCTTCTCCTGGAAACTCAGCAACAAAATCTCCCCTTCTTCTGCTGGGTCTCCTTCACCTCCATCAATGATTGCTGCTGCGCCTATGTGCTGAGTCTCACGCTGAATATATTTGCGGAGCAAATTTGCATGGAAAAGTTTTGATTTCCCATTCACATCGATTCGGTAGTCTGATTACCTTTTCAATGATGGTGAATGGTCCCTTCCAATGCATCAGCAGCTTGTTGTGATCCGTGGGAAGCAGTAACAGGACTTGAGGAATTGCTTCCTCACCTTCCTGTCATATTGCTTCTTCTGAACGACCCTAGCCTCCTGCAAACTCTCCCTTGCGACCTTACATGTCTCCTCTAGCCTATTGCGTAGGTCCACCACATACTGATAAGTGGTTTTGACCTCTTCTGACTCCTGTTCTCCGACCACAGCTCTTTGAGAATGCACACTGGTCCCGAACTGTCCGCCCATACAGCAGCTCAAATGGCGAAAAAGCCTGTGCTTTCCTGAGGGGCTTCCCTGTAGGCGAACAGTGCCGCTGGAATGTAGCGGTCCCAATCTGCTGGCCTTTCCTCACAGAGCTTCTTCAAGATGCCCTTCAGCACACCATTGAATCTCTCCACCAAGCCATTGCATTGTGGGTGGTATGGGGTAGTGAGAAGCTGTGTGATCCCTAGCAACCTGTTGACCTCCTTCATCACGCCTGAGGTGAACTGTGACCCCCTGTCACTGAGAATTTGTGCTGGCACACCCACGCGAGAAAAGATGTCTACCAGCCCTTCAGCGACCTGTTGCGTATCTACGCCTTTCAATGCAACCGCTTCTGGGTATCTGGTCGCGTAGTCCACAAGTGTCAACACATACCTGTGCCCACCTTTGGAACAGGGCGCGATTGGGCCAATCAGGTCAACAGCCACCCTCCTGAATGGAGTGTCAATTAAAGGAGGCTGTTTAAGAGGCGCCTTCCTCTTCACCCCTCTTGTGGCTGACCTTTGACACACGTCACATGACATGCAGAAACGCTTGATGTCTGCCATTGCTCCCGGCCAATGAAAGTCATCAAAGATTCGGTCAGCTGTTTTGCTGGTGCCGAGATGACCCGCCATGAGCGACTCGTGACCCACTGACATGACAGTGTCACGATAACCTGCTGGTACCTCTAACTGAGTGGTCACCTTACCTGTCTTCCCCTTGGTGAACACTCGGTACAACAGCCCGCCTTTCACAAGAAATTCTGTCTCACCTCCTCTAACCTCCTGTTTCTCTCCACCTTTGCCAACTCCCAAGACTTCACGAGCGAAGGGTCTTGTTCCTGCGCTGCCCTAAACTCATCAGGCGACACATCTATGCCTGACTTCCTTGCCGGAACGACTAACGTTTATCAACCTTTCCCTCCTTCTTGCTCTGTGTTTGAACTGCTGCCCCTGTAGCAGTCAACAACTCAGGATCCCCTGGATCCCTTGCACCTGGAATATTTCCAATGATCAAATCATGAAGGGGTTTCTCCATCACCAACGCAGACAACTCGCCTGAGAAGTAAGGGGTACGTACTTCTATCTTAGCAACTGGAAACTCCCTCACAGTGCCATCGATTAGAGTACAGGTCTGGATTTGCCCTGTCAAATCCCCTTTCTCGACCAGCGTTGTTCTCACCACACCGCATGAACAACCAGTGTCTCGTAACACTTCACCCTCTGCTGGCCAATCCACCCTTCTTCCACTGGTAACGAACCACTCAGCCTAGTGCCCTCCATCCCTGACACTGACTGCTGTCCAGTGCTAGCCATAGGCTGCACTCCACCCCTTCAGACTGAATCCCTTTTGGTTCCACTGCAGGTCGTTTCCCTTGACGACCCTTATCCACCTCTTGCAAGGCTGCTGCCTTCTGGAACCTCATGCGACAATCCCTCGCCACATGTCCCTTCTTGTGACAAATGAAACACCTAATGTCCCTTTGCCCTTCCTTCTGCCCCGCCACTGGGTTTGCAGACTTTGCAGAAAACTCCCCTAGTCTCCTTGCACTCTTCTCACCTGTGCCTGGCACCTGTTTCTCCTGCACCTTAGTGCCCAAACGTGCCTCTCTATACACCTCTGCGAACTTCAACAACTCTCCTGCTGTCTCTGGCTGTCTCTCTTTCAAATGTATGGTTAACTCAGGGCTGCAACCTGACAAAATCTGTTCCTTCATGACCAGCTCTTTCAACTCAGCGAACTCCTTTTTCGTACCACTCAACTCTAACCATTTATCAAAATAGTGATCTAAACGTGCACCAAACTGAGTGTACGTCTCACCTGCTTGTAATTTAGCTGAACGAAATTTCTTCCTGAACCCCTCCTCTGTGAGGTCAAATCCTTTCATCAACGATTCCTTCACAGCGCCGAAATCAGACTGTTGTTCTGCTGGTAACGCAGTGAAAATTTGTAATGCCTTACCCGTCAGTAACGCCGACAAAATGACTGCCCACTCTTCTGGAGGCCAACCCTGACTGGTCGCAAACGTTTCGAAACGACTGATGTATGCATCAATCGAATCGGTTCCTTCAGAGAATTTTGGCAACTTGGGTCGGGGAGCGTAACTGCGCACAGAGTCACTGGAAACTGAACTCCCATCCTCGGTGGTCTCCCCTCTGTATTCTCACTTTCTCTAACTCTAATTGAACCTTTAATCTTTCTGTTTCCTGCGTTTCCCTTATTCTTTCTGTTTCCTGCGTTTCCCTAGCCTGATTATCATTAGCCTGAATCCTTAATTTTTCTATTTCCTGCTTCATTCTTTCTGTTTCCTGCGCTTCTACTGCGATACGGCGTCTTTCCGCTCGCTCATCTCTTTCCATCTTTTGTTGTTTTCAACGAACGCTCGCAACTCTTCTCCAGAATAGCCTAAATCACGAGCGACGCTCACGAGTTGTTACAATAGGGGTGTTCTTTTCTTCCGCCATTGTATCTCTTTCTTTCTTTTTTTTGAACAAGATTTTACTACTACGACAGCCAAACTGGTGGTTACCGACACGAGTGACGTAATAGCACAATCCTATGAATGATAATATTAGCTTGGGACAACGTAGTTAGTTTTTTATAAGACGCCCAGCGCCTGACCCAACTATGAGAGCGAATTATAGGCATCTGTGCGAAATAAGTACTCTGTGGGCTGAAATGCCAAGCCTAGTATTAACTATCTTGGAAGCAATGCCAAGCCTAGTATTTAACTATCTTGGGAACATACAGTAAGACAACCCCTTGTCTTAGGATTACAATACTTAAATCCCACCAGCTTCCTCTCTGAGAAGTTGAACAATTATAATAAATGGGCCAGAATATCCTGGCAGGCTCGCCAATAAATTGTCAACCTCGGGTGATGTCAGTGGAGGAAGGACTAGCACACAGCCCAAACACACTCACAGCTTGCTTACAATCTCATTCATATATCATGCATTCGTCACATCAAACCACTAGTAAAGTCTATAACTTTACTACACATGATCATAGAACGAAACATCAATGCATATGGAATCAAACAAAATAAAACATTCTCTCTTTCCTGAACTTCACAAATCATTTATCTAAAACATCATTAACTAACCCGGGTATAAATAGATTTCTACTTTACCTGGCCAGGTGATCTTAACTATTCACGAATCACTGTCTTTTTCTTTTCCTTTTTTTTTCCTTTCACTGTCACTTTCACAACACGACACAACTGCTGGCATTGGTCAGTTAGACTGCTGGCACCGGTCAAGCTGGACTGCTGGCACTGGTCAGGTCAGACCGCTGGCGTTGGTCAGGTTGGACTGCCGATGAAAGTGGCGCTGGCCAAGTATGAGGTCGAACCCCCGGTTCAGATGGAACAGGTGACTATCAACATCGATCTGTTCTCCTTTCCTTCTTCCTGCATTAACGCATTGCACTCCTCTCTCTCTCCTAGTCTGCTCTATTAAATGGACATGGTTGCTTTTCTTTTCCTTTTTTTTCTTTCTTTTTCTCTTCATTAGTTAGCAACTCTCTCTCTCCACATCTCTCTTTAGTCCCTCCTCTGCAGACTATCTGGTGCTAATCTTAAACTTCACTCCTCTCATCTCTCTGCCTTTCTCCTGCAGAGACTACACCCAGAACCTCTCTCTCTCTCTCTCTGTCTCTCTGTTCGTTTCCCATCTCCCTGCCTTCCTGTAGGCGAGAGCCTACTCCCCGAACTTCTTCCTCTCTCTCACTCACGCATTACTTTATGCCCTAACTCCGTGTCCAAGGGCCAGTACCATTGGTCAGTATTTTAACCGCCTGATACCCGAAGTTATCTCCCTCTAATTCCATTGGATATTCAAATCATGACAGTCACGCCTACACGCCTTACTCTCTGTGGTGGTCAATTGGTCATTTAATTGATTAGCTAGATTTCACCCCCCCACCACGCACTACCTTCCCCCCTTCCCTACTTAACTGGTGCCGTGTGGCTTAACTCGTGGGCACTGGTCACTCTAAATTGGCTAGATGAGTGGGTAGGCGCTGAGACGTCTGACCAGACCTATCGAGACCTGTCGGTCCAGCCACTCAGACTGTCTGCTGTCTCCTCGCTGTGCTAAATTGGCTGGATGCGACGCTTGAAGGCGTCGGGATGTCTGAGTCGGGCTTAAGCCGATTCGAACCGGCTGGCAACTAACCACGACTTTGCTTGTGTTTATTTTTGACCGTGACACACACACACACATGAATGTAAAAACATCACAATGATACAAAACAAAAAATCTGCTGTGGATGAGTTCTTAGAAACTGTGTTTTTACAAAATGAACAAACTTATATGGAAAACTTGCATACAGAAATAAATAATGCTTAGGTGCACATGTGCGCGCACACACACACACACACACACACACACACACACACACTCACACACACACACACACACACACAGAGTCCCACCTACCCATACAGTCATTGTTTGCCATAATTGTGTGGTTTCAGTAGGAAATAGGGCAAAGAAGAAAAATACAGAAAATGAATAGTCAAGGAATGAAGAATCATAAACTAAAAAAAACCCACAAAACAATAACATAAGAAAAAAAGAGCTACTTGCCTGAAACCGGTTTCTGGTCATGAAGGAACTGAAGACTGGAACTTTGTACAGCCGAAAATTGGCACAGTTGACTTTCAGACCAGAATTCCCAGTCAAAACAACAGCAAGGTTGAAGGGCTGTGCACCTCTTTCTCACCATTCTTTGATCAGCTGTTGCTGACCACGCCCCCATGCACTCCCCCGGCCGCTTCCATCGGACTTTCACCGTCGTCCTGAACCCGTACCATGTCCACGACCCCGTTTGTCAAGAAAGGAGGGGTGCAGTGCTCGTTGATGGCACGGGTTCGGCAATTTCTGCTTCATCACCCACGCTAACGGCGCTTTCTTTACTGCTGTCTTGTTTACAGAACAACGAAGCCACGTCATCACCAGCATGTATCTCCGATAAAAGTGGATGGTGCTGATTCCCATCCGTTCTCCTCCTCATCACTAGTATTAGGATCCGATCCTCAAAGGTCTTCTTCATCACTTTCTTTATAATTTAGAACGTCATCTAAAACATCAAGCGCAGTGTAACGCTTGGAAACGGAATGCGTTGACGAAGTGCTAGGTTGAGCTGCCATCTTGAATATGCTTATCAGCTGATACCTCTCAACTACAATTTGCATATCATGTGGTCAGTTGGGCGGTCGCGTGAAGGGAAAGGGGCCGTACCTTGACATCAGTAGAAGAAGTGGAAACATTTTAGAGGGTCGTCTCCCAAGTAGATTTTTCTGCTTTCCGTGATGAAGTTACTACGAAGCATACTCGTATACGGGCGTAGCGATTTTTGGTTTTCACTACGAACGTTACTCGTAGCAGACAGGGAAGGGGTTTTAGATAGGCAGAGGCTACAGGAAAAGTGAATTGGAGAACATTGTAAAGCTTCAGAAGGTTAAAATCAGAGTAAGTGCGGTTTCGGAACAACTTTTTCATGAAAATCAGGTCTTTAAAGAGAGATGTCTAGTTTTTTAAAAAAATACTAATATATCAGTAAGAGAAAATTTCCTATGCTTTGAAGCATCTTTGTGAAGGGGCTTTTTGTATATTTGAGAAAAAAAAAGTAATATATTTTTTTTAAGGACAATATCTCTTCATACATTATTAACCCAGACCTTTTATGTGAACAGGCCAAAGAAACGCAACGAGGCCATGATGCGAAACCAATCCAGACTGTCTGACAAAAAGGGAGAGCCGACACCCAGACTTCTGCCACCACCTATTCACTTTGGAAAACATTTTCGGGAAAACCGTCATACCTTTCCAGTTGCCTTATGATATTTGGTGGCTGTACACTCATGACATGGTAAGTACATGGATTACATTCATACTTTGTTGGTTTTATTTAATATTTCCTAATTGTTGTTGGTAGGTTTGACTGACTAGCCTTTTAGTTTTATTGTGCATTTGATTTTTGTTTTTGTTTTTTGGAAAGACCGCTCTTCCAAACTATTCAACTCAAGGCATGAGTCACTAGTCTCCTGCATACAAGAGATCTGATTGCCTTTTTTTTCTGTACTGAACTGAGCGAATAATTCTGAAGCCTCAAATGTGTGAACCTGTGATGTCTAAAAAGGTAACCTTAAACGTTCAACTTTGTTGATAGCTGCACAGCTGCAGGGGCGTTGGATGGGAGATCCATGTTTCATTTCTTAACACACAGTCTGTCGGTAAGAGTTATAAGATGATTGATGATGAAAGACATCATTTAATTTGGGGTGGAGGAGAGTGTGGCGTGTTTACAAGCATTTCTCACATTGGTGGTTCAGAATAATTTCGTCTTACTATGGCCACTAAAGTTTTGTCCCCTTTCTCCATCCCTTTCATCCTAAAAATTTATGTTTATTAATCTTTTGTTTTGCTTGATCATTGATCCCATGTTATTTTCATGCTATTCTGTTTGATCCAGTTACACAAGAAAGAACCTCTTAGACCCAAGTTCAAGAAGATACGAAGCAGTAAGACTTTCTGTTTTTTGTGTCTGTGTTTGTGTGTGTGTGGTGTGTGTGTGTGTTTTAAGATAAATATTTGGTCTAATGTATATATATGTGGGTTTGTGTATTCCTACTTCATTATATGAAGCCTGTGGTCCATAGATGAGGTGCTTTCTAAATGTTAATGATGTAGTTCTGCTATCCTGCATATATTCTCTGTCAGTTGTGTGCACTTATCCCAATATGTGGACGTTTATGTTAAATGCACAGTTTGTACGGTAGCTGTACCATAGTGCTTATCTGGTACGTCTGAACCAAATTTCCCCCTCCAGGGCTGTGTAATTTCTTATTGGCACCAAATGCGTATAAAAATGGAAAACATATATATATGAGAAAAAGAAAGCATGTTTAAATTACACCCTTTTTATTTTAAACAAGTTTGCTGGAGTTCACGCCTATCTTTGCGAGATTATACTCGGTTGATTTATTAAGGCACATAGTTATGCATCCTTTACTGCCTTGAACAGAAAGAAGGGAGAACATAAAGGAGAAGGAAAGAAGGAAAGGAGGGTGACAATATCAGTAGTAAATTTACTTCTGTAATTAGTGCACTAGAATTTTCCTGTTTTGAACTTTAAAGTCGAGACTCCCTCCCTGATGTGACCTGAATGAAAATGAGAAATGTATTTTACTCTATGAATTAACTTTGTAGTGTAGCTGCCTCTCTGACTGAGCTATAACCAGTGACTTATGCACAAAATAGCAGCAGATGGAACAACCCAAAACGCAGCAGAAATATTATGATCATTGGCATAGTGGCCCAAGATAGATTTCTGAAGTAAACATTGCTTGGAGTATATTCCCATGCAACAAGTCTAACATGTTCCGTCAAAAAATTGTGCAAATGGTCATCATCATCATTGTCTATGAAAGGAAAGAGGCTGCAACATGTTAAAAGGACGAATCAAAGTAATCAAAAGAACTACAAAGGGTGACATTGCAACTTCTATCGCCACATTTCTTAAATTTCTTGGACAGATTCAAAATATTATAGGGGTGATGAAAATTATCATGGGAGGTTCTGCTGCTGCTTTTAACTCATTGATTTACATCAAGAAGACATGAATGGTGTTTAAAGTTGAACTGTGGATCATAAAATGATAGGAAGTGGGTATGACTCAACTCTAAAAGATGGAGAAAGCTCTGATTTGTTTATTCCACTCTTGCCCATAGGGTGTCTTAAGGCATTGGCAATGAAATTTTGCCACATGGAGCAAACTTTTCATAGGTCATAGCTTACACTAGTTCAATGTACCATTGTATATTATCCAAACCAGTCGGACATGCCATTGTATACTGTCCAAAAGAGGTAGTATGATGATAACATGCTCTTTAAATTAATCTGTGTATAGGACTGATCTTAGTGGGACAGATAGTTTAATGATGTTATGTGCAGTTTTATTATATTGCACGTTCTTACACAAGTGCATCGTAACAGCTGCCATGTACATGTTTTGTTCATGTTGTGTCCTTGTTTTTCAGTTTTTGTTCGTTTGTTTTGTTTGTTTTTTAAGTAATAGGTGATGAATTACAATTGTAGATGCAAGGGCATGTCTTAGAGAATATGGCTTCTGTATGTAATATTTGTTATTGTTTTGACTGGTCATTTAGATATTTATGTTGACTGGTTTTGCCTGGATATGATCAGCTTGGTTATACAGCAGTAATATGGAATGTCAAATTTCATGATATATATAGGGAATGTGGAGTAATTAGGGCGTTACCTAAATTAGCTAATCTTATCTGTTTTGATGTATTGTTTCATTTACAATCATGTCATTATCCTTTTTGTTTTGCATAGTCTGCATGTTACTGGCAAGGAATATAAAAAGTGTCTTGTGAACTGGGTGTTAACAGATGTCTATGTGGATGTGAAACCCAACACACGGAAGTTTGAACCTCATCCGTGTAATTGTAAAAGACCCACTAACTCAGAGGAAAAGGGTTGTCTAGAAGATTGTCTGAACAGGTAAGTCAGTTAATGTACGCGTGTGTATGATGTGTTGGGACCTGAAATTTGTTTCCTTATCAGCATAATTTTTTTTTTTTTATCAGTTTGTATGATGAAAGAACTTTAAAACAAAAATGAGAGTACAAAAGTATAGCTCTATCTCTTTTCTGCCAAAAGATTCAGGTTTATAAGCCTTCACCTCGGAAGTTGCTGATTTTGTCACTTTTATATTGATGTGAATGACTAAAAGGTGACATCTTTGAAAGTTTGCACATATCACTAACATACATACATACATACATACATACATACATACATACATATATATATATATATAATGCTGAACAATTAAGTAGTGGGGGAAAACAAGTGCAGGCTAACAATTCTTCAGTCGATATAGTATTGACTTGACAAAGATCTGAACTTAAAAAAAACAACAACTGTTTTTGAAGATAAAGAAAATGGGGGAATATATTATAAATATGAGAAGCCCTTCACTAGCTGCCTGAGGGAACCATCGTAATCCCTCTCAAAGGCACATTTATTTGTATTGCCTGCTCCTAGGCCTTTCGTCCGCTGGATCGGACTCATCAGGGAGACACGGCTAATTGTGTCTGTGTATATATAATGCTTTCCAGATTCTGGATTATACCTTTCAGGTTGCCGACAATGAGGGTCCACGATTTTCCTTCTAAAACATATCCATCATCAACCCAAACCAGTTGCTCTGTACCTAAACCATCGCTAGCACAATATCAATCATGTCGAAGTTTTGGCACTGTGGCAGTCACAGGGTAACATCTTTGAGCGTACCATGGAGGAATCCCATCTTATTGCCTGGCTGGGAACCATCTGCCCACTTGGCATCAACATCCTAAAAGAGCTTATGCATAGCCATCCCTACAACTTCATGCGTATCCACCCCTACAGCTTCACCCCACAGTACTCTCCACAGACACACAACCATTTTACTTATTGTTTACCTCATTTGTTACAGCTGTTCTCTCTTCTCGCCTAAATCTCTCTTCTCTCCTCCCTTTACTATCTTCATTTTCTTTATCAATATATTCTTTACTCGCTTATCAATCATCCCTGTTCTCACTCTTGTTTTCTTTCAAATACACATACTTCCTCTTCTACATATATCTTTCATTCCTTTCCTTTTTGTACTCCCAGTTCTTATAGAACAGGGAGTACTTTAGAATGGGAACGAAGAAATGAGAATGGGAACGAAGAAATGCTGTCTGTCTGTGTGTGTGTCCGTCCGTCCGTGGTCAAAATGTGTTCCACTCACAGACCTGCCAACCATTACGCATTTCGCGTAATTTATTACGCCCAAGTGATAATTCTTACGCCCTTACGCATTTAGCCAAAAAATTACGCATTGAAAGTTTTCAACAACAAAAAAAAAAAAAACGGACGAAAAAAATCGGCTTATGTACAGACACGCACGGCGCCGTGCGTATAACCAGTAATCTTCAAGAAGCGTTTCCGGTCATGCGCAGTTCGTTTCACCATCTTTACCATTCAGCGAAGTTGGCGTCTTTTTGAAGTTTTAGCTACGAAAATGTCGAAACGTGGAGTAGAAAGTTTTGGACAAGATGCGAAAAAGAGAAAACTTGGTCAAAAGTTCCGAAAAGAATACTCGGAAAAGTTCCCCTGCATACGACCTTCGGCTAAAGGTGTAAATTGTGCACGGTGTACCACTTGCGAGTCGGACTTCACAATTACCAATCGCGGGATGGTGGATGTGAAGCGTCACCTTGAGTCACGCAAGCACATCGATTACTCTAACGCGCCGAATTCTTCCAGCATCAACACTTTTTTCCAGACTGTAGACACCTCAAAAGAGGATGAAATTAGGAAAAGGGTAATTGGGGCTGAAGCAGTGGTGGCCGGATTTTTCGTCGAGCACAACATCGCTCTTAGCGCAGCCGACCATGCATCCCAGCTTTTTACAGAAGCGTTCTCAGATTCGGAAATCGCCAAACAGTTGAAGAGCGGTCGAACAAAGACAACACACATTGTAAGGACCCTTCTCATGGAAGCCTAAACTGCTGCTGCATCTCGACTGCAGAATGGACCGTTTGTGTTGGGGACTGATGGAAGTCAGGAAGGAGGGGGGGGGGGGGGGACAAATTCTTTCCTGGGTGGTGCGATACTTAAAAAATGACACAATCCCCACAGAGCTGATGGCCACCCCCACATGCACAGAATCAGCAACAGGGAGAACATTTTTTAGTTATGTATTTTCTTAATTTCATGTTCCCAGTTTCTCCATCTCAAACTCCCCCCTCCCCCTCCCAGTTTCTCCATCTTCAAACCCCCCCTCCCCCCCCCCCCCCCCCCCCCCCCTCAAGTCCAAATCTTTGCCAAGTCATTACTATCAAGTCAGTTGAGTTGTTGGCCTGCGCTTGTTTTTTTTCCCCCCACTATTAGATAAGATTGTTCGTCTATGTGCATTTGTCTGACCTTATTCAAGTTTAAAAGGTTGTGCCAGTCTTGAATAAAAGTTACTTTGTGTTAGGTTTCCTTATAAAATGGGAGCAAACGTTACCCCACTTGTTTACTGTTTATTGTTTACTGTTCCCTGCCTCATTTCATTTCCAATTTTTTAGGTTGTTTATGGCGCACTATTAAGCCTTGGTGTGCCATGTCATGATGGTTTAGGGGATTTGTGTGTGTTTCCAGTGTATTCTACATTTTCATAATTTGTAGAGATTTCTTGTGACACTTAAAAGAAAAGCTTGTTTTTGAAGAAAAGTAAAGTTCACAAAAATTGTGTGAACAATTTCATCACATCGTGTTTGTTTGAAAAAAGGTAAATGTCGCGCTCGATTACTCTTAGCTCTCAGAAATTACACATTTCTGCCTCACTGAGCTTCAATTCTTACTCATTGGTCTCTTAGGGGTTGGCAGGTCTGCACTCACTCCAGACAAAACTACTGGGCCGATCTTTCTGAAAATTTGTAGGTATGTTCATTATGGGTCACGGATGATGCCCGATGTTTAAGTTTATCATTATAGCCGTTACTAACGGCTGTAACGGTTTTTCTTCTTTATGGAATATCTCAGGAAGTACTTGGTCGATCTTTGTGAAAATTAGCAGGTATGTTTATTATGGGTCACGGATGATGCCCTGTGTTTTAGTTTACTGTTACAGCTGTTACTAACGGCTGTAACGGTTTTTCTTCTTTATGGAATATCTCAGAAAGTACTTGGTCGATCTTTGTGAAAATTAGCAGGTATGTTCACTATGGATTACGGATGATGCTCAATGTTTTAGTTTACCGTTATATCCGTCACCAACGGCTGTAATGGCCTGTAACGGTTTTTCTTTTTTATGGAATCTTTCAGAAAGCACATTGTCGATCTTTCTGAAAATTTGTAGGTATGTTCATTATGGGTCATGGATGATGCCAGATGTTTTAGTTTACCGTTATAGCCGTTACTAACGGCTATAATGGCCCGTAACGGTTTTTTCCTTTTTTATGGAATGTCTTAGAAAGTACTAGGCTAATCTTTCTGAAAATTTGTGGGTATGTTCATTATGGGCGATGGATGATGCCCGATGTTTTAGTTTACTGTGATAGCCATTACTAACGGCCCATAATGGTTCTTCTTTTTTATGGAATATCTCAGAAAGTACTTGGCCGATCTTTCTGAAAATTTGTAGGTATGTTCATTATGGGTCACAGATGATGCCCGACGTTTTAGTTTACCGATATAGCCATTACTAACGGCTATAACGGCCCATAACGGTTTTTCTTTTTTATGGAATTTCACAGAAAGTACGTGGCAGATCTTTCTGAAAATGTGGCCTATCTTTCTGAAAATTTGTAGGTATGTTCATTTTGGGTCACAGATGATGTCTGACGTTTTAGTTTACCATTATATCCGTGGCTAAACGGCCCATAACGGTTTTCTTCTTTACGTAGTCTTTTCAGAAAGTACTTGGCTGATCTCTCTGAAAATTTGTAGGTATGTTCTTCTTTTTTATGGAGTATATTAGAAAGTATGTTGCCGATATTTCTGAAAATTTGTAGGTATGTTCATTATGGGCCACGGATGATACCTGATGTTTTAGTTTACCATTATAGCCGTTACTAAGGGCCCATAATGGTTTTCTTCTTTATGGAAAATCTCAGAAAGTACTTGGCCAATCTTTCAAAAATTTGTATGTTCATTATAGGTCGCAGATGATGGCCGATGTTTACCAGAATAGCCGTTACTAACGGCTACACCAGCCGAAAATGTTTTTCCCTCTTTATGGAATATCTCACGCATATTCAGGATAAGCTGGGAGTATGTTTATATGCTTTGCATCTTGTTTGTTTTTGTTTATTGCAAATGTTCAGATTTTTTAGGGTAAATTTTCAGATGTATGTGTTTGTTTTTCTTCCTCTGTTTCAATAGAACTGTTAGCTTTTTCTCATTGATCATTGTCAGTCTTCTTCACTTGCTTATTATTTTTGCGATTATTATTTCTACTATTGTCAGATTACTATATATTTTATCATTGTCATTATTATTATCATTATTTTGCCAACATCATCACTTCCATTATTCATACTATATCATGATGAATTTTATTCCATTTGTGTTTTAAAAACATTTACAGGTGCATTTGTATATTTCTTAGACTTCCTCTTAATATCTCCCCCATTATTATTATTGTTATTGTTATTATGATAATTATTACTTTTATATCCGTATTATTGTATTTCTCATTCTTATCCTTCCTCCTCTATCATTATTAAAACTACAGTTACTGTTCCTAGAACTGTTAGTAATACTATTACTTTATGATCGATCATTCCATTATTATTATTATCATCATCATCATTACTGTCATTAGAAGTATCATTATAGTATCATTATTGTTGTTTAATCTGTACAGTTTCCCCATTAAACCTCAGCCTCTTTCAGTTCCATTCTAGAATTTTAGTTGTTCACTGAAGACTAAATTTTGCGCCTAGATGAAGAGAGAAGTTTTTGTGTGTTTGTCCTTTGTTTTCATTGTTTTGAATGTCTTTCGTTGTGCCTGAAGAAGACCCAGTAGGTCAAAACGTGTGGGATTGTTTTGTAATTTGTTTGTTCCTTCATTGGGTGGCCCATAGGTCTTTGCTCAGCTTTCCAGTTGTTTTTGCTCAACTTTCCAGTTGATTGCTTTGATACATTACCTTCAACACAAGTGAGCTTGAAGGTTAAGTGAAGTACCTAATAAAACAACATATGTTCATTCAGAGTTGTCTTCACGGAGTGCACACCAGAGACTTGCCCTTGTGGGGAGCAGTGCTCTAACCAGCGCATTCAGCGTCAAGAGTTGGCCAACAACCTGGAGAAATTTCTCACACCAGACAGGGATACGGTGTTAGAACACTGACTGCTGTCCCAGCTGGTAAGTTGGGATGATAATTATGCAAGTTTAGGATTATATAAAAAGATGTCACGCATATCTTCAGTGTGCATAGTTAGCCGTAGCTGTTGACCATTCTATTGTTGGGACAGTTTTTAGCTTATTTGATGTCCCAGTAGAAGCAAGTGTTCATATATATATATATATATATATATGTGTGTGTGTGTGTGTCTATGTAGTTAGGTATATGTGTGTATATGTATGCTTTTTTTTTTTCTTTTATTGGGGGAAAACATAAGCAAAAAGGAAAAACCCATAATGATGAGTGAAAAAGAGTGCTGATGTGTTCCTGATCCACATGTGTTGTAGTCTGATCACAGTGTTGGGAATGTGTGCGGTGCATCCTTCCCCCTTTGAAAGAAAATGTTTCTGTTTCTGTGGACTACAATTTCATGACCATTACCATTATCTCTGAAGGACATACACCATTCCCCAGAATAGTATGTATTTTTGCATGCTGATGCACATTCACTTAGATGTCACAAATGCATGGGAACGTGCTCGCGAGTACACACATAGTCACTCACACACATGCACATGCACATGCACGCAGAAATACCGATTTTTATATGCCTGTTCCGTTTCAGACATTGCTCATGTTAATTCTGACACTTTTTCAGATCTGATAATTCTGAAATACCTGGGTGAGGTAGTAAGTGAGCAGGAATTCCGTCGGCGCATGACAGAAGAGTATGCCCAGGACTCCCATCATTATTGTCTCAACATGGACGGTCGTACAGTCATCGATGGATATCGCATGGGCAACTTGACACGATTTGTCAATCATTCCTGTGAACCTAACTGTGAAATGCAGAAATGGTAAGCACTGCCAGAAAATTTGAGTTGCATGCGCTTATGCATAGACATGCATGCATGCGTTCACACTCACGCATGCACTTTGGATTTTCTGTTGACTTGGCAGAAAATGAAATTTAATTTAATTCGACATTGCTCTTTGCCTGTCTTTCTGTCTCTTTGTAAGTTCTTGCACCTGCATCCTATAAATAGTCATGTATCTGCTCAGACATGCATGCTTTCATAGACATCAACCCTGTGGACTGGAGTTGAGGAGACTGGTGGTGTGTTCAGACATCATCCCTGTGGACCCAGTGCTGTAATGGCAGGATTAAAAATTTAAACTTCTTGAGTTCGAGGAGAAGAATGAGAAAAGAGACAAAAGTAAATTTAACACCTTTTTATTTTTGATTGTCAAGCTAAAGCTTGTACATCATGGCATGAGAAAGGTGTCTGCGTGTCCTCTCCCAGTCCATTAGGAACAGTTAGTGCATATTTTAGAGAAGACTGTGAGTGTGTTTGTTTCAGTGATCTCTCATTGTGATGTAAAGTGCAGAACAGTGTGATCTCATAAACAGATTGTGATGTTTGTAGGAACGTCAATGGACTATATCACATGGTGCTGAGAACGCTGAGAGAAATCAAACCATTTGAGGAAATCACCTATGACTACAACTTCCATTCTTTCAACAATGGAAGCTCAGGTGAGACACGTGTGTGTGTGTGAGAGAGAGAGAGAGAGCACATATGCATACTGTGAAAGAGGAGGGGAGCAAGAAGGAAGTACGGGTGGTAGTATGGTTGAGGAGGAGGAGGACTGGAGTTGGATATGACTAGTCTAGTACCTTTTTTTCAGTCATTATATGTCCTTTAAGTGTTTGATTTTTTATTCTGGTCATTTGGTAGTGATTCTCCAGTTCGGAAAAAAAAATAATCCCTTGCACATTGCATGTTTTCCTGTTTGTAACTGGGATTGAAATATATAAGCATGGTTGACTTGATGTTATCTGCCATATGAGTTCTCCAAAGTGCCAAAGTGTTGAAAACAAATTGCAAAGAAAAGTCCAAATAGTTCAACTTTTGTTTAAAAGTGTCTTCTTGGATGTAGTCTGCACATGTGCCTGTGTGCTACTGATGTTTATAATTGACCGCTGTAGTCATTCCATTGCATAGCTGCCAACAAAGTCCTGAACTTTTCTGGAATTTTCCTAATTCAGACAGTATTCCCGAATTCCAGGATTCAGTGAAAAAGTCCTGAATTTCAAAGTTTTTTGTTTTTAACTACGTTGTTTAGAAGGTGTTTTCTTTTTAATTTTTTTTTTAAAGTAAGGATTATAAATAAAGTATAGCAGTATAAAGCCCAGAAAATGTTACATGGATGTTGGCATATTTGTATGGAAAATCCATTTTCTCTGTAAACCATCTTTTATGAACTGAGACCTAATAGGTTGGAAATATTTTCAGTCAAAAGCTGAACTGTGCTTTCCACCCCCATCATCCCCTTGTACCATCAGGTCAGCAGGTATGGTTTAGGACATCAACATGATTGTCGCATCTTGGTGACCTAAGTTGTTGTCTCTTAAAGTTAGTCTGAGTTTCCATCTGTTTTGGACTCAGTCGTATTGTTTATAAACTAATGTCTGAATTGTCAGTGAAGTGGTGCCTGGGCTGCTAAATCATAGATAGTGATGTCAAAGGTACTGTCTATCATGGTCTGATTTGAGATGAACGAGGACTTGTGAAATTTTCAAGGCAGTTTAAGTGGTGTCTGCAAGAAAGCAAACCTGAATATTGCGTGCTTAAGGCTATCCAAGTAGCCAGCACAATAGTGTAAAAAAAAGACTGACCACTTGACGGGCAGTTTGATGGTGAGTGACCATGGCAGCTGTATGGCCCTATGGGTTGTTAAAAGGTTAGTGTGTTCAGTTTGTGTGTGCACTGCATTAGTGTATTGTAAATTGGATGTGAACTTGGTAGTTTTAACCATTCAAATGCCACATCCGAGAATGTTGCACTGTAGCTGGAAACAGGTGAGGACACTGATCAAATCAAGGTCATTATTTTATTATTGTTATTATAGAGCATGTCTTGTTGGAAAAAAATATCAGAGAAAGGTACTGATTTTATTTGTTAAAATGCCGTTGATCCATTCTTTGTTAAATCTTCTCTCTCTCTCTCTCTCTCTCTCTCTCTCTCTCTCTCTCTCTCTTCTTCTCTCTCTCTCTCTCTCTCTCTCTCTCTCTCTCTTCTCTCTCTCTCTTTTTTTTCTTTTTCTTTTCCAAAAAGAAGAGAAAGCCTATGGGATGCAAAAATCTGAACTTGATAACTTTGTGTATCCATTTCAGCAAGAATGTCGGTGTGGCAGCACGGAGTGTCGGGGTGTGATTGGCGGCAAGTTTCAGCGCAATGGACAGGTTGGACAAATCACCCTCCGCTCCACACGGGCTTCAGCCACTGTACCACCTCCTCATCCACCAACACCACCACCACCTCCACCTCCACCACCACCACCTGTAGGCGGTGTCAAAAGTCACCTGTCCAAACACCTCCCTTGTGCGGGTAGCGTCACGCGAGCGCAGGAGAAGGTAGCCGGGCGTCAGGTCTCGTTGCTTCCCTTCCGGCCTTGCAGTGTCGCGACGTCCTGTCTTGTCATGTCCCGTCACGTGCCGCTTTGCTTTGCCTGGCACTCCCCATCCCTATCCTATTCATCAGCACCTAGCGCAGTGAAAAAGAGAACAGTGTGTCTTCATTGGTGGAAGGAGGTGGTAGAGTCTGGGTGACCCCTTCATTTCTGTCTCTGTGATAAAACCATCCAACCAACCTCAGAAACATGCATCAACACTGTATCATTATTTCAGTAATTGAAGACTGAATTGTTTTACATATTGTGTATTGTGAATAGGAAAAAAAAAAAAGATCTATAATTACAACATGTAGATGTGGAAATGATTTAGAAATCTTATAGAATATAGATTTTGTCATTTTTTATTGATGGACACAGAGGAGAGAAATGCTAAAGTGTTTCAGGGTAAGGAGATGTGTGTGTTCGTGTGAGTGTGTGTATGTGTGTGTGTGTGTGAGATTACAAAAATGTCTGTGTGTGTGTGTGATTATAAAAATCTGTCTTTTAATTTTTAGAGGAAAAATACATGCTATAGCAGGTCACAATCAGCACAGTATGTGAGTGTCCGGAGTCCTTTCTTTCTTATTGCTTGAATAGCATACCTAACATTGGGCAAGTGACAAGGCCTAGGTATGTTTGTAGTTGGTGCATTTTGGTATATATTATGGAATGCCTCTGCTTGCCCTGTGTATAAAACTACTTTTTCTCTGGTGGACATTTCCCGTGTAACAGTAACAGAGAATGAATACTTTATTACTGTTTTATTGGAAACCTGTTGAAATGTATGGGCATGTAATAGAGCCTGGATTTTAACTTTCTTTTTGTTTTTCAAGTTGAGGATGCTCGCAACCTATTTTGCTTAACTAATTGCAACCCCTCTTGTCTTTTAAGTAAACTGCAACGGTCTATCCATTTACAATTATTAGGCAATCTTTAAATTATGAGAAAGTGTAATATAGATGAGTAATTGTGATGGGGAGAAGAAAAACCTCTGGAATGCTTTTTCTAATCAAATGCTGTGGTGGTTTGGATGCTTATTGATTTGACAAATCATTGTACACGGAGCAAGTCTATTTGGAAAATAAAATTTATGTGTTTGGAAAAAGAAAAAGTGTTTGGGCAAAGTATGTGTTCACCACTTCAAGATTAGGCCTTTTTTCTTGTAGGAATTTGACGCTCTTCAGATAGGCCGTATTTGGTGGGCTGGGATAATAAAATCTAAAGTGTAACCTGTTTTCATGGAAGGATTCTCCAGATTTACAACACTTAATACAAGGAATAGTTTAGTCAGCCAATGTTAATGGTGAAAACTCTGATCTATGTGTCGGACTACCAAGTCAAATTTCTTTGTCGCTTTAACAGCATCACCATATCAGTTTTTCTTTCTTTCTTTTCCTTTTTGTTTTGTTTTTTAATTAAGTATAAATAAATGCTGCCACATGTAGATATGATCCAGTGTGTTTGCTTTGTTTGCTGTAGTTGTAACTTTACTCTGTAGCACACTCATGCAACAGTACAGGAGTGTTCACATAAGTGACCAAAGGTGCAAGTTTTCCAGAGTGATCTAGAATTCTGGATCTGTAAAATTTTGAAAAACTTGTATCTGGATCAGCGCGAGTTTAAAAGGTACTCTCCGGATCAGTGAGATGTTGGGGTACTTTCTGGTTTGTACCTATTTTGTAGAAACGATATTTTGTCTTTGATTCGTGGTCTGGTATCATTCATTTTGTTTTGTGATTGAAAACAAAGTACTTATACTGGAAAGAAATTAATAAGTAGATTTCATCATCACCTTTTTAATTTTGAATGAGAAAACTTAAGAAACACTATCATGAGTGCTAAAGTTTTCTGTTGGGAAGTTACTTGAAGTGTCAAAAAATGGATTCATGTCAAACTATAATTGGGCAGGGCAGTGGATCATGCGCATATTCAAAAAAAAAAATTATCTTTGCGAAAAATTGTCAGTTTAAAAATATCATGTGGAAGAAAAGAAGATATATAGGAATATGTGACAAACTTACTGATGATGGACTAGCACACAAACTTGTATGGCAGAAGATTGATGTACCCAATGTGCGTAACAATAAAGTGGAGCCCCCCCCCCCCCCCCCCCCCCCCCCCCAAGGGAAATAAAATCATTCTGATGCAAACTGTTCAATACACAGAAAAGCATGTTCTACGATCAGCAACTGCGTGAAGCTTGAGGGAACTGCCACACAATTTGTACAAGTCTGCAAAATTAAAAAATCTTAGAATTTGATTTGTTTTTCCTTGACTTTGCGCTAGTTTTACCCTTCTTAGTAGATTTATTATTTTATCAGAGGTATCGATTTGCCTTTATTTTGTGTAGCATAGATTATTTCTTTAACCATGGTTGTTGGAAACATGTTTCACCTTTTCCCCCCCAGTTACCAGGTGATGTAGCTCATAAGTAGCACACCAGAATTCAGTAGTTGTTTGTTTTTAATGAGTTATTTTAAAAGAGAGTGACTTTGAAACGAGTTCGAATTAAGATTTTTAGCCTGTGCGAAAATAGTGTCGGGATCACGTCTGGTTGAGTGATAATTTACAGGATTGCTAGGATGGATACAGTTTAATTTCAGGATTAGAGGGATTTCTGTAATTTGAATTCAGGATTTGGTGCTGTCCACCTCTGGCACACTTTGGTGATGCATAAAGTTCATTTTGAAAATTCATTACTGTAAGTGCCAAGAGTAAGTCCAGAAATTAAGCCTCCCCCTCCCCTCAAGGGCAACTTATTTCCATTTTTAAAAGGTATGATTAATTAAGTTGGTATTGGCAGTAAGGGCAGCCATGAAACTCTGATAATTATCAGTATCACATGTGGTGATAGAAAATCAGCACTCTTAAGGAGAACATGGCCTTGCTTCTTACCAGGGCTTTGGGAACAGCCTTGGTTCTCGTTGGTTTTCTGTCTTGATTACTTTTCAGAATTTTACGCCTTGAAATAAGACCATGATTGTGAAGAATAGTGAGTATTCTGATTGTTTGTTTTTTTTCCAGCCAATCCAATACCAGCTTCCTTACATTTAATTATTTCTAAATGAATCATCACTTTTTGTCGTAGTTTCATCAGGTACATGGTGGTGGTTATTCATGATCTGAAAGTTCTGATTTCCCTTAGAATCGTCACCAAAAAAATGTCTTTTTAACCTATCCATAAAATGTGTTTTAATGTTTTGAAGAAGTGAAGTGATTAGCAAAGTTTTGCTTTGAATCAGTTTTTCTGGAAAACATGTAACAACTCGAGTAAGCCTAGAATTCTTGAAAAGAACATACAGCTTTCATTTCTTCCTCGTTCGGCCCCTTTTGTAGCATTGGTTTCCACATTTGGATCAGTTATCATAGTCTTCTGTCATTCTTCCTTTCTAGTTTACCTTTTTAGCGTAGATGCATGAAATAACATAGAATTACATAGGATATTCAGATGAAAACTGATGTCAGTGTTTTTTAACTATCAGCTTCAAAAACTTACCATGCTGCAACAGCATCTTTTGTCATCCTTTTCAGAAGCAAACTCAGCCAACTGAAGGAGCCATCAGTCGCCTGGTCTCTCCTAGCATGAAACCTATGTCACAGCGAGAGAGGCAGTATGCCCGCAAGCATGCTATTTTTCTTGTACGGAACATTGATCGAGCTCGTGGGGACCGCAATCATGTTGAAGACAACACACAAGAAAAAACAGAGGAACAGGCGACACTGGAGAAGGGTGAGTACTGGATGTTCTTACCTTTTTCATTGATGATGTTTATGCCTTTCGAAACTCTTCCTGTTTTGCACCTGAGGAACATTTTTTTCTAAACTTTACGACAAATGGTCTATTGATGAGAAGTCGTCAGCTCATGCTTATGTATTGAGTGTTTATATTGAGTCAGTGGTTTTTCTGTATTCTACAGAAGTGGTCTGGTTAGAACATTTATCTCAGCATCAACATTAACTCTTTGTTCTCGCTTTCTACCTCTAGATACTGACTTTGATTTGAAGCATGTTAATTATGGTATTTCCCAATCAGGCAATAGTAGGTTGCCACTACATCTTATAATGCTTTGATGCTTTCAGGGAAAGCAGGGAATATCGAAGAAATTCTGATAAAGTTTTTGTCCACTGTTTGAATGGTATTTGGTAGCTGAGTAGTTACAATGCAGGGTTCATACTGGCTAGAGAAAACGGGAAAAGTTGATGAATTTCTGAAAACATTTTACAGTTACTTGAAGGTCATGGACATTAGAAGTTCCGTTTAAATGGTACTCAGTTTTCAGTCAAGTCTGCAGACTTTTTCAGTCGGTGAACAGACACAGAAGATTGTATCCATTTCATCTCATAGAAAGAAATACGTGGCCTCTGAACGAACATTTTCAGGCTGTTTCTTCAGGTTAACCAGAGTGCATAGGGATAGGACACAATTTGGTAAGACCTAATCCCATATTCAGCTCTGGCTCAGGAGTACCAGCTCTTCAGCTTTCACTGCAAGATTTATTCATTTAAAGTTCTATTGTTGAATACTTTGGTGCATTTTTGTATATGTTATGCATAAAAATTTGTTCTGAATTGTTCTTAACAAGTGATGCAGAGGTATAATCTGTTTCAGTCCCCAATTTGCTGTCTATGAAGGACAGCATGAATGACAACAGATCTGTCAGAACAAGGTATGTTTTCATTATTATCACACTGTGTATAAGTGCGTGTGTTTGTGTATGTGTGTGTGACCATTAAGAATTTAAATGCTGAAGGCTTTTGTCAAGATTAATCGTGGCCACTCAGTGCCAGGAACCTTCAGGAGCAGCCTTTCAAGGATCACTGTGCCATTCCCACAACCCTTCGGGGTTTGTCATCGATATCATTTTCCTCAAATAGATCGATCCTCATGGGATTCCGAGTGATGTCATTTTTCTCAAATAGATCATTCAGTCTAAAATGCTGTTGTATCAAGCTCAGCCAATCGCATTTAAAGAAAAAAGCATGAATTTTTAGTCTGCAATTGACTGATTTTTAACTTGACCAAATAGGCTTCGATATGTTGAGTTCCATCACTATTCGTAAGAATTTATTTTTGCACGGAAGTTGTGAAATACACCTGTGACTGTCGGTAGTCATTTCACAGAACAAATCTGTCATTATCTTGATGTCATGGTAGCACTGCTGTTGTCTTTGCTTGGCACAGTTTTTTGCATCTTTCATGTGCAGTCATCAGTCCGTTATTTTTTTTAAATATTTTCCAGCTGAATCGGTTTTGACTCAAATTGCAGAGTAATTTCATGTCGAAATTTTGCTTACTTATCACCGGTTCCAGTGTTGTAGTTTGCTAAACTGTGTGACAGAGAGACAACTTGCGCTTGGTTTTAGAATGACACCTTTGTGCTACACATACGTTCGTTTCCTGTATGATAAGGAGGTTTACACACCAGTGCATTTCCTGAGGCCAAGAACAACTTTGAATCTTCAGACTTTAAATGATGGAAGTCAGCTTTTCCAGTTTTTAAACATGATGTCTCAATTTCAGGCTGGTTTCACTGGCAGAAGAAAACCCGGAGCTGCAGCGACGACACAGACTGGCTGTGATATTCAACAACATCTACAACTCTGTGGCGAGTTGCAGAGGTCAGTTGTCTTAGTATGTTGCCTGTGTTCAGTGTTGTGGTAGATTGTATGTTTATAAATAATATCATTGCATTGTACAGCAACGTGAGGCAATGCCAGAACATGAGCACTTCTGTCACTTTGGGATGCATTTTCTACATGCATGGCCATAGCACAGTAGCTTAAATGATAGAAATTATATTTTTGTTAGTTTGTTTTTTCCAGTCCTAATTGATATATCACTCAAGCATAATTGGTGCCTAGAATTAGTCATGATAGAGAATTTTTGGTGAACAAGTGTTCTTATTCAGTGGTTTTTCAGTAGGGGGCCGGATAGCTCAGTTGGTAGAGCGCCGGACTCGTGATCCTGGGGTTGCGGGTTCGAATTTCGGTATAGGGGGATTTTTCCCTCGGAGTTAACATTGGTTCTGACTCCATTCCCCATATAGTCCTCCGAATGAGACTATAAACCGAGGTTCCGTGTGTGAACGCACGCATAACATCTTGCACACACGTAAAATCCCATCACCAACTTTCGGAAGAGAAGGTCAGTTTGGCCGTTGGTATGGATGACACGTGACACATAGCATGCACCTTCCCCGAAGATGGAGTATGGCTGCCTTAATGGCGGGATAAAAAAGGGTCATACACACAAAACTCCACTGCCTGTCTATACAGGGAGTGTCCGCAGGAGTATCAGCCTGCGTACGCAGAAAGAAAGAAAGAAAGAAAGTGGTTTTTCAGTGACTGATTTGTGTATTTTCTAGAGCTTTGTTCAAGGCATTACGTGTCCAGCTTAGCCTATGAGGCGTGACTGCTTAACAGTCCACTCTGAGCTACTCAGCAGCAAAGTCAAACTGCTCAGCAGTGAATTCAAGCTGTTTAAACCCTCTAGCGCCGACTGCTACAGATATGATAAACCCAATTCAAGCGCCTGTGGCGCATACCTCAATGATATCTGACACTCCCATCTCAGTTAGCTGGTTCCAGACGTGTGAAACCGACACCGCTGCTGTGCTACCATCCCCTAACCACGTGTTCCTTATTCCCCACACTTCCCTTTCTACAGTGACTGCTTGCTAGTACCAACATTCTCATGATCTTCTGTTTTTGAGTCTCTACAACACAGACATGCGAGTATAACTCTATTTTTAATCGGGCTTATTAAGCGCATGATCATGTGTACATTTTGAACATACAATGATTTTATATGAAACAGATTGCTGTTTGTCATAAAAATGGCATAAAAAAGGTTTATCATATGTGATAAGAAGGGTGTTTGTGGAAACTTCAGGGAAAGACAACTCGTCAGCCATTTATCAGAAATGATAAGACCGGCTTTAGAGGTTGCAAGTGCATTTTTCTAGCTGTTGAAGAGGTGGTTTTGGTGTTTGCTTTCCATTATTCTTTTGATTCAGAACTATGCATTTTTATGTTTGTATATTAGTATGTTCCATATTATGTCTGAATTATAAAGGAAAGACGGAAAAACCTGGATTTGCTGTCTGTTTTCAACATGACAACCAATGTTCCCGTGACGAATATTTGCCGGTTTGTGGCGGGTGACGTGAGTGATTTTGACCCCACTGACAGCAGCGGAGATGAGTGGAGGCCAGGACACGGCGATCCTGAAGGTGATGAAGATGAAGAAATGCTTATCAAAGGGCGAAAAAAGGTGCTAAAGAAAAGAAAGCAGCATCAGGTGAACCGAAAAAGAAATGAGCCGTCTACAAGCGCATCTACCAGTGATGTTGATGACGACATTCCCTGGCAAGTCTATGAAGAGCAACGCTTGTGGAAGATGATCTTCCCTTAGCCCAGCTGGTGGCCAGGGACACTGGAGATGATCTGGATAATATTCCGTTGGCTGACCTCATAGGTCAACAAGTTGTTGACATCACTCCTGATGAGGTAGAGGAACTTGCTGCAGCACTCAACAATGATCCCATGTGGACGGACACACCTTTTGATCCTCCAGCAGACATTAGATTGAAAGGGAAGGCAGATGATGCTCCCAAAGATGGAAATCTGATTCCTTACGAGCACTCAAGCCAACAAACTCAGCATTTTCCAGAGCCAGATTGCAGACGCGCTGGTGCTGACGAAGAAAACAGTTGGTCGCCCGAGCGGCTGCATGACATCACCACCTCCAGCCAAGATCATCAGGCAGTTCGTTCCCACCCCTGATGTCCGCCTGGATGGTGTTGCCCACCTGCCCCAGTGAAACAGTGGAAGGACGTCATGCAAGAACAGGAACTGTCAGAGCCTGACCTATGTCTCTTGTCCAAAGTGCAAAGTGAACCTATGTTTCAACAAGGACAGAAACTGCTTTGCAGAGTTCCATTTGCTGAAATGAGATTGAAACTCACCCCAAAAACACTTGAAGAAGAATTAACATTACAGATTAACAATTTGTGAAATGACATCTGAGTTAACTCTCAATGAACTGTATACCTGAGGCAGTTTATCATATATGATAAAATCAGTCTTTGTGCAACAAAAACCTAACTTATCATATATGATAATTTTTCTAAATTTGTCATTTTTTGCTTTTGACAGAAAATAACCCCAGAAACGTGTTTCTTGTCCCTGACTGATATTGTTTTTGCATAGAAAATAATTTTCTTTAGGCTAGAAGTACTTTCAGGCGCTAGAGGGTTAACAGCACCTGTTGAGGCAGAAAAATTATTGCTTAGCAGTTCACGTATGAGCACTGGAGATTTTATTGACGACAAAGTCATGCATTGAATTTTAGCGTAATTGCAACTTCGGAGTGCCACCAGTGATCAAGCACAAAGTCAGAAGAAGCCGGAAAAGGCAGAAACAACCAGTGAACCAGATCAAACTGTGTTGCTGGTAAACTTGGTTGAAAGCTAGCCATATAAAATGCTGGAAGTATGCAAAAGATCAGACAGCCGTCCCCCTGAATCAGCTGATTGCCCCAATGAAAAGCAAGATGGCACTGAGGAGACCAATGCTCAGCACAAAATATCCATGCCAAAATATATGAAAAATGATCCCCCTGTTCCATGGTTCTGTTTCTCTCTCTTTCTGACCAGGGTGGATCTTTTGTAAAAATGAGAATTGTACTGTTCCATGTAGATGATGAAGGTACCATCATTGCCTCGCCTCTGATGGTGCTGCCGTCACGAAAGAAGTATCCGGACTATTACCAGACCATTGCTGATCCCATTGACCTCATCACCATCCGCAACAACATCAAACGAGGACATTATAACGACATCCACACTTTTGATGCTGACTTCACCCGTCTCTTTAAAAATGTGGAGGTAAATACTTTGGCCTTCTTTCTCCCCTTTGCTTCTGTAAAATTACTTTTCGCTTGCATAGGATCTGTGAATGGCCCAGGGGTCTTCCGTTCGAAATTTCAGATCAAATTATGCTTTATTTGAATAGAATTTAAATTTGAAAAAGCAGAAGAAGGTTTTTGAACTTATTCTGGTTTCAAAGCAGTGAAATGCACCCAGCAAACTGTAGCTCATTGGAAAGAGCCATTTCTTTCTTCTGAATGATCCAGATGGTTTGGTAATGTCATTCGCAGGAAAAGTAACCAAGCTTATAAAGATGGTCACTCAACTGTTCAATTTAGAAACATGGCATTCAGTATGGCAGACAATGTTAATGCCAAGTTAATGTCATTGTGCTTCCACACACAATACGAAGGGATCTGTAAAGTATAGCTTGCAAAAACAATACTGATTTTTTGTTTTTGAATTAAAGTAACTGGCTCAGATATGAATTAACAAGAGAATAAGTGTGACTGACTGCAGATGCTCTCTTTATAGGTAACAAAGTGCTTACGTTTTTGAACCAGTGTTGGAGCCAAAAGACTACAACATATGCTTAATGTGACGTAACAGACTGCCTACAAAGTGCCAGTACACATAGCGCAATGGATTTGTTTCATCATGTGTATGCTACAGGTTTAAAGTAAAGTGTAGATTTTCTCATCATGTATAGATTAGTTTTCTTCTGGCATGATCACTAGGCTAGCTCCCAGCAAAGTGAAAATGGTCCCTTGGACCAGCAGTTAAAAAAAGAAATTCTGTTATTAGCAAATGTTGTGTATCAGCAGTTACCAGTTAACATGACAACTGAGATGGGGGCAAGTGAAAAACCGGTATCCCTGAGTCGTGACATACTTTTGCAGACATACTGTGGGCGGAAGTCAAACATGGACCGGGTGATCAACCGACTGCGCCGTGTGTACCAGTTGGCCTGTGCAGAGGCCATTCCGCAGGTGGAAGAGGTGACAGGGAGGGGGTCACTGTGCTGTCTTCCACCACTCCATCAGAGTCCGACAGTGTTGAAGAAGTGGAAACAAAAGGTCAGCCTTCACTGCAATGTTCTTTTTACATTTACTCACTTTTCACTGTCCTTCAGCACTTTATGTCGGTTTTTAACTTTGGTGGGCAGAGTTGGGAAGAAGAAACGGGAAGTAGGGCAAGGGGTTGAGGGGGGGTGGGGTGTAATCCGCACATTTTTTTTCCCGTAAACCTCTTTCTTCTTGGAAACTTGTCTAGTAAAAAGAGATTGATTTAATGAAAAATCCTTTTTCTTTTCTTTTCTCTTTTCTTCTTCTTTTGAATACCATATTATAAGCAAAAAGTTCCATGAAGTACCTGATTCATTGTCCGAGAGTAAAAGCATTGCGAAGGTGTTCAAGGCAGTGCTTCCTGGTGTTATGGGTGCATGCATTGATTAGACCACTGAAGAGGCGGGAAAATGCATAAGTGAACGTGATTTGTTCAGCCATTTTTCTGGTTATGCATAGTGGATAGTCTTTTGTCGGGGAGGGGGGGGGGGGGGGGGGGGGGGGGGGGGGGGGGGATACCATGTCTTGTATGTCATGAATTGTAAATCAAGGTAAGACATTTTAGAAAGGCAGCACAATTGTCAATGTTGGCAGTGGGATGTGAACTTCAAAGATACAGATCTCTGCAATGTCTTGTCAGCATTTTCAGAAAGTTGACAAGCCTGGAATGGCACATTGTTACAGGTTACTCTGTTTTGAAAGAGTTAAATTTCATCAGTCACGGTTTTTGACTTGGCACTTTGAACACATGCTCTGCAAGAAGTATGTTAATGCTTCAAGAGCAGAGTGATTTTCTTCAATGGATGAATATTGGAAAAAAGACAAATTTGTATTTAAATGCATACAAACATGCATAGATTTTATTTGACAGTGTGACATCCTTAATATGTAATATGTACCCCAGTGTACAGCTTGGTCGTTAACGACTAGAAATGACATGCACAACCAAAGTATAGCCAACAAAGACAGCTCTAATGACGAAGCTCTAGGGCAGTCTACAAGAGCTGGAGAAACGGTACTGTTCATCACAAAGGCCAGACTGACTGTGTAGACCAAGGCGTTCGCATAAAAGACATGTACAATTATTGTGTCCACAGACAAAGGATGTTCTTTCATGACCAACTTATATGCATGACTGTTAAAACAATTTTTTTAAAAGAATTTTTGTTTAATTTTACGTGTGCACACCTGTGTGCGTGTGTGTGTGTGTGTGCTTTTTTTTCGTGTGTGTGTATGTTTGTGTATAGTCATGTGTGCGGTTAGTTATTTTATTTTGGTTTCTTTGACAGCTGTTAAGTAATTTGCTTGTCATTAATGACCATGAAAGGGTCATGAGACTGCTTAAATTCCATTACGGCCAGGGGGCTTTAAAGGATGGGGGTCATTATTCATAGGATCTTTTTAGAGGTTTTATTGCAGTTACCGTCAACTTGATCACACAGCATTTTTTTTAATGTGAAGAAAGATGTAGAAAACGAAGGATTATAGTTGAGGGGGAAAATGGTTACTTTGCTGTAAAATGTTTTGCTGTTCTGTGTGCAGCGCCACCTGTTGCTGAAGATGAGGATGAAGACATAATCCGGTGTATTTGTGGGGTATATCGTGATGAAGGCCTCATGATCCAGTGTGAACAGTGCTTTGTGAGTGGCTGACCTATTGTCCATACAACACAAACCAGTTAGAAAACTGTCACTTAAGTTTTGTGGTATCATATACTTCACCCAGAAATATGATCTTATTTCGCAGCTTTGAGATGGTAGTGAAGGAATTGAAAGTATATAGCGTAATAAACTGTAAACTTTTATCAAAGTATGAGATGGTTGTGGTTGGATTGTACAGTTGGGCAGAACTGGTCTCAGGAGTAAGCTGTCGGCAAAGTGCTTCAGCAGTCTAGGAAGAAGCAGCCAGCAGGACAACTTGATGGTTGTGTATAAGTAAAGGATAGGGGACAGAGAACACCCCCCCATGCAGGCATGGGTGGACTAGCGTTGCAAACAGAACATACACTCGACAAACTGTCCAGCATACAGTGAGCTAATTTTTTTTTTTTTGCAACTGAACCTTTTTGCCGGTTCAAGTTTAGAATGATTTTCAGTTCATAGTAATTCTGTGAGCTAGAATGTGCGCTCCAGTTGTCAGAGAAACCATGGTTCGTTGTTAGTTTGTGATCTGGATTAGTGAACCTGTGCTTTTTGTAGTGAGGAACAGCCTTGAGAATCACAGGGATTTCTGCTTTGTCTCTGTGGAGACCCTGAAGAAAAATGCTCCAAACAACCAACAGTAGGAAGTGGTGATGGCATATTTCATAACAGTTACTTGTACATGTGAGATTCTTCTCTCTCCCCCTTCCCCCTCCTCTGTTTTTTTTCCCCTCACAGTGGTGTCATGCATGGTGGTGGTTATATTGGACAAAGGTCAACACACTGTGGTTGAAAAAGATTTGAATGTGGTGTGTTTCAGATCTGGCAGCATTGTGACTGTGTCAAGGTGAAGGCGAGCGATGCAGAGAGAGACGATGTCAGATACCGCTGTGAGCTCTGTGATCCAAGGCCTGTGGAAAAGGTGAGTTCTCTGTCCCAGACACATGGAAATGAGGGCTGTTGCCCTGGGCAGGCATTTGAATTTTGACAGTATCTCTCTTCGGTTTCTTATGCAGTACTATTTCATGCTGGTACAAGCTATGACTTGTGTGCTTAGGCTAAATTTCATTCCTGACTTCGTTTTAAGATCACGCTCAAAGCACTGACCAGTCAGTATTTTCCCTTTCTTTTCATTATACAGAGCTGCCAACCAGTACGTTCCGGCCGTATTTTGTCACGGCGAGTTTACAAAAATACGGTGATACGGTCGAGCCAAAATAATACGGTGACGAACTTGCGCAAATGGTACGGCCATTTGTTGCTTTAACCGAGGCAGCAGATTTGTAGTGCTAAAAGGGATCCTACAAGGAGACAGAAGAAAAAGGCCTCTGCCAGCCACATATAGTTGATAGACTAGGTAGGCCCTAGCTGAAAAAAAAATTCCATCCATCCTTGATTCCTTTACTGTGTAGCTCTCGCCTTAGCAGACCACTAGCAGGGCAGAAATTCCATCTGTCCTTTTACTGTTAAGCTCTCCCTGTAGCAGACGACATGTGTTAAGGAATGGCCCAGGCAGCGACTTAACTGCTGTGGCTATTTTAGTATGCTCATCATACCCCCCTGCTTGCCAACCTCCCTCTCTCTCCCACCCCTGTAGCAGACGACATGTGTTAAGGATTGGCCCTTAGCAGCTGAGGCAGCAACTGCTGTGGCTAGCAGGAGGGAGGGGAGAGGGGGGGGGGGGGGGGAGAGGTGGGGGGGGGGGGGGGGGAGGGGGAGGATGGCAAGTAGTATGCCCATCCTACCCCCCTGCTTGCCAACCTCCCTCCCCCCCCCCACCCCCCTCTTCCGAATGTGGAAACAAAAGCTCCACTCAGTTACGTGATAGGTCTGATGGACCATGTGCTGACTCGAGTGAAAGAAAGCCCGCGAACCCTAAGCGTCGTGTAAGCACTGAGCGGCAGAAGAAGCACATTGGTTTTCTGAATTTCATCATCGTTTTTCATCATCAAAATGGACAACGGCGCAAATAAAAGAAAAAGTGAAGAGCCTCAACCCTCGGGGAGTAAAAAAAAAAACCCAGCAAGACAACAGCACTTTCGTCCCTCATATTCCAAGGACTTTCCATGCATTGTTGCCTCAAAACTAGGACCACTGTATGCGAGGTGCACCGTCTGTGACTTAGACTTCGTTATAAGTCATGGTGGAATCAACGATGTTTCGTCCCACGTCAAAACAAATAGGCACAAGCAGAAAGGAGCTGCAATTGGACAGACTTCCAAACTGACAAACTTTTTTACCACCCCTTCACCAGCTGAAAAAGCAATGGAGTCGTCGGCGATAAGAGCTGAAACACTGTTTGCTCACTTTCTGGTTGAACACAACATTGCACTCAGTGCCGCTGATCATGCCGGACAGCTGTTCAAGGAAATGTTTCCTGGCAGCAAGATCGCACAAGGCTACTCCAGTGGACGGACGAAAACCACGGAAATTATCAGAGCCTGTGGCAAGGAAGTTGGCACCCAGCTGGCAGAAGATATGAGGAACGGGCCATTTGTGCTGGGCACTGATGGTAGCCAGGAAGGGGAGAGAAATACTTTCCAATTGTGGCAACAGTGGAACGTGACTTCAGACACCATACTGAACTCCTCAGCATTCCCACCTGCGAGGGGTCTGCATCGGGAGAAGCCATTTTTACCCTATTGGAGACAGAGCTGAAGGACTACAACATCGAATGGTCCAACTGCATCTCCCTTGTGGTTCCTGATCACAAGCTTCTCCAGCATGTGCCGACCAGGTGGCTGTCATTGGGTGCTGCACTTGGCCGAACGTTGGAGCAGTGGGAACCCCTCCAGCGCTTCTTCAAGGAAGAGTGCCAGACCAAAAAGGATTCCTCCCAGTGCTCAACAGTCAAAGTCCACCTGAAAGACTTTTTCAGGCGCAGAACTCCCAAAATCTATGCCACCTTCTACGAATCTGTCATTGAGGTGAGTTCATTTCAAATTTTCATATAAAATGAAAGAGGGCCATGCGTATCACATTGTTATACACTGATAATTCTGGAAGATGTAATTTTCACTTGAGACAAGTTCATACAGTGGTTTTAAATGTACTTGTATTTTGATTTACATTATTTATTTATTGAATAAACACACATCACACACACACATGCACACCCACACACACAGTGAAAGACAGTCACAATGTGTGTTTAGTCTGGGCAGAATGTGTGTATGAAAGAGGTGTGTGTGAGTGTGTGCATGACTGTGTTTGTTGCTTTTATTGTAATTATACACTTATTGTGAATGGTGTAAATTGCACTCAAATCAAAACATTCATATATATGTTGCACACACACACACATATACATACACACACACACACACACACACACACACACACACACACACACACAACATACTGGCACATACATATACACACACATATACACACACACACACACACACACACACACACACACACACACACACACACACTGGCACATACATACACACACACACACACACACCACACACACACACACACACACACACACACACACACACTCGCACACACACACAGGGTCACTCACTCACATATACAAGACAGTCTTAAACTAGACACTGTGATATATATGTATATATATATATATACATATGAATGAGATTTTAACTGTAATCATTTTCCTCAGATGTTCGAGAGGATCAACAAGCAGATGCAGACCGAGGCCAGCAGGATCCATCTGGTCAAAAGAGACTTGGAACAGCTGTTCCGGAGCCTCTTAACTGCTTTGTTAGGCCCAGCGCCATGCATGGACTCCTGATGGAGGTTGATTTTACATCAGCATACAACATCAAAGCAGACAAGGACCTGTTCATCGGCAGCAAGATGAAGCAGCTCTTGGAGGCAGACGTAGACTCCAAAGAAAAGCAGGCTTTTTTGAAGAATGTGGTAATCTTCTACAAAACAGCCTGCCAGTACATAGTGGAGAAGATCAACCCTTCCATGGAGCCCTTGTGGAAGCATGTAGAGGTGGCTGACATCAGACTGATAGTGGAGAAGATACACAAGAAAGAAGGACCTGGGTGGAATTCTGTGGACTACTTCCTGGAACGATTTCCCTGCATGCTGCCAGCTGGAACCTCCAGGGATGAAATCCAAACACAGTTCCAGGAATACCAGTCTGAAGAGGATCTCTCAGCTGTCTTGGAGCTTCCCACAGCAGCAGAACAGTGGACAAGGATGTCTTCCAAGACTGACCACAATGGAGTGCCCAAGTTTGATGTGCTGGCCAAAGTGATGCTGAGGATTCTTCTGATCCCAGTTTCCAACTGTGCCTGTGAGAGGGTCTTCTCTCAAGTCAGGAAGAATAAAACTGACTTCAGGGGATCCATGGGAAGTAAAACCCTTTATGCTGTCCTCCAGGTGAAGTCCAGAAACACCAAGTGCTATGCAACTCCCCTTTCCTCTGACCTCTTGGCCAAGTGCAAAAAGGCCACCAAAGAGGCCAACTCCAAATCCAACTAAAAAACAAACCTGCAAGTGTGTATATAGTGTACATAAACTGAGTTCATTTTTTAAACAGTGACAATAATTGATTTAGTGTAGAGTTTCCTTTTTTAACAGTGACAATAATTTATATATTTAGTTTTAGTTCCTTTTTTTTAAAAAATAGTGACAATAATTAATTGAGTGTCAAGTGAGAAATGCAAAGAGACATTCTAATGATTCACTTTTTAAAATCATTGACAAAAACTGATTAAGTCAAGTGACAATTCACTTTGCTCAAATTATTGTGAAAGAAAGCTTCTATCAAGTTGAAGGTAAGCCTTTTAAGATTATTTTTTGTGTGTAATTGTCAGTTTTGTCTTTGTCTTATGCTGGTCTGCTCTTTCTTTCTTCGTATACATATGTGTGTATGTGTATTGTCACTGTGGTGGTTTGAAATGTTCGTGTATATATATGTCTCTGTGTCTCAATTTGTGTATGTGTGTGTGATAGTAGTAGTATTTTTTTCTAGCAGAAGTAGACAAAGTAAGTAAATTGTATGTTATTGTCAAAGAGTAAGTCTTGATCAATCTCTTATGCTAATAGTTTTTAATCACTATTAATTATAAAAAGAAAAGTGCATACAAAATAAGTTGGTTAAAAAAGAAATCAAAACGCCGCGTGAAATTTAATTCCGGTCGGAAATACTGTCAGATGGTGAAAAATACTGTGAAAAGCCGGGAATAGTACTGGGAAGAAATTTTGGGGTTCGCAGCTCTGATTATATTGGCTTCTGATCATTCCATCGAAATAGCTGTAAACAGACAACGACCAAGCAGATTTCTGTTGCTGTCTCGCTTATACTTTGGTATGATCTTCCTTTTGACCACTCACTCAGATGTTGTTTGCTTTGTTTCCAGACCTGTGTCATTTTCAGACCTAACAGTTTTAAAAAATTTTTATCAAACAACAGAAATGATTTTCACCATTTGGAAAGGATAAGTTAAAGTACTATAGCTGAGCAGGGAATATGGTGAGAAAACTTTGAACTTGGGGACCTAAGTTTGTTGAAGGCATTGAGGCAGCATCTGTCAGAATTTTTACAAAAGGTTTTGCCTTGCCGACTGTGTTTTGATATTACTTGGTGTATAAACCTTTTCAGTGCTGGCTAAAATTTTGTTTAAAAAAAAAAAAAACAACTTCGTCCGTCACACATTCGTTTTGGAATTTTCACAGGGACCTTATGTCATTCTTGCTTGGTAATTGAGTTTTTGGTTTTGGATTACAAATAAGGCTGATGTTGAAGTGACAAATAATGGAAGTTTTCTTATGCTGTTTTCCTGCTGTGAATATTTTGATTGTTGATTTTTAATCATTCTTTGTTTCACAGCTTGTAGAAGATAATCTGACATGTTCTGTTTACTAAATGAAATTATTTTTGCAAGTGTTAGCGTACATACATAAAGAATGCTGCTAATTAACTTCACCGTCCGTATTTCTAAATATAGTTCAGTACATGAGAAGATCAAAATTTGGGGTTACGTGTCTTTCCTGTTCTTTTATAAGTAAAGTACAATCCTCTTTTCTTTTTTTTTCATCTTAAAGCTCTAACCGTGCCATTATTGATAAGATGTAATCCCATTTCAGGAAATACTTGACCCACAAAAACAGACCAGCTGGGCCCAAATGGCGAGAAGGTTTATCAGCATCTCACCTTGATGCGTGACGATCTTCAGATAGCGCAGGGTGACTGTGTCTACCTCATGCGAGACTTTAAGAAACCAGCAAGGTCATCACTACGCTTGGTTGCCTTCACAAGTCCTGACAAGATGGATATCTTCAGGATAGAGGATCTCTTCAAAAACAGCAAGTAGGTTTTTCTCATACCTTGCCAGTCCAAACAGTTTTTTTTCCCTCACTTGGTGTGGAACATTGCCATATCATCAGGATTCATACACACACACACACAAAACAGAGAGAAAGAGAGTGAGAAAACTGAAAGAGCAGAGAGCTAAGCACGTATCCATACCTTGGTGAGTTCACTTTATTGAACCATATTCAAGCGAGCTCAGTTTCCTCATCTTCCTTGGAAGAGGAATATGCTCGTCTCTGTTCTTCGGAAATTTGACTTTGCATTTTCAGCACTCATGGATCCTCACAAATGTCCGCTCAAGCTTACTTTTGCTTCTGACTGAGAATGTTAATTCTGCCTACTTAAGGGTGAATTTTGTCTCATAATTTCCGCAAATTACATTACATCACTAGTGCTAGTTTATATGATAAAGTAAATTGCAAGGAAGAAATGAGTGGGCTGAAGAGAAATTAAATTAAAAAGTTACTTTGGACGTGTGAACACTTACAAAATATGATGTGCACTTGTTTCTTCATCATGACGCAAGGAAGAGTGCATCACATGTTTGCTGTATGTTCCAGAGGAGAACGTTTCGCGACAGGCTTCATGTACCTGAGACCCCATGAAACTTACCATGAGCCCAACAGAAAGTTTTTCCACAATGAGGTAGGTCTGGGGACTTTCCATGTTTTATGAAGTTGTGTTTGCTTGCTGTTTGTCTGCCTGGTCTTCCTGATGGTATTACTCTGATGTCGCCGTTTCTGCCCCCCCCCCCCCCCCCCCCCCCCCCCCCCCCCTGCACAGCCACACCCGGATGGCCTGTGGCCACAACCACACCTGCCACCCCATTCATTTGGGGTAGAATTCAGTGGTAGTATTAGTGGTAGGAAAAGTCTGCCTGATGTTTTAGTACTTTTAATGGAAATACAATTAGCGGTATGATCAGTATAGCTGATGTTTTTAGTGTCTGGTGGCAATGCCAGTGAGTGGTGTGATCAATATGTTTATTTTTTGTGCTTAGGGTGACACCTCATTTCCAGGCTCTGGAAGGTCATGTCGCACATGCTGACTGGAAGATGGAAAACGCCAGTGGTGGCAGGAGCTTGATGCTGAGTTTCATGGAGAATTTTTTTTTTCTTCTTGGCAGTGGGCGGAGTTCCTGATGAAATATTGATGTACTGCATTAGGAGAAACGAGTTTACTGGGAACAGATATGTTGCTGTCCCCCCAGGAAGGGTTTCAGTATGGACAGTGCTGATGCTTTCTTTGCTGTTCTTAAAGGATTTCTAGTTAGGGTCCCTCATGGCTAGTTATGGTTCCTGGATAAATGAAAAGTTGAACATTTCTAGCTTCTGTTGACGGACATTTATATCAGTAGTGATGGTGTGACTGGCTATCAGCTTGACCAAGTTAGTGCTGGTTTCCATGCCAGATCTGGACGTTTTATGCAGGCATTTCACCAGATTGGCAAATTCTTGCGTACTGTCTGGCGGGCCATCAATGTGATCTGTGATGTGAAGGTTTTGTGATGGTTCCTCCTCTGATACTGACAGTGCGGACATGATCTTCAAGTGCATCAGTCTGGATGCATCCTGGAAGATGTTGAACAGTGTGAGAGAGAGAGAGAAAACAGATCTGACAAACTCCCAACTGATTTATTGAACCACTCTCCAATAGCAGCCTGTGTGGTTCTGCACCGTCACTTTGGAGTGTACTTGTTTGGTAGTTTCTGCCCAAAGTGAAACTTCTTTACTGTAGCCCAGAATTCAGTCAAAGGCCCCGTTGAATTCTATGCAGAAGTAATAGAACTCCGTTTAGTGTTGAAGGTGTTTTGTGCGAAGGGTTCACAGATTAAAGCTTTGTACAGTAGTACTTCTGCTTTTACAGAATCCAGCCTGATTTCAGCAAGATCGTTATCTGCTTGTGGTAGTAATCTATTCAGAGTATGATATAAACCCCCATATATTATTTGTTCTTGAGCCTGTTTGTTCCTCAGTGTTGTTGAGCCAAATGAAAATGACAAGAACTCTTCCAAGTTGGGTTACCTTGATGTAGTACCTTTATCTTGTTTGGAGCTTGTAGATGAGAACTGTTCTAAATTGTATTACCTTGATGTAATACCTGTGGTGGTGGTGGTGGGCGTTTGCTTTGTTTTGGTGGGGGGAGGTCAGTGGTGTTTGTATTTTTGTTTAATGAAAAATAATGTTCTGAATTAAAAAAAACAAAAACAATGATGTGCCAGTAATTGTGACATCAGTGATTTGTATATCGTTTAATGAAAAGATAGTATTCTGAAATTGAAAGAAGAAAAAAAAAAAAACATGTGCTAATAATTGTTACATCAGAGTGATTTGTCCATAGCTGTTCCGGTACCCGCAGTATGAGACCTACCCGTTGGAACAAGTTGCGGGGAAGTGTGTGGTGGTGGACCTCAATACATACTGTAAAGGGAAGCCCAAGGGTTTTGATGACAGAGACATCTACATCTGTGAATATCGACTGGACAAAAATGCACGGATCTTTACCAAGATAACCAAAAAGTGAGTGCTGTATGTGCTGAAGCTCTTTGAAATTGGTGATAGAAGTTGAGAGAATGTAAAGACAGTTAATTCATCTGTATTGCATACTGGTTATGCCTGATCCACCAAATGCCTCAAGCTTTACTATACAGCTTTTAGAGAACGTTGGGTTCCTTTAAGCCCGCTGCTGCACAGATTCGGCATGTATATATGGCTATTCCTGTAATATACTCAGAGGCATAAAAAACGCGAAAACAAACTGTATAGAAATTTTGATGTAATTTGGCTACCGATTCCTTTGAACTGGTAATAGAAAGTGAGAAAAAGCAATCGAACACCGCAAAAGTGTCCTTTCAAAGTTCATTCTGGTAGAAAATAAGGTCACATGAACTTGACCTTGACCCTGTGTTAACAGCAGAATGTCAGTATCTGGTGTGACCACCTCGAGCATTGATCACAGCTGTGCACCTGCGGTACATCGAGCGCACCAGAGTGTTGGTCTGCCTCTGGGGGACTTGCCACCACACCTGGCCCACAGCAACAGCAAGCTGAGCTGCTGTCTGGGGTCTGGGGTTGAGCTGGTTCAACTGCCTCTGAAGGGCATCCCAGAAATGCTCTATTGGGTTAAGGTCGGGAGAACGGGCTGGGTGAGGCAGCAGATTGATGTTGTTCTGCCTCAGGAAGTTCTGCGTAGCACGGGCAGTGTGCGGCCTTGCGTTGTCCTGCTGAAACAGGTTCTGTGGATGCCGCTGGAAATGCGGCAGGATGTGGGGCCTCAGAACTTGGTCGATGTAATGAACAGCAGTGACCCCGTTACCACGTCCTGGACCCACATTCTGGAAGATGACTGGCCCAATACGGCGATTTATGCCGATAGCCCCCCAGATCATGATGCTTTCACCACCCCATGGGTCCCTTTCGGTGATGTTGGCATCCGTGAAGCGTTCCCCCCGCTCTTCTCCAGATCCGGATGCGGCCATCGCCTGGGTCGACGCAGAACCGGCTTTCATCACTGAAGAGGACTCGGCCCCAGTCCCGATGGCGCCAATGCACGTGGATCTGTGCCCACTGCAGACGGTTCTGGCGATGCTGGAGTGTCAGGATAGGTCGCCGGGCTGGACGCCTGCATTGGAGACCAACTGTGTTCAGTCGGCGACGCACGGTCCTGTTGCTGATTGGCCTGCCATGGTTGCCGACGGTGTTCCTGGCTGTGTTGGCAGCGGTTTGTAAGGCTCCCGTCGATGCTGACGAAGAAGATGGCGGTCTTGGGCTGCTGTGGTGACCCTCGGTCTGCCGCTCCTCGGTCTGTCATCAGTGGTGTTTCTTGCTTGAAAGCGGTCCAGAAGGCGATAGACGGTGGAAATGTGGACTCCGAATGCGATAGCGACCTGCCTCATTGGAACCCCGGCCTGCAGTTGCCCCATTGCTATGCAACGATCTTGACGAGAAAGTCTCGGCATTATGTTGGCGCCTCTGGAAGGGATGATTTGAACTTTTTGGGGTTTGGAAATTTATAGCCCCACAATGGGGGCCACATTGAGTTGCAATTCACATTGATGCACGTGGCGTAGGTAGTCCACATGGCAAATGCACTCCTCGTGCCAAAAACGCTGACCCGGCAACATTCACCCACTGTTACGAGGTTACAACCGGCCAAGACACCACGTACTGCTAATGTTGCACGTGCCAACGACATTGCTTACGTCCTGTTCACAATGTGAACAATCGTGCACTGTCTCTATTTTTTCGCGTTTTTTATGCCTCTGAGTATACTTTCATATGTTTGGCTATTCCTGTAATACTTTCATATGTTTGGCTGTTCATGTAATACTTTCATATGTTTGGCTATTTCTGAAACACTTTCTGAGCAGCTAATTATATCTATTTATATGTATAGATTCAAAGCAGACTTAGCTCTTCCTATGGCAAGCTGTTGGATACAACTAACCATCTGAAGTATCAAGTCAGCACATGTTTGGAAATGCTGCTTACAGAACAAGTCATGTTGTTTATAAGTCAAACCAACCATTGAAGCCACATCAAGGAATGTTTGATTGAACAGCTAATCACTTCTACAGACATGCCTACTGTCACGGAATAGCCGTATTTGTTATGGAAAAACGTGAAAATCGAGGTTTGTTACGGTCAGGGATCGCGTGTTCCGGAAAGAAGAAAAAAAAAGAAAACGAAATCAAATGAGTGGACAATTTTTCACAGAGGGACAAACCGGATGACGGTTAGGACGCTTGAATTCAAGCGCTGTGCGCATGCTCACACGGCCATATCCGTCGACGAAACATACAGAAGGGAGCCGAGGTTCAGAAAAAGAGCGCTCGATCATCAAACATGGCTTGCATCAAGACTGCGAAGCGAGTGTGCGAGACAGATGATGAAGATACTCGAAATGGACCCCAGCGGCAGCCGCAAAAAAACCCAAGATAGCCGTCGGAAGGTTGAGTGTTCCTGAAAATTTTTGAAATTTTCAATTTGTTCCTGATTTAATAACATCTGTTCCTGATAGTAAGATTTTGGGGTAGGCATGTCTGCTTGTAGCTATCTATTGTATTAATTCAGCAAATTTGGCCCTTCATTTAACTCGGCATGCTTCTGTTTGTGAACAAGAGAAAAATTATTGGTAAGAAACAGCTGTATTGCATGGCAGATTAAGTCCGACTAAAGCCAGACTTGTGTTGGTGGTGTGATACTGTGAGGTGTCGCTGCATAGGTTTCTGTGATGTGTTGTTCACCTTTAATTACTTGAATACCTTTGAAACAAACTAATGACTCGGCCAGAGAGGCTTGGGTAAATGTACATCTAAAAGAGGAGACTAGACTATAAAAATAGTATAACAGTATGCAGCATTAAATAGGTTTTGATTCACGTATTATGTTTTTAGCCAGTTTTTTAAAAATCTTTTTAAATCAGGGATGAAAACTCCTCCGCCGTTTCCGCAGTCTCCGCCGTTATTTTTTCGCATCTCCGCCAAAAGAAAAAGTCTCCGCCGAAAAATTATTCGAAGAATGATGCTCAGAAACGATCTCAACTTGTCTGCACAGCGAATTTCTTCTCTGTCGGTAATGTTCTCAAACGGCGTAGTTCTCATTCTGTTTCCTTCCAGTATCATTTCTCATCATGGCGTCGATTCACGGTGAGAGTTTGCCGCCAGTGAGTATAAACAAAATGAAAAAAAGAAAGAAAGAAGTATGTGAACCACTAGAAGACCGAGTGGCAGCAGAAGGACGTGTGTGACCGCAGAGTCGCGGATGTAATAAGAAAACATGACAAAGACGGCGAATTTGAAGTGTTTTGCGAGCCTTGCCAAAAAACGTGTCTGCTTTGGTAGTCGTGGCTTTGTGGCAATCAGAGATCACATCCAGCGTCCCAGTCACCAACAGAAAATGTGTGTGTTTCCCACACCATTACAGCATGTTTTCAGATCATTGGGTATGCAACAATCTACGTTTAATTTCCAAAGATAGTTTGACTCCTACTCTAAGTACTTCCACTCGTAGAGTCTTCAAAGCAAGGGAAAAACGTCAAAGTGACGAAAAGAATATAGAAGAACAAATGACATCAAAATAAACTGATGTCACAACAGTATTGTGTAACACTTTTCCCTTGGTATAATGCAAACGTTTGCTACATTTGTTAGGTGTCTGCTAACAGCCCCCCTATGAAATCCTTTTCCACCAGCCCACTCCCCCCACTACAGAAATACTTCCTCTACTCCTCCTCCTTCTCCCCCAACCCCCACCCTCACCCCACACACTTCACCCCCACACCCCCACCCCCGTCCCCACCTCACACCCCCCCCCCCCTCCCCCACACACACACACACTTGTCAAGAGGTGGGGGGGGGGGGGGGTATGATTAGTTGTAAGAGGAAAGTTGGGGGGGGGGGGGGGGGGTGTACTGTTTGTTTTTATGTCATTTGTTCTTTTTTGTGTTTAGTGTTTCCTGACGAAGGGTCTAAGGCCCAAAAGCTTCAGTTTTTTTTTTAAAGGACTTAAAAGTAATCATTTTTCATATTGTGTTTATTGAAGTCCAGCAGTCGTTTTCATACATCTGATTTACTTAGTTTGATTTCCCACTCTGATTTACTTATCTACAGGCCTTATTCTTTATGTCCTGAAAGCACTGTTTGTCAAATTTTCTTTAGCTAGAGTTCTGAGGATTCATCATACTAAATGTTTGTCTCAATTGACATAGTTTCTTTCCACATCAGTCTCGGTCTTCATGTGTTGAAAGCTGTTCTATAGAATGAGTTGTTTAGAAGCAAGAAAGTAATTTCTAAAGATTTTTATGCCTTATTTAATACAAAATATGCTTCAGCTTCAGGGGGCGCCGCCCCCCTGACCCCCGCCGGGCTGTTGCCCATGTACCCCACTGGGGGCCCATGGTGAAGCCCCAGATCTCCGCCAATCTCCTCTTTTTTTTTTTAAACTGTTTTCATCCCTGTAAATGACTCTGTAATCCTTATTCAGTGGATCTCTGGTTTGATATTGCACTATATTCATAATATCTGAATATTTTTTTTTAAAGTATTACTCTATATTTTTATACAGGTTTCCAATCAACATCAAGTCATTTTGCTTTGACAAGTATCCAAAACGACTTTGCCCCAAGAGAACCTATGTGGTAAGTAATTTTTTTACACCATTGTTCTTGACCAAGCCGCAACATTTGCTGGTTGATGATTTACCCATTACTTCATTGTTAGTTTTATATTTCAGCTTAGCTTATTTGCATTCAAAACCACTTTGAATTAGAAACAGAGAAAAAAAGAATGTGTGTACAAACTTATGTGAACAATTCATGTATCACTGATTTGTTGTTAAATTGTATATTGATTTAGAATCTCAGTTACTCCATTAATATGACCAAAACTTGTATCAGGGTTCGTAGCGTTTGGGAAAGTTTGGGAAAGTTTGGGGAAAAAAGATGTTATTTTCCAGGCCCTGGAAAGTCTTTGAAAAATAAGAAAACATGAATATGGTTTGTGAAAGTTTGTGAATTTAGAGTTATGTCACCAATATAAAATATCCACTCCGAAAAAAATCGGGGACCATGAAATTTTAACATACAAGAGGAAACAACTATAAAATATAATAAATGCGATCGGATGAACCGCAGCGAATTGAGTAGCAGACGAACTCTCGATTTCAAGCGCAACGCAAGTTACTTCCCTTGGAATATCCGGGTCTCTCAGAGAAAACAAAATGCCGGACCAGTGCGTTTTCAACGAGCTGTGGCTCGAAAATTCGACTTACAAACGATGGCTGCGGAAAAATGCTGGCAACAAGTGGTCTGCGTACTGTGCAGCGTGCAGAAAAAACATCGATATTGGATCGATGGTGAAGGAGCCCTCATCAGCCATAACGGCGGTAAGTCAATACAGTGTTCATCGCGTGGGATCACCGGTCACATTCTCTTGGTCACAGGAAGAAAAATGAGACGAAGACGGAAAATGATTTTTGGTGAACCTTTTGTTTCAGTAGTTAGCCAAGCTATCCAAACGCTCTCCCATCAGCCATACCTCAACCTACTTGATTTTTTCATTTCTTTTTACGTTGTTCAGGTTGACGTTTTTGCCCTTTAAAAGAAAAGAAAAAAGAATGTGACCATGTGACCTGCGCTTTGAAGGAAACACTGTTACAAATATTGCCAGAATTTGCAAAGTGGTGATTACCTCATGCTCTACTGCAACTACTACTAGTACTACTTCTTTCTGTTCTAATACTGCTTCTCCTAGAACTTCTGCTCTGATATTATTATACTACTACTAGTACTTACGCTGTTTACTACCACCACTGCTACCCACTATTTTCATTCATACTATTTTTAATTATATTTTTAAAAGGTTGGGAACAATACTAATAGGAAATATTCATGTGAACTTATAATCATGTTATAATTAATACTAATGTGAAATGAAGATAGTATTTCTTTCCATATAAGAGTACATAATTGTAAATGTAATAGTGATTTTTTTTAAAAGTTAATACCATTAATAGCAATTGATATAAAACAGTAAGTTATACTGGTATTTATTTCACAATAACAAGAACATTCATTTTAATTAATATTTAACAGTATATTGACAGAATTTTATAATGATCAATCAATATTTACAATTTTTTATAAAATTTCTGATACAGATATAGCAGTAACATCATACACTCTCTTTAAACAATGTTAAAGACATATAATTGTGACAATAATTAGGATGATAATGATAATAGTGATAATGATTGTGATGATTATAAAGATTTTGCCTACTAGTAATAATAAAATTGATATGATGATAAACAAGAACGATTTTTGGTGTCTTGATTAAAACTTTTATAAACACAAAAGAAAATTTGTATTTCAGGTGCAAAGCACAAGAAGAATGTGGCTTCCATTGACAAAGTGGTTGCACCCATTGGTGACTTCATGGCATCCACAGCAAGAAGTCTTCCACAACCAGCTCCTCCTCTGTTGTACCAGTGACATCTTCAGAGGTTCCCGTCTCATCAGCTGCAACGCAGAAAGAAAAACAGTGTGGTAGTTTGGCATCGTACGTGTCTGGCACAGAAGTGTTGAAAGCCGAGGTGTTGTGGGCAATGAAGTGCATAACATCCCATTACAGTATGAAATCATGTGATGGCATGAAACAGCTGTTTCAAGCCATGTTTCCTGACAGCAACATTGCTGCAGCGTTTTCCTGTGGAGAAGCAAAAGCAAGATACTTGTGTACTTTTGGTCTTGGGCCATATTTTTCATCCGAGCTTACAAAACAAGTAAAGGCAGCAGAAAACCATGTGCTTCTTTTTGATGAAACGCTGAACCAGAATCTCCAGGAAAAACAGTTGGATGTGTATGTCAGATTCTGGATCGTAATTGTGTTCTTACAAGATACTTTGACTCCAAATTCATTGGTGTGATAACGAGGAACTGTTCTGTTAAAAGGTAATCTCCACTACAACACATTGGCTGCCTTTGGAATTGACAGTTGTTGTAAGTCTTGTGACATATAGGACAGAATCCATTGATTCATTTTTCAAACAACGGCAGTGCATTGTGGCTGAAAAAAAAGGAATATAATAGTTTACATTTTCTGTGGTCATCACAAACAGACAATAATAAGGCTAGAAGATTGGTGTGATAACAAGGAACTGTTCTATTAAAAGGTAATCTGTCTGTCTGTTGTGTTTTGTGCTTATTTACATGTCCCTTTTATCTACCTAACTTCAGTTTTAGGGCTGCTTAAATAAAATAAAGGTCTTTGAAAAATCCAGAAAGTGGTTTTGAAAGTTTGGGAAAAGTTTGGGAATTTTGGGATGCTCCTAGGCTATGAACCCTGTGTATACAATTTGACAAAGTTTTAACCTTGAAGACATTTCTTTCGCATTTATCATAGACAGTTATGCCTTGAAGACATAGGCCTCTTTTTAAGTTAATTCCCTTTCAAATTTACTTCAGACAGAAATCTTATTCTCTGTGGTGTGCGTGCGCACGCACGCATGTGTGTGTCTGTGTGTGAAAAATCAGTGTACATTCACTTTGTTTCTTATGGTGTTTGAATTCCCTAAAAACATCAATCATGTATGCCATTTTTATGCTCTCCTTTTTGCAACAGCAGACACCTTTCATGAAGTTTCACTCACAACACACACACACACAAACACACACACACACACACACACACACACACACACACACTTCCCTCCAGTTCCTGTGTCATTGAACCTGTAAACTAAAACTATTTTGTTTTTTAACATGGTATCTTTTCAGTTGATTTATTTAGAGTTCCAGACCAACATATAAAACTTGGGTACTGTTTGAAAGAGGAAAAGAAAAAGACAATCACTGCAAGTTCAGCTCACATCAAATGATGATTAAAAGTTGGAGTCATGGATGTAGTTTACTGCGCATGTGTCTATGTCTTTTTATGTTTATAACTGACTTTTTGTGGACACTTGCCTTCATTTCAAAAATCCGTAATCCCACTGAAAAACTACATGGACACCCAACTTCGTTGTCATCATGGACACTGCCACTGAAGTTTGAAGCAAGTGGAAACACTCATGCAGACTATATTGCCCTTGCAGCTGTTGTAATTGATTCACCAGTGCATGGCTGCAGAATCATTGACAGTTATGTTCAATGGACAGTCCACTTGGACAGAACAGAAGTGAAAAAGTGAAGAAAAAAAACGCATGAAGCTTCATCTTTTAAACTTTGCGGAATATCTGTAACCATTCTTTTGCAGCAAAGGAACGCCACTCATGATGGCAAGCAGAAGCAGATTCACTCTTGTGATGGGAAAACTTTTATGAGGCATATTTGTGCATAACTTTAAAAAGAAATTATTTCAGTAAAACAATGTAAAAACATTGAGATTCGTGGCTGGGTGGGGGATAGGTTTGATCAACTTCTGGTGGGGGCAAGGGGTTTCCCACCTGCTATGAGTGGTTGTCACATGCTTTTACCAGCATAAGCTTGCTGACCATGCAAGCCAGCGATGGAAAACATGCAGATAAATTAAAACTCTTCAGCAGTAAAAAGTTGTCACAGTCGTCGTATACCTAAAGAATCAAAGGTGCACTCTACGGCCTTTGAACGATGTTGCTGTCTCACTACAGCTGTTTTGTCAATCAGTGAGGTGGTAGTGAGGCACATCTTAGCAAAACTGAATGTTCTGTCAGACTCTCCAGGAAGGGACAGGTCCTTCCCTTGGAGTCGATGATAAATGAATCGGTAGTTCTGTCACGCAGACCTCTTAGTCACCAGATGGGACAGATAACTCGCAGTTTTTTTTGTCTCCTTTTCCACACCCATCAACCTTCGCTGTGGATGCTCTGGTGATCTCATGGGAAGGGATGTTTGTTTATGTCCTCCCCCCCCCCCCCCCCCCCCCCCCCCCCCCCCCACCACCACCACCACCACCATTTGAGTCTCTGGTTCGTGAAGCGTACAGAGACATTCTCATGTGAATTTAAAGCGGAAGAAACAGGTCTTAAGTGTGCATGCTTCCACCATCCTTTTTGATATTCAGGCATTTATGTGGACAGATAAGTTTGAGAAAAAGGAATTTTATTACTAAAAGTAGTTTTTAAATAATACACTTAACTGTCCCAAAACTGGCATGCTGTCCAACCTTCCCGTTTAGTCGAGGGAAAAAACTGGAAATTGAGGCAAGGTTTAGTTCCCTTTTTCATGATTTTATTTTTTAGGAGATCCTGACAGTATGGTGCTGTTCCACGCTAAGTGTGGGTTAGGTATTTGTTTTTATTGTAACACTACTTTTTAGCAGTAAAATTGCTCTTTAAACAGATTTTCCGTAATTTAACAGAAGTTGGTACCATTACTTTTCTTAGCGAGTGTAAATTGATGTAACTTCATTTTTTTTAAATTATTTTACCGCAAGTTTGCCCAACTGGCTCACTTGCCATCCACCATTACTATGCACTTTGTTTGTTGTTTTAATGTACAAGATGGAAAGCGGCTTGATACCCCCAAATAGAATTGAAATCAGGTTTATTTATGGCATGGAAACATCACATTACCTGGTTGGACCATAGTCCACACAGATTTCTGTTCCAAGGTGAGCAAGTTAGGGAAGCTTATGATGGGTATATGTTTTTTTATAACACTGGCCATGACTACATTAGGGCAGATACATCTGTTTAATGAGTTAATCCAGTACATTCTCTCCTTCCCTCCTCCAGCTCTTTCCCCATCCCTTCCCCACCTTCACTCCACCATGCACACGCCATTTCTGTGATACCCTCCAGTGTCCTCTTCTTACCTGCCCTTCTGTCCTCATACACTCGCTCTGAACACACTGCACTGATGATTATGAAATATTTCAAATAAGTTTGTTGCCACCATGCAAATAGATTAATTGATCTTTTCAGCCTCATGTTGTGCCACAAGAGTACCTGCGTCGTGGCTCTGCTGACAAAAACGCAGATAGCCGGAACTGCTCCAAGTCCTCGGCTTCTTCCATGGCCGGTGGGCTGTGTAAGAACGAGAGTCGATCGGACTTGAAAGACGACAAGGGTGACAGCAAACTGGAGGGCAGGGCAGACGGCAAACTGGAGGCCAAGAGTGAGGGGAGAGGGACAGGAAGATGGAGGAGAGGGAGGCCAAGAGAGTCCATCTGGACAAGGAGGAAGTGATGAGATTCACTCTTTGCGAGGATAAGGTGATGTATGCTTTCAATCATGCATGTGTTGCGCTTGTAGGGTTGGTTGCCTGTCAGTCTGTGCATTCACGCATACACTTCAGTATAATTGAAGACTTGATGAGTTGGAGTGTATGTGAATAAAACAGGTTTCATAAATGACCAGTACGTCAAACACTTGAAACGTTTTGGCTCCTGGTGGTGGTAGAAGATCTGATTCCAAGATGCTGGACTGTGCAGCTTTATACCTTTCAGCAGCTTGGCCTTGACCTGCTGTTGGCAGCGCTTTGTCACTAGCTTTACCACTCCTGGACCCTATATCCTTTTCTTGAACATCGACTTCCCTGACCTCTGCCAGATTCAGAATTGTTATTGCTTGGCTTTCCTGATCACGTCGGCATCTGTGGCAATGAGATGGTTGACCAGGTGGCCAAGATGGCACAGGTATTCCAGTCAGCCTGTCCCTTACAGAGAGTTGAAACCCAAAGTTCAGAATTACGTCAAACATCAGTGGCAAGAGGAATAGTGAAAGCAGATTGATAGCAAACTGGTGCAGACTTGAGTGGTTTTTTACCATACGGAATTGGTGGCTAGATAGCAAACTGGTGCAGACTTGAGTGGGTTTTTTTTAACCATCCGGAATTGGTAGCTAGATAGCAAACTGGTCCAGACTTGAGTGGTTTTTAACCATCCAGAATTGGTGGCTAGATAGCAAACTGGTCCAGACTTGAGTGGTTTTTAACCATCCAGAATTGGTGGCTAGATAGCAAACTGATCCAGACTTGAGTGTTTTTAACCATCCGGAATTGGTGGCTAGATAGCAAACTGGTCCAGACTTGAGTGTTTTTAACCATCCAGAATTGGTGGCTAGATAGCAAACTCGTCCAGACTTGAGTGGTTTTTTACCATCCGGAATTGGCGGCTAGATAGCAAACTGGTCCAGACTAGAGTGTTTTTTTTACCATCCGGAATTGGTGGCCTGAAGGAAGAGACTGTGCTCTGCTGATTTCACACAGGCCAGCGTTTTTGTACTCATTTTTATCTTCTAAAGGGCGAAGAAGCTCCTTGGTGTATACCCTGTGATGAGTGTTTGTGAAGCACATTCTTTGGGAATGTTGGCTTTTGCATGATGTTCGCTGGAAGCATTTCACTGCAGACTCCATACAGACCTTGTTCAGAGACATCCCACCATATGTGATTTTTTTATTTCACTGCAGACTCCATACAGACCTTGTTCAGAGACATCCCACCACATGTGATTTTTTATTTATTTCAGTTTTAAAACAAGATAACACTTTTCATTTAATCTGAAACTGAATGGAGAAGAGTTAGGTTTTAAAATGATTTTTTATCTCTTTTGAAATGATTTGTTTTTGTTTTTAACAATTATACAGGTATGTTTTTAACAATTATACAGGTATGTTTTTAATGCGGTGACAGCCCTTCCATGGCCCTATGCGGTCGGCTGGGCTATAAGCAATATGACTTGACTCCCTTCTACTGCAGAATGGACAGAGCGATTGAAAAAGGAAAGAATCATGCAAAGACCGTACGGGCAAATAGACTGCAGAATGGATAGCTAGTGTCACTCTGACAGTGTGTACAGTATCACTATCAAGTAACCGTATAACAACAGCAACAAAACCTGTGGTTGAAAATCAGTGATATGTAGGGGGTAGGGAACAAAATGGTGTTCTGAAAAGTTCGTAGGGCGATGCTGTGCGCTTGTAACGATAGTCGAAACATCTTGTAACATGCTGTTCTGTTGTTTCTGCTGATATGTTATGGAATCAAGAGCAGCTGGTGTTTCAGGGCAGGGAGAAGGAGGGTGAGTTTTCTCGCTCTGTGCAGTTGTTATGATGATAGTAATGCTACATGCTCTTCTGTCTTAATTGTTCATACCATTTTAGAATGACAAAGAGGAGCTATTTTTAAGTATCAAGATGATGTTTGCTTGAAACTAACAAGAGGCAAAAGTTTGTTGTATGATGCGTGTCTTAATGAAAGCTACTAACGTTTTTGCGTTTCTGTTTGCAGAAAAATGCAAAGATGCAGAGACTTGAAAAATACCTGCAGAAACTTCAACCTGACAACACTGGCAAACAGAGAGTTGATTTATCTTATCTTCTGGAAGAATCTCTAGGGCGACGGTCCCGCAAGAAAACGGCCTTGTTTTTGTGACAGAGGGCGACTTGTGAGATGTAGATAGTAGCCATATGTGACTTGCATCATGACAAAGAGCTGGGCTGTCTGCCTGTGCTGATGAAGCAGGATGTACAGTGCCTGTGGGTGGTAACAGCTTCGTGAACAAGGACACAAGCAGAGGTCAGAACAGCTACAGCTGAGCAATCTCGGGTTTTGGATGCCATAGGGAATTCACATGATTGAAGCATTACTGGGAAAAACATATCATCTTGTGCAAGATGTGTAAACTGATACAATTATTTACAGTAAATTCTACCCGTCATTTGCATACACCAGTACTACAGGGTATCTGCTTAAAAAGAAAAAAAAAAGGGGTTAGCTGTTTAACGTTGTAGCATTTCAGTTGCCATATGATGGAGAACTTCCACAGAAAAGATAGGGGAAATCTGTGAAATCTGGCTGCCCAGGTTTCTGTAATTTGAAATGAAAATGAGACAGCTGAGTTGAGGCATGCCCTAGTTGTGCACTGACAGATACGATGAGGTATGAGGGTGCATGCAGCACGTGTCACCACAGACTTTGAGCTACGTTCAGTCTTTCCACAATGTGGAAGGAGGCACAGTATGTCAGAGGAAATGAAAGACTCACAAGAACATGAAGCAAGGGCAGCAATAGTATTTAGCTGTAGGTGCTCAAGATCATATGTGCATTGTACATTGTGTGTTTCTGTATGCTTGAATGAAATGTAATAGAGCAATCTCATGTGGGCCCCCCCCCCCCCCCCCCCCCCCCCCCCCCCAACCCTCCCTTTTTTTTGTGTCCCACCTGCGTGCATCTGCCATATTCCCTTTCTTTCCCAAGCAAGATCTGAGGGCTGACAAATGAACAAAGTGGAGACGAATGTTGAAGGGCAAATTGAAATGCCAAAGAATAGCTTTTTAGCACCAACTTGTAGTGCTTGTCAGGTTTTGTTACACATTTTTCTTGTTTTGCCTGATTTGTACTCTTTACTTTCTTCTGGTAAGATTTTCAGTGAACAAGTGAATACCTCATGCTCACTGTGTCTGTCCCGTAGTGTTTTGTGGTTCATACAACTGACGGTGGTTTGTGGTGATGGCTGAAGAGACTAAACACCGTGGCTTGAGTTGGAAAAGCTGAGGGAAGGGTGAGGGTGGAAGAGAGGAACGGAGGATCCACAGGAAGCAGCAGTGCTCAGCATTTGTCTTCAACGTTTCACTGCCTAGGCATGTGTGTGTTTACTAAGATGCTTATTATTGATGCATTGTATACATTTCTCTGTATATACTACGTGGTCCTATTAATGAACAGCCTTAAACAATGTAATCAAGAGAAGTCTGTTTTACGGCAGCTGCAGGTTTCTGCTCTCGTTTCTTATGCTGTGAAAGTTGTCATTGATTCTTGCTCTTGTGTGATGGAAGTTGTGTTCCATTATTTGAGTTATACGAGTGTTGGTGGTGTAGGTTTGTTTTCTGGATAGGTGCTGTTCAATGACTATGTTGCAGAATGTGTCGTTTTGTGAGAAAAGGGGGTTTTGTATTTAATATGTTCATTTGTGTTTTGCATCAGTTGTGCATTTCTTGGCATACCAGCTTGATGTTAAACAGTTTTATTGCTTTAAATAATTATTGCATTTATTTATCATCATGTCATAATACCTTAGACAATCTCTTTTGTGCGAGTGTGGTACATATTACTTTTTCCTGGAAAGAATGATGTTTCAATGCATTTAATCATAGCCACTGAATTTATGAATTGTAAATAGTGAATTACATGGGACATGCCTGTCCTAATTGTACAAGGAGAGAATCTGGATGTTTTAAGACAAATGTTTAAGGATATGACATGTTTGTCCCATGGGAATTAGCCAGATTTTCCATTTCTGTTGTCCGTTATCACAGCCTGTGTGGAATGTTGTGCAGTGTAGGATGGAATCATGTCCGTAGACCTGTGTACTTTGAGTCATGTGTGTATACATCCAAGCTGGCCTTGAAGGTCATTTCAGTGCTTGAGACGGGGAGCTTCAAACTGATCTGGCCACACCACTTGGACTTGGTTTTAACCTTTAGATAGTTCACAGCCGGAAATGTTGCTTGATTCCTTACTAATGACAGTGGAGATGATGATTGTGGAGATAAAATGAAATTACTCTCGGATTTTTAACTTGCGCTTGCTTTCATACACATGTTTGCACATACAACACTTTGAAAATGTTAACTTAAGTTCCAAGCATCACAAAAGCTGTAATAGCTCTATAAGTAAAAGCACAATGTGTCATTGATTGTTGGTTCTTTACATCCAGGATGATTTACAAGGTCTTGGGCCAATTGACATATTGTGTTTCTATCAATTGTGTTTTCTGTTCATTGCATTGATATACAAACTGCTGCTTTGCGCGTAATATGAATAGTGAAAGTAACCTTAGTGCTCGAGCGGAGAATAGTCATGGTAACATTGCTTACAAGATTTGAAATTAACATATCATGCAGAGGGAAAAGATTATGTCAATTAATGATTTTGTAGCAAAGAATGCAGGAAAGAAATCAGAACAAACTGGATTGTTTGCGGATGGGACTGTTGGAATTATAAGATAATCTGATAAGATGACCATAAATAGACTGTTGGAATTATGAGATGGTCTGATAAGATGGTCAGAAATAGACTGTTGGAATTATGAGATGGTCTGATAAGATAGACTGTTGGAATTATGAGATGGTCTGATAAGATGACCAGAAATAGACTGTTGGAATTATGAGATGGTCTGATAAGATGGCCGGAAATAGACTGTTGGAATTATGAGATGGTCTGATAAGATAGACTGTTGGAATTATGAGATGGTCAGATAAGATGACCAGAAATAGACTGTTGGAATTATGAGATGGTCTGATAAGATGGCCAGAAATAGACTTGAAATTATGAGATGGTCTGATAAGATGACCAGAAATAGACTTGAAATTATGAGATGGTCTGATAAGATGACCAGAAATAGACTGTTGGAATGATGAGATGGTCTGATAAGACTGTTGGAATGATGAGATGGTCTGATAAGATGACCAGAAATAGACTGTTGGAATTATGAGATGGTCTGATAAAATGACCAGAAAGTAGAAAGACTTGATAAAATGATCAGAAAGTAGAAAGACTTCAAGTGGTCAGGAAGTAAATGTGCTCATTATCGCCTAGGTTGGCAGCAGTGGGAAGATTTATAGAGACCACCCATTCTGAAAGTAAGTCCTCCCTACTCTGGCAGCTAAGTTGTGGATTGCTATCTGTAGGAGGGGTCACAAGGAATGGGTGAAGGGGTTATGGGTAGGGCTTTGTTTTTTGTTTTGTTTGTTTTTGTTTTTTTAGTAGCAAACTGGTTATTAACTTGATCATTTTAAATGGTGTGTGACAGATCAGTGTTCTGCACATAAGCCCAACTGCAACCATATCAAGGTTTATTGTTGTCTGTGTTGTTACTAGCTTTTTCGTAACTGTTATTACACACTCTCTCTCACACACACACCTTTCTTTTTTTGAGGCACTTGTATTATTTTCAGTGCCTCAGATGCAAAATGCTCTTAAGTGTGAATTGATTTTGTACAAAAGTTATAATCAGATTTTCCCTCAGCTGGCTTTCAATTCTAGCAAATGTGAAGATTGTTATTGTCATTGATTTAGGATTTTTTTTAAAAATTTAATTTATTTATTGTTTGCAAGTTTCAATGGATTAATTGATGTGTAATGACTTACAACCACGTTATTGTTAACAAGAAACAACACCAACCAACAAACCACAATTATATTGAACATGTCAGTGCGTAATCTGGTTTCTGAATGAAATTGTGCTACTACTGTATTGACTATTTTGAACTGAGAAATCAAATGGTGCTATTTTCAGATCCTAAGTGTTTTGCAATTTGGGGACTCCTGCGGCTACAGTTAATGGGACTTCATATTTTAGTTAGAAAGTACGATTGTGGTTTTATTTTGTATACATGTCTGTCAGTAATAAGTGTAAATCTTTCTTTCCGCTTTGCTCACTGTAGATTTGGCAACAAGGCAGAGTAGTTTGATTTAGTTTTTTTAGATACATATATATGTAAAGAAACGTTATCAACTTGCCTGATTTTTGTTGTTGCATTCTCGATTGGAACAAATGAAGGGAAGCAGAAGTATCTATCGGAGCATTGTTGTTAGGAACAGAGTACAGAACATGGAAATTGCAGGAAGGAGATAGGTGTAGATAAGGTAACCAACACACAAACATCTCCATTCCTCAAGGTGTTACCAGCTCCTGTGTTGATGGTGTTTACAATGGTAGTAGCATGGCTTAGAAGTTCCCCCTTTCCTTTCCTCAGGGAGTTTCTATACCTGGATGTAATGTGTACATGAAGCAGAACAGCTGCAGTCATCCCGGAGGCACTGGCAGTCCTTGTAGTCCCTGTGAATTCCCTGGCTGATAACGGCTTCTTTCTCACACCTCTACTGGTCTCAAACATGTTACTCATTCCCGACTACTTAATTTCAATCTCAGCCAGTGTGTGATCTGCACTCTTTTCTTCTTTGATGTGTCTTTGTTAGCTGGTTGCACCACTTTCGGTTGTTTTCACTGTGTGTGGAGAAAAGCTGGAGTAGGCTGTGTTGAGAGAAAGAGAGACTGCAGCCCCCTTCACAGTTGTACATAGGACACTCTGTGACCTGAAGATGTCGGAATCGGTTCTGTGCGTGGTCAGAGTTGATCAGCAGGATGTTTATACGTCATGATAGAAGTATATTTGGGTCTGATGTGTCTTGATGGTCCCTCACTGATTGCATTGCGAGATTAGCGAGTTGTAGCTTTGCTATTACCGTGTTGGAGAAGACTTCAGCGTGTGTGTGTGTGTGTGTGTGTGTGTGCATGTGACCGTGTGATTGACAGATGTAAGTGGCAGCACTGTAACCCTGTCTTCAAATCTATGCAAACTGTTAATGATGGATCCACTTCAAGTTGGGACACTACAGTCCTACACCTGTGGATTGAGCTGTAGGCTGGCGGTGGAGAACACAACTGGCAGTGTGTGTACAGCCAGCCCTGGATGCTCTTTTTCTCCAAGGAGTGAGTGGATTTGCTGTGAATATTGGCATGTCCTTGGAAAGTTATGTGCATATTTTGGCTTGATTCGAGTTGGCTACATTTTTTCAACATACTGGATATATATGTGAGTTTATTTTTAAATTTATTTTGGTGGTTCAGTGTTCATAGTAGAATGTGCAGTATATATATTTTTTTTAATTCAGTATTTAAAGATCCTTTTATCAACCGAGTGTTCTGGGTAGGGATGCAGGGCTGGTACAGGTCTGGATAGTATCTATTGACATGGGTGTGTGTGGGAAACCAGAATTTTAGTGTGTCTGTGCTGTTTTGATTTTGCATTTCTTTAACCCTCTTGTACTCACACCGGGAGTAGCAGCAGGCGCCTGTAGTTTCCATTCCGGGGGCTACTGGGATTCGTCGACAGGAATTTTCCATCTCACACTGACCATCGCTTAACACATGCACAGTCGCAGACAGTAACTAGGAAGACTTGGGCATGGTCCAATCATGTCTTGGCACTATTTTTGGGTGCGGGAATTGCACGTTTTCATTGATAAAAGGAAGGGAAAAAGTGAGTAACTGTGTGAATGAAACTGACTGGCTTTCACAGTGGCTACTTTCATGTCTGCTACGAACGACAAAGAAATGATCGATTACTTGCAAGAGGAGTTAGATCAGATTATTGTCAAAGTGGAGAAGTTTGAAAGAGAGTTGGAAAATGAAAGTGACAGATGTAGGCTGTGGTGATGAAGATTTCTTTTTGTTTGTACCTGGTTTTTTTTTTTTTTAAGACTGCTGCCGATGAAACAAACAGGTATGCAAGAAAAAACAAGCTGCAAAGGGCGCACCTGACCCTCTTTGGTTCACCTGAAGAAATGTGAGCCAATCTTTCTCTGTTGATTATGTTGGGGATAAAGTGTCAGCCATGTCTGTGGTGCTACTGGTCTAGTGTAAGTGTTTTTTCTGTCAAGTGCCCCTTTGCTGGCCTAAGAATGGTTGTTTTCGCAACTATCATGGCCAAAACATAGGAACAGTAATGCAGCTGTGATGTTTATTTTTGTTCTTCATACCTGTGTTTTTCAGTGACAGTTGCGACTGACTGTCATTTAGTTGTAAGTGTGTACAGCGACACTGTATTGTGCAACTGAAGACTGTGGACATGTGTAATCAGCTGTAGTTTGTAGAACTGCAAAGGCTGATGAAAACACTACAACATATGGAGTATTGAAAGGTGACCGAGTTCAGTATTGTGTGTAATAAGTGACAAGTTTTGTATGACATTGGTTGGACAACCAGTGGGACCTGTACTGCCAGACAGTGGATGGATCACGTCAGGTAGGCCTAAGATTTCATCTTACTCTAACAACTTGTATCAGCATGGTATTGTGCATGCTTGCATGCTGTAAAATTGATTGTCACCATGAAATGTCACGTGTCTGGTGACAATTTGGTGACAGCGACATGAGCTATGTCTCTAAGACAGACAAAAATAGTACAAAATACAGTGCATGATCTTATAAAATTGCCTGCCCATTTTTTCTCCTAGAGGTTCACACACATTCCCCTTAAGTTATCAATCACACATACCCATTTTTAGGCTGAAACCTGTAAACGAATCTGAAATCTAGGGGAAGTTTGCAGTCAGAGAAAAGGAGTACAAGAGGGTTAAAGCATTCTTGCATCAGTCTTGCAGAACAAAATATGCTGCCATATGTTTTTGGAGGCAGTTACCATGACCCGACAGCTTTACATTATCAAAACATGCAGAATTCATACGATTTTGCGCATCAGTTGCATATGTTTGATTTTGTCGTCGGTGAGAGTTGCCAAGAGCTATCTGCCTTGCAACTAGGTGTATGTAGTGCGATTGATGTTGGTTCTTTTTTGGTCTTCCAGAACCAGTCAAAAAAGATGTAAGCTTGGAAAATTCAGAAGAGGTCAGACCGGGAAACAATGATGTAGGAGTGAAAAAAAAGTACCAAATAAAACAAAAAGACTACATAATTTACACCTACATGTAGGAGTGAAAAAAAAGTACCAAATAAAACGAAAAGACTACATAATTTACATCTACATGTAGGAGTGAAAAAAAGTACCAAATAAAACAAAAAGACTACATAATTTACATCTACATGTAGGAGTGAAAAAAAGTACCAAATAAAACAAAAAAGACTACATAATTTACATCTACATGTAGGAGTGAAAAAAAGTACCAAATAAAACAAAAAGACTACATAATTTTACACCTACAGGTAAAGGACATGAGTGTATTTAAGTAGATGTATATAGATGACCAAAGTGTCGCATTGAAATGCCCGTTATCAGTGGCTTAAACAATTTGGGGGTATTGTTTCAACATGAATATAAGATTTATTTTGGCTTGCAAAGATCTGGCTAGGAGAGTTAAAGATACTTTGTACAACACTAGTCCAGTTGTATGTGTTAACTTTAGATGTCAGAATGTGTGTGTATCATGGGTTGGTTTTCATTGGTGTGTGTAATTGATCAAACAGTATGAAACTGATTTGCAGGTAAAATCTTCAGGCAGAAATTTTGGTACCTCACATTCACCCATGTGTTTAGTTGCTGACTTTCTGGGTAAATCGTAAATATACTGAACACAAATCACTATGTTGCTTTTCCTTGGCAGAAAACAAGAGGAGATAAGCACCGTTTTCTTCTTTTTCTTTTTTCCTTTTTAACAGACCTGTCCACCATAGGTTAGGGGTTAGTCCAGAGAGCAGAGAAATGGTCAACACGGTAGTAAAAGCATCAACCTTGTGTGTTCAGAAAGAGAAACAATTACTCAGCATTAAGTTCTCATGGCATTATTACGCTTGTGTAAAATGTGCTGGCTTTTATTTGATGGTGCCATCGTTTTAGTGCCTGTTCACATGGAGTTTCCAGTCACACAGACAAGCTCTTGTAGGTGCAAGCTGGAACATTGTACTAATGAACAGTTGTTTTGCCTCTAGCATTTCTATCTTATAGTGTATGTTGACAGTTGAACAAAGGAAAAAACATGTAAGAAATGAATAAGAAATGAAATGTGTTTACCTATTGTTGATACGCATATTGAAACGTGCATTGCTACTGAACAAAGAATGCATTAAAAAAAAAAAAAAAAAAAAAAAAGGGGGGTTTCAACAGGATGAGTGTGCTGAATGGTTGTCAGTAGACCACATGGCAGGTTAATCAGTCTCAAAGTTTTAATTTCTCAACAACAATGGTTAAAATTCAAAACCGCACATTTCATATAAAAGCAGGAAAGCACATTTCTTCAGTTTGCTCGCTTCAAGTCCCCTCGGATGGTACTAGTGGATGGATAGCATTGTTGACACGTGGCACAGCACCCACCAGTTGCCTTTTCAATGCTGCTCATCTCGGTTTAGACTCTACAGTCTGTGATATCAATATTGCGATTATGACTGTGAAAACGAGCGAATCCCTGAAAATAGTATAGAAATTTCCTCATCCTAGTTCCCAGTCCTTGCTCTTAAAAAAAAACATTAGGCTGTTGTAGCCATTGATGATAGTGAGATATAAAGTGACGTCAGAAATGACCGTCGCCCCAAACATTTTGCTGTCTGTTATTGTCCTGTGTCCAAGACACGATCCAATTCACTGGGTTTTTTTCTTCACTGTCAGTCTTTGTCCTGTGTCTAAGACATGATCAACACATTCTGAAACCTAACCCGTTCAGTGCCTAAAAATAGTACAAACAAAGGCTTTCCCAGTGCCAGGGAAATCTAATGATTTGGGGGTAATAATTAACAAAAAATTCTAGCTCAGAAACTACAAAAGATAGAGAAATGAAATCTATATAATTTTTGAAGGAAATTGAATGAAGATTTTGAATCTGGGCTTCTTTCGTTTTAATTTTGATAATAAAAAAGTATTTAGGCATTTAGATTTGGATAGATTTTTTTGCACGATCAAAAACATATGTATTTACCACTACATCTTCACATCCAAACAAGAACACAAAGCAAAAAAGTTGAAAATAAAGTTTGTATTGTCACACTACACCTGTAAATGAAAGTAAAACAGTTTAGAAGTCTATCACGACGCTCACACTCTATGCAAACTGACCAGTCCACGACCACGCCCCCCCCCTCTCCCCACCACGCCCCCTTGCTGGACTTCAACCCTCTCTTTCACCCCTCATCTTCCCCTACCTTTCCGTCTGCACCATGTCACGCCGCGAGCAGGCCACGCTCCCCTCTCGGGCTGACTTTCACATCACTGGACACCGGCACGCAGTGCAGAGTACACACTAGGCTAGCTCGTTCGACGCTGGCAAGCCGTCGGCTGAACACACACTGAGGTCACAGAGCCCTACTCAATAACTGACGAATATGGTCGGCAATTCCACCACTATCATCATCTCGCCTTCATGCTCGAGTGAGTCGTTGAATAAAAGATTATTGTCTTTGTCAAAAATCATCAGCAGAGTCTGCTCAGCTGTGTAAATACGTTGATTTGGTTGCTGGGCTTGTCGAAGGTTGCGCCGCCATCTTTGCAAGCGAGACGAAGTGCTGGCTGGTCATCCAGTCAGTGATGAGAATAAATGGGCTTTCTCCTCACGTGTGGTCATTTACATATTATTTTAAGACTACAGACATATAAGGCTTTCTACGCACACTCTTTGAGTCCGTTGATAGAAATAGTAACGAATGAAAATTCAAGAAAAATGCATGACATCAGTGGACGGCCCATAGGCACTGGGAAAGCATTTTTACTTCGGCGTCGACTGACTGCCTATAGGCCATTGATGATAGTGAGATATAAAGTGACATCAGAAATGACCGTCGCCCCAAACATTTTGCTGTCTGTTATTGTCCTGTGTCCAAGACACGATCCAATTCACTGGGTTTTTTTCTTCACTGTCAGTCTTTGTCCTGTGTCTAAGACATGATCAACACATTCTGAAACCTAATGGATTCTATTCTGCTCCAAATATACAAGAGGGGCTCGTTTACTAAATTAAGTGTGTATTTTTTACAATAGTGAACAGCTTCTAACCTGCCACTCTGAAATGTTTTTTTTCTCTTTCAACACAAAGGCTAACAAACAAAATTATATTCAAAAACAAAACATAACAAAAAGTGTAAAGAAGTAACTTTGATTTCACAGACAATGTGATCGCTGGAGCGGAAAAACTAATTGCACACCGATCATTTGCGGCCTTTCCATTTATGTGTCATCACAACTGTATGGTATTTAATGGGACTGTAGACAAATAAACAAACAAACAAATAAGCAGGAATACAATACTGTCCAAAATTTTCAACCAAAAATGCATTTCTCTCTTTTATAAAACTTGCAAGAATGTTATGGAGTTGCACAACATTAGTGTGTGTGAGTGGTGGTGGGGGAAAACGCCCAGTTTTATCAACAGCTAATAACCTCATCCCCATCTGAGTAACTGTTGCAAATAACAAGATTTTATAAGGAGGAGTCATGGGAAGGGGGATGCAGATCTTTGTTGTCATACATAAGGCTGACGAAAAGGTCTCTCAGCTGAATAATGAGATCATGAAAGCTGTGACATGCATTGGGGGGAAAAAAAAAATCACCACAATATACTTCAAGAGAAGTGAATGAGATCATGACAAGAAAACAACAGAAAGGGATGACAACAATATGAGAAGTATGAATTTAAACAAATATCTACTACATAAGAATACTACAACTACGGACGACGACGATATAATGAACCTGGCTCTAAACAGATGCAGGTGTAAAAGAAAACTTCGACAACACTGTTAAAATGAACATTGATCAAAAGGAGAAATGGCTGTAACGGGACGGCAACAATATTACAATGACTAAGCAAGAAATAGCTGTAAAAGGAAACGGCCACAAGCGACAGCAACAGTATTGCAATGAATACAGACCGAAACAAGACATAAATAATGAAAAAACACTTCTGCTAAGGATGCATGAATGAAACCAATGGCCCAAAACCAAAAATTTGGTATTTTTTGGATTTTGAAATTAGCATGTGTCGGGACTGGCACAAAATTTTGTTTCCACAAACTATTTCTTGTTTTTAAAATTGGCAGTTCTGTGAAGTTTAATGACTGGTTAACACCAAATATGGTTAAAAAAGAAAAAAAATGTTCAGCCCCCAGCAACTTGTGTTCAGTGAACTCCATTGTATTCTGTGCATAACAGAGTTGGTCTTGTGGCCTGCAAGGTAAAAAGGAAATGAACTTGCTACCAAATGCTAAGGTTCTACCTGTCAAAGGTGCACAAACGGTTCAGCCTCGGGGGGCTTCACCCCCTGACCTCCAGCAAGACTCCTAAAGCAGCCACCTGGATCCTTTGCCTGCCTGTTTTTAAGTTTGACCTTTCACCCACGTGGATGAACTGGGAACCACTCAAAAAGTAGAAAACTACCACAAAGGACGGCGACAGTACCGCCAAGAAGATGGCTTTAAACAAGTGACAGCTGCAAGTTCAAATAAAACCATTGGGTTGCATCATCACAACAAAAAAATATGAGCAAGTAGTATATTATGAAGAGAGCACACACATTGCTACACAATAAAATATCTCTGGTCCAGGGTTTCTAAGTAAGTATGAACAAGTGCATTAAATTATAGAGAGAACACACACGCAGTTCCACAATAAAATCTCGTCTCTCCCAAGGCCTCTGACATATTCGTTACTGTCAGTCTATGGAAAAGTGATAAAGGATGCCCATTCATTCATGCCAAACAAAAGCAAAACATGACTTCGACAAGTAATACTCATAATAATAGAGTACTCAAATACCACGAGATGCACTTGTCAATCTTCCCTCGGACATACACATGTAATTAGAGAGTATTCAAACACCACAATCGGCACTTTTCCTCAGACAGACACATGGTGGTAATAACAGAGTACTCGAACACCATTAGCTGCACTTGCCTTCAACTCCCTTAGACATACACATGTAATTAGAGAGTACTCGAACACCACTATCTGCACTTGTCCCCAATCTTCCCTCAGGCATAACAATGGTGGTAATAATGGAGTACTCGAACACCACTATCTGCACTTGTCCTCAATCTTCCCTCAGACATAACAATGGTGGTAATAATGGAGTACTCAAACACCACTATCTGCACTTGTCCTCAATCTTCCCTTGGACATAACCATGGTGGTATTAACAGAGTACTCAAACACCACTATCTGCACTTGTCCTCAACTCCCTTGGACATACACTTGGTGGTAATGATAGAATACATGAACACTACTATCTGCACTTGTCTTCAATCATCCCTCAGATATTCACATATAACAACCGAGTACTTGAACACCACTATCTGCACTTGTCCTCCACTCCCTTAGACATACACATGTGGTAATAATTGAGTACTCGAGCACCACAATCTGCACTTGTCCTCAACCCCCTTAACTCTTTCATTCCTACTTTTCTATGAACCATTACTTCCTCTTGTTCCTAGAATCTTATAACACGAGTATTCCCTTCATTCCTGGATTTAGAGGGAAAAAAAGTAAAGTGAGAACTGCCACGTATGCAGTAGCAAACCGGTCAGCATAGAATGGTGACCACTTTGCCACTCTGTAGGGGCCTCTGGCATCCATTCCATTCATAAACACTGCTGCGCGAGCGACCCTGTCATGACATGTACCGATGACGCGACTTGCACAAAGTTCAATGCGCTTACCGCGAGAACCAATTTTCCGGGCTGCAGGAAGGAAAGGAGGGATTTTGTGCTGCCCGGTTTTCCGGGCTGTAGGAAGGAAGGATAGGATTTCTGCAAACTGGAAAACCGGGTTGTAGGGATGAAAGAGTTAAACATACACATGGTACGTAAATAATAGAGTACTCGAACACCACTATTTGCACTTGTCCTTAATCTTCCCTCCAATGTTCCCAGACAATACCCAACCACATATTCGATGTTCCAAGACAATGCCAAACTGCATCCTTGATGTTCCCAGAAAATACCCAACCACATACTCAATGTTCCCAGACAATACCCAACCACATACTCAATGTTCCCAGACAATGTCTAACTACATCCTCGGTGTTCCCAGACAATGCCCAACCTCATCCTCAATGTGGCTTGATAATACCCAACCACATCTTCCAACGTTCCCTGACAATACCTGACATCCTAAATGTTCCCTGACAATACCTGACCACATAACAATGTTTCCTGACAATACCCAACCACATCTTCCAACATTCCCTGACAATACCTGACATCCTAAATGTTTCCTGACAATACCTGACCACATCACAATGTTCCCTAATGATACCTGACCACATCACAATGTTACATGAAATACCTGACTTCATCATGTTTCCTGACAACACTTGACTATTCACATTTTCTCCTGCATTCTCGAAATATTTCTTACTCCACAACATGCATTTTGGTAATTTCTTTCAACAATGGCATATAACCTTTGAATCTTAGTCTTTTATTTTCAAATTCAAATCTCATGCTGTCCCTCACTGTGTGTATATGCTTGACTTGTTCTTTGCTCTTCTTTTTAATTGTAGAAAATATGTGAAATAATCAAATTCTGCAAGAATACATTCTAAATAAATTTTTAAAGGTATTTGAAATGACTTGGTCAATTAACATGGACAAACAAATTACAAGACAAAACACATGTTTCGACCTCATAGGTCTTCTTCAGCCAAGATAAAAAGTAAATCATTACCTTAGGTTTAAATTGGCTTTGAGTGTACTCATGCTACACAACTATAAACTGTTTTGGATGAACACATGCGCGATTCTTGATCGTTGGTGAAATCATACACACAAGTTAAGGAACAAAACATACTGCTGCCAAAAGCATCGACTTTACCAGTCATTTACGTAACAAACACTACACACACAGAGCAAGCTTCTGGTAGTATAAAATATTTTCAGATGACAATTGCACCCGATATTCTGTACATCCCTTTCACTGGGTGGGCGATGAAGAAAAATGAAAAATAAAAAAAGGAATTACTGGGCATGATCATGGAGAACAGCCTGTGAATGCCCGGTACATGTGAGATCACAATGTGAAGAACACAAGCTAAACAACGGTGAACAACAAAATCTACAAGTAAACGGTTTTCATTCACATTTTGAACTATTTCATATTTTCGTGTTGCAGTTAAAAAAATAAAGCAGTATCAAAAAAAAATATCAACAAGGTGTTCACTACAAATGTGTATCGGCAATGTCGATCCTTTTTGTCTCGTATCGGTCCAACTTGGTGGAGAGCTGGGAATCGTCGTCAGCGATGCTGCGCGACTCCTCTGAGGGCGACAGGTCATGTTCAGCCTTCAGAGCAAACATGAGGTCGTCCAGATCTCTGGGGTCCAGCTCACTGTTGGTGGCTGGTGACACGATGGCGATGGGAGGGGGCGTGGTGAGGTACACTTGTGACGGTAGGGCGCGTCGCACAGTCATCTGACTCTGGCCTCCAAGAGTTCCTCGCTCCCATGCCTGCAACATCCACACACATGCACAAGCTAAAGCGACAATATTTAAAACGTCATCCCATAGCCACTGAAAAAAAAAAATGATTCAGGATACCATGAAACAGCACATAAGAGTTGATCACAAAACTCAAAAAAGGCCAACGTAGTATTGAAGACAATGAGATTTTTTAATCCACCTGTACGTGTGAAAAGAGAAAAACATACAAAGAAATGGATGATGGAGAAGAAACAAGGCTACATACAGGGTATGAGGACTACCAACAGAAAAAAAAAAGGTTATAAAATTCCTCCAATGAATTCTTACATCATTGATAAGGGAGGTGCGAGAGCCTTTGGACATGTTGAGGGTGTTGTTGCTGATGGCAAGCCTGTTGTTGAAGGCCAGAGAAGCTGGCGGCAGTGATCCCAAGTCGGTGGGAGCCGTGCTGCTGGGGGTGTAGTAACTCTTCTGCTTCACGCCACAGACTTTCAGCATGGGATTGCGCAAGATGCCATACAGCACCAGCACCAGCAAACCCTGCTCACAACAGAAAACACACTGGGTTCATCCTGAAATCAGACACTGCACTCCCAACATGGTCAGTTATAACTTTAAACATATGTAGTGTCACCCTCACACAATTTTCTGAGGACCAGGGAAATTTGGTCCTTTAACCCTCTTGCATTCGTTTCGCCCGTATCCGGCCGCTGTGTTTGTCTCCCCTGCTGTTCATTCGGGCCGCAACCGGCCGTATGTGCCGCGTTACTTTCCCTCACACACTGCGACCTTGTTTTAAGTCAGGGCTGGCCAAAAATAAACGTGCATCCCTGAGAGGGTCCAATGAAATCTTAGCAGTAGTATGGGGTGTGGGAAACAATTCAATCACAAAGACTAGGGTCGTGAACTGACCGCATTCCATTGCTGCAGACGGCATCGCCTTGTTTCTGAAAATGGCGTCTGCTAGCGCTTCTACTGACGGCGATTTTTTGGATTATACGAAAGAGGAGTTGGATGATATATTACAAGAAGTAGAAAGATATGAAAGAGAGGAGTTAAATGAAAGTGATGTGGATGTTTGAGAGGAAGAAGAGGGAGAAGAAGGCGAAGAAAGTGATGAAGATGATGATGCGCCTTTGTTTGCGTTTGTGACCACGTGGTGACCGGCGACTTCTGCACCCGTGGTTCAGCCTTTTGAGGAGGAGACTGGGCCAGATCATGATTCGCCAGACACAGCTACACCTCTGGATTATTTTTTCTCTTCCTGCTGCAGTTGTTTTTTACTACAGCTGCTGACCAGACGAACCTGTACGCCAGGCAGCAGATGGCAAAGCGGGGACAACCTGACCTACTTTGGCAGGATACGACACCTGCGGAGATGCGCGCATACGTAACTGTGCTCGTCATGATGGGGATCTAACGTCAGCCAAGACTCTGGTGCTACTGGTCGACTGATCTTCGGTTTAGCGAGCCATGGATCAGTGGGGTGATGTCGAAAACACGGTTTCTGCCATGCAGCAAACATGGTAGAAACCATGGATCAAGAGTAGTGTTTATCATATAATATTGGTGACATGTGACAGTGGTGACACCCTCCTGCCGTGTGTGACCAGACACCACATTAGAGTGTAAAGAATGGATTTTACTTCTTTCTGTGACTGTGTATATTCCGGTGTTAAAAGTCGTTAAGTAGTGACAAACACACCTTTTAGGATGAAAAAAACCCCGTAAAGTTACCTGGCCCCATGTTTGAGTATGTGATAATCATGTGACACTTAGTGACACCCCAAACTGGATTTACTGAACCAGGACTGCTGTTTACAAGTTGAGGTAGGCCACCCTTTGATGATTTATACTAACAAATGCATGCCGACAATGTTATTGTTGGTCTGGTGTATTATAGTAACATTGTCAACGTTTGATGTCCCATTGTTTTGTGACAAACAGGGTGACAATGACACCCACATGCATCCCAAACATGTGACATCTCTGCATTATGAAATATGAAGTATTAGAATTTTGCATACTAAATTTGTCAGCGCTGCAGTGGAAACTTTGTTCACTACAGCCTTTCAAAGGCAGTAGGTGAGTTTTAGCTTAAATTTCTCAAAACAATACGAATACTAGGAGCAGTTCTAGGCTGGAAAATGTGAATGCAAGAGGGTTAAAGAAAGAAAGAAAGAAAATGGTAATTCCAAAGAAGGTCTATGTGTCTTGATGATTTCTATTGTTTTGTTTTTTTCCTGTTGTACATCTTCTGGGCATCTTCAAAGGCAGTTTGTATTAGTCATTCTGAACAAAAATGGGGAGTTTGTATTATACTCCCTGTTTGGCTAGTATACTTACCATGTCAGACCATAGCATTCCACGCCAGTCAGCTCTGCCAGGCCGAATTTTTGTGGCTAATGCAGTAATAAGACCATCATGTGACGCCCACCCTACTTCCGGCAGGAAAGAAGCCGGTGTAAACTTCCTGATCTTCATTCAACGAGGCCTATGTGCAAGGTAACCTCGAGAACTAGTGCTAGCGGGGAAGGTAGGGTGGGCATTAGAGTCTGACACAGTAAGTATACTAGCCAAACAGGAAAGTCACAAGAAGTGTGTCAAAAGCTGAAAGAAATCATGGGTCATTCAGAATAGACGTGGCAAAATGTTCACAGTGTCATGAATACGCACTCATCCCGATCCATTTTCTTAACAGCCATGTTCTTAACAACGTAAAGGCAGGACCAAAACAAAATTTACTAATAAAAGTAGTTGCACAAAATACTTGCCCGTCAAAACAAACGTCTTATTCCCACTTGGTGGAACATTGTCATATTGCTGATTTGATAGGATTTCTGGCTTGGATTCCTCATTGTTAATAATGGGCTTCCGGTGAATGAACTGTGACACAGTTCCTAGCTTCTATCCATGGACAGTTCTGTCGGTACTGACGGTGATGTTGTGGCTTCATGAGTTTCGTCTTCAACGCATTGATTTCTATGCTGTATCGGGACCATATGTGATGCGCTCCCACAAAAGGTACATTAAGTGTCATTTTGAAGATTTTGAGATTTTGGCACAGTCAGAAACTAGAGAAATTAAGCTTCACAATGATATGCTTGGTTTTGTTTTAGGTTTATTAAAACCAAAGTTATAGTAGTTTATATCAAGCTAGTAGCAAGGTGGCCATTTTGAGAAAATGCCTGTTAAAGTTGACAGAGCAATCTTGATGAAAAAACCCTTAGCAACAGGGGTTATTTTTTAACAGAAATCAATGAAACTTGGAGCAAACAATCTTTACTCCTTCCTGCATCAATCAATGAGACATTTATCACTAATTTGTCCTCTTTTTCTTTTTTTCAAGTGATTTCCTTTTAGAAAAAAATGAGCATGAAAGTGCAGATCACAGAAAGTGTCTCGCTCATTTGGATTTCATTTACAAACAGTTCTGCTGATTTTGTGGATGCCCCATCATCTTGTGAAGATTTGAGATCACATCTATTAAAAGTTTTATTCCCAAACTGCAACAATTGCATAACTATTTTCTAAATCTCATTAATTTTAACAGCCAAAATTTTTCTGATCTTCTGAGAGCGGCGCATTTTTCTTTCTTTTTCTGTTCAATGGGTTACTTGGTATCTGGTGAATGGCAGCTCTTTGAAGCATAAAGCTGGAAGAACATGTTAAAAAAAAGAGTAAATTACCTCTTTCTACCTTATACCCCCCCCCCCCCCCCCCCCCCCCCCCCCACCCCCTCGAGAAAAAAAGTAGAAAAAAAGACCACCTTCATTAGTCACAAGATGCATGCAATAATAATTTGTTAAAAAATCACATACCTGAAAACTTGAAGAAGTCTACTCACATAAACTTTCCGAATCAGGTAAAAACACAACTGTAGTATACACAACAGATGATCCATCCATTCGCCCACACATGTTACACACAGCACAGGTCTGGAGAAGTTCACATTCTTGGCTCCGGTGTCAGAGTGTCCCTGGCATCAACCCGCACAAAACTCGGATATTTTTGAATAGGTAATTTTGCTCTCGAGAGACAAGCCTGGAGGTGGCATGATGGGTGGCTCATTGGGAAGTTCCCTCAGAACAGTGGCCACTCTGTCCTCATCAATAAGACAGAAAGCCGTTTCCTCATCTGCCAGAGTTTCCTGTACATCATGCATCCAGGCCTGTCTGGGGGGGAAGCGAAAATGACCTATCTTTTTTATTCCGGGCATTGTGCGGAAATGGTTGCCAAAGAAACCCTGCCAGTCAAACATGTCCACCTGTGGTCTGGCATCTTGTGCCTCCCCTTCACAACCTGAGCCCTGTTGACGTGTTTTACAGGAGTACTGTTCTGACAACATCACTCAGGTCCTGAAGACAATGAACTTCAGATCTCCTGAAAGCTCGTTTCAGGAGACCGAAGCACCAGTCGGGGCAAACTTGGTGTGTCCTGGAGGCATGAAGTGGAGAGCAATTGACGTGTGTTTTCCTGTCATCACCCGCCAGGCGCAGTACCATAGCACAAATCTGTTCTTGTTCTGCCCCGCACAGTTGTCGCAGTGGAGATCACAGTTCTGCTCTCCAAGTCCATAGTTATTAAAAAAATGATGCAGATATGACAGCACTGCATTTGAGCCCTTGCTGGAGGTTGCACCCTCATCAATTAAATAATTTATTTGTTGAGGAACTCCTCACAACATACCCGAAGATGCCCACTTTTCTTGGGGTTAAAAAGTACAGTGGTCCAGGCTGGTATGGGCTGTGCGGCAGATGGACTTGTTGCGCAAAATCAAAGAATAGTGCATGGAACAGTTTCTGCTGTTGTGGGGGCTTGAACCAAGTTCCCGGATTTCCCAATTCCTGCACCACTGCTTTGCTCGCTGCTGTCATTGTCTTGTAGAGGCACAGCTCTTCCTCCACACGACTGAGATGAGACTGCTGTGCCATGAGCAGCTCACCCTTCTCCTCGTCGCTGAGGTTGGCACTCCTGTAAATATAGTGCATATTCCTCTGACAGATCCAGCACAGATCTGTCATGGGACGTGCAACTACAACAAATGGAAGAAGGGCTGCCCAGATCTTGCGGAAGGTTGAGGCAGCAACAGGTCTTAATCCTGAAACAAAGACACACATACACTGAAGAATCTCTGACAGAAAAAAATTCAGGAATACTAGAAGTGAACAAATAAATCAAATCATGTTGTTTTAAGCCCCACCAACCCTTCGGGCCATCTCAAAACTATCGCCGCATTAATCATTAGAAGAAGGGAACTGGCAAGTGAACTTGCCCATTATAAGGGAACAGGCAAAAGATCAGAAAATTGAACTGCTGCTGACTATAAAGCAGAATCCCGCATGTCAAAATAAAGAAAATTGTACTGGTGGTTTATGGATACATGACAATACCAGTGAAACAAACAAGGGAAGAAGTGCACTGCAGTGGTAGGTTTACTCCAGAGACAGCCTTAGTTTGACACCAAAAAGCTACAATGGAGGAGGAAGGATTCAACTGTCAACAGAAACCATGATTTTTTTGGCAGACACAGAAAGAAAAAAATGGTAAAATTGGCAGAAACATTTGCATTCCTGAATAATAAAAATGGTATACTACATTTTGATATGGATGTTGAATCTATAATCTTATTGCATACTTAAGAAGTATAAAAGTGGAGTTCATTTGACACACACTTCCAGAAATTTGAAAAAAATGTGCCTATGTTAAACATAGTCTAGTGTAAAAAAAAAATTAGAGTGGTCTGGGATATAGTTTCCAGGGGGGTCTGATAATTTGGCTTGTAGAAATTGAACTTTTTGAATTTTGTTCTGGTGTTTTGGTCAAGCATGCTCATGTCAAGAGGACTCCACTGATCTATGACAAAAATGCATTTTACCAGCAGCTGCAGCACTGTCAAGGAAGTGTCTGTGAACTCGACTCTTCGGCGTGCTTGATGGCAGCAAGAGGATGTCGTCTCGGTGGAAGCTGGCACTCTTCCTGGGAGGCTGACAGCATTATCCTCTGCATAGTTGAGGATGAATCTGTACACATTGTAGGTCTCAGCCAGCGTCAGAGCTCTGGTGTTGTTCTTTCTGCCCCCTCGCTTGCTCTGCCGCTGACATGGACCTTCCTTCTTGTAGTGGGCCATGACATTCCTCAGTCTTTTGTCACCAATTCTGCAACAACAAAAGAATTATGGAAGGAATTAGTGTCTTAATAATTAAATATAGAGAAAACCTCCACCAATGTCACTTCTATTCTGCATGGGAAATGGAATGCAGTGAGATATAACTGCTGCAGTGGACACAATGAACAATAACGTGTCACTAATGAATATTGAATTTTCACTGTTTTGCAACAATTCCAACTTAATCTCTGTTGCAGTCTTTCTCACTCTTTCTCTCCCTCTCACTCTCTCTCTCTCTCTCTCACACACACACACACACACACACACACACACACACACACACACACACGCACACACACACACACAGGACAGACAGAGTCAGTGTGGGCAGGAAGAGACATGGAGACATTCAATACATGTCACTGTCTTGTGAGTCAAAACCACTCATGCAAAATTTCAGATCTGAAATGTCATTCCACCCTTCACTCAATGAATAATTCAACACCTGTGTATACATACTACTGCAGGGATGTAAACTGCACTGATGCTTTCATCATCTACAAAGAAAATAAAAACACCCATGGCATGTCATAGTGGGTAAAAAGTCAACAGTGTTCATGCAGAAAATCAAAGTACTTTTATGTAAAGTACACTGTGTGACAAGTCATAGTGAAAAAAATTAGTCTTAAGATACTCATGTAGAAAATTAGATTTACATACTACACTGTATGACATGTCAATAACAATAATCAGTCATAAGGTGTTCATGCAGAAAATCAGATTATTTTTAGAGAGGTCATTCTGATCTTTTATACTTTTCTAAAATATGTCTGTGCAGACTATTATAATTTGCTATAACTTTTCCACTTTTTGCTTGCACTTACCCGGTAAGGAAGAAAAAGGTCTTTTTGCAGACAAGTCTGTTCATCACAATGTAGTCAGTCCTTGTCCGCACTCGTTCTGTCTGTCCCTTCTTACGGCTGCTGACAGTTGTCGAGTCATGATGCATGTTTGAAATGAACATGCCCATGATGAACATATCCAACTCATCTGAAAAAGAAACATAAAGCTCTGACCTACTATTTTTCTTGGTGTAAAGTAGCACTTATGCTCTTAGTCACTATCAGAAAAACTGTTCTATTGGATTGCAATAATCACACTTAAATATGCATGTGAATTTGATTGTAATAATTATAAGTTTAATAAGCATTTCAGTTTTTGGATAGTTCCTGTATTAGTATTACACTTTAGTGTACACACACACACACACACACACCACACACACACACACACATAACCATACAACACACCCACACACCCACCCCACCCCACACACACACACACACAACACACCACACATTTCTGATGTCAGTCATTTGCCTGATGGGGGAAAAAACTAGCTTGGCATACTTTTTTCTGTGTAGGTACTGCAATTACATGCTTGGCAATACAACTTCAAAAATGTCACACACATACACACACACAAACTAACATAGTGTGTTTGTGTGTGTGTGTGTGTGTGTGTGTGTGTGTGTGTGTGTGTGTGTGTGTGTGTGTGTCTGACATGTGTGTGTGTGACATGTGTGTGTGTCTGTGATTTTTTTTCAATAGAAAGTGATATGCTCAATTATATGACGTGGATAAGAATTGGCTTGATCACAGTTTACTGGCATTTTAAGAGGAGAGAGAGAGAGAGAGAGAGAGAGAGAGAGAGAGAGAGAGAGAATGTTCTGAACTTACCTCTTGTCATATCCTGCATGTTCAGTTGTGTTGCTACAACTTCTTCTGTTGTAAACTGTGCTATGCACCCTCTGTTCTGATGTGGGGATGATTTTGTCCACTGGCGACTTTGATCTGGGTGCACCTGCAAGCAAAATTTGTTTGCCCGGTCGTGTGCCTGATGCATTCTATTGTCTGCACAATCTCCATTTCTCCGTGGCCAAAAGTGTCATCAACGTGGACAAGTGGTGCGTCTTCTTTGTCATCGCACTCTGACAGATCCACTTCAGTTTGCAAGTCGGATTCTTCGTCAGCTGGTGCGTGAGTTGTGGCAGCAAAGGTTCCACATGTGTCAGTTCGTTCACATCTTGTTCATCTTCACTTTGCAACATTGTCGCTGTTGTCGTCACTGTCGATCGTAGTTTCCGCGTCATCAAGAAAATAATCATTAATCAGATCTGTGATTTCTTCCATTTCGGGCATGCCAGCTGCCAAACTTTGACTTAGAAGATCGGCGAGGCGTTTCTCTTTTCGCTTCTCCATGATCGTCGTTCGACATTCGCCCATCCCAACCGGTGTAAACAACTTGCACAGTTATTGCCTTGAGATGAAATTGACCAATCGGAGGGTTGTTGCTACAGGGGGTTCATGAGTCCCTCGTTCTCATTGGCTGAACTGCTAGCGTTTGTTTTACTATATTTGGAAGCAAATGACGCACACATCTTAAAATATCCACTGTAGTGAATGAGCGAGCCGTTTGCGCGGGACTTTGCTGAGTCGAACGATAGGTCATATGCGTGGGTTGCCTGTATGGTTGTGTAGTAACAAAGCCGCGAAGTCGACCAAAATTTCGATGCTTTTGTGTTGATTTTTCGTCAACACACCTTACGAAAGGGTAAAATAAGTAACTTTATAGGTCGAATTGAGCTATAAGACTTCACAATATGAATTTTAAGGGTTTTAAAGTTGCCAAAAATGTGAAAAACCCAAAATCCATAAAAATAGATCAAACCACCTTTTCAAGCCCGTAGGCCAAATCGCTCTCAGCGACTTTGTGTACCCTTCGTGGTAGCGCGTCACATATGTGGGTAAAACTATTAAAAGGAAGGAGAGATGAGCAGGCTATTTCAGGTCACTTGAGCACAACTTCTCTGATTCTGTGTGGTGTGTGTGTGTGTGTGTGTGTGTGTGTGTGTGTGTGTGTGTGTGTGTGTGTGTGTCTATGAGTGTGTGTGTGTGTGTGTATGTGTTTGTTTGTGTGTGCGTGCATGCGTGCGTGCATGTATGTGCATATGCGTGTGTATATATGGCATACATGCCCTGAACAACAGAAATAACACCGACTTAGCCGGACAGGACTCGTCGAACCAGCCAAACGGTTAACCCACCAAAACCAGTTTCTCATGGCCGGCCTTACAGACGACTCACCAAGTAAACTGAAAGATGCACAGGAGCACCAGGAAACCAGAGATGGCCGTACACCAGGTGCAGACCGGCCCACAGCCAGGTCATCACCACCACGGCCCATACACCAACAGCAGCCGCACCCTCTGAAACATCCAATCCTCAATCCACCCCGTTTTGCATACAACTATAATATTGTGTACATTGCCACCATGATCAGCAATAAGCTCAAGTGCCTTTCTAATTAAAGTAAAGTCCCAATGCTGTGTAAACGAGTAGAATTTAAGCTGGGGATCATATTCGGGTTTCAAGGTCTTAATAATCGAGAAGTCAGTGTATTAAAATTCTACAGTTCTGTTTAAAACCAAAGTAACTGTTTTCAGCTAAAGCTTTTCTTTATTTTGCATGCTTTGGTTAAAATTCCAGTCATTTCAAAAAGATAATGTCATTAACCTGCACCACACACACACACACACACGCACATACACACACAAACACACACACACACACACACTGGATCCCCAACTGCACACCACTGTCAGACAGACAAAGAACCTGTTATATTGTAGCGGCCTCGATACACATCATCGTAGGCCTGCCACTGAGGAGTGAGCTGGAACATCTTGATGAAGAGGACTCCTGACAGCAGCAGGATCAACAGCACTGGCACGATGATTCCCCCCACTGCTGCATAGGGGTTGGTCAGGAAACAACTACAACAGCAACAAAAGAATACCGGTAAGGTAAGGTGATGTTGCTTATAGCCCAGCCGACCACAAAGGGCCATGTCAGGGCTGTCACTGCGTTGAAGTCAACTCAACAGTCATTCTTAAATTTTAAATTTTTTTTAAAAAAACAACCAAAAAATCATTCACACAACCCTTTACACGCATCTTCCAAAAACACACTGGAAATCTTGTTAAAAATCTTTCCTCTGTAAAATCTTAGATGAAAAATGTTCATCTTCTTCGGAAATTCAAAACAGATGCTCAGGGTGCTTCACATTATTCTGTATTGGTATGAATACAGCAACTGAATATGTGGTTAATATATTTGTATACAGTAACTGAATTGTGGTTTATTTGTTTAAGTTAAAGGCACAAAACAACACGCTTTCTACAGAAGGAAAGACTGTTCTGTCTTTGATGAAGATCACAAAAGGAGAACAAAAGTATTGATGGGTAAATCAATGTACAGATCCAGTTAGTTTTTCATCTCCGATTCAGATTTTTACCTCACCCTGGCTGAGTCAGGGTCTGCAGTCTACTCTCTTCACCATGCCACAAACAAAAGCCTCAAGCCAGAACATTCCCAGCATTATCTTCTCTTCTGTCTTTCTTACATCTTCTTTCTAACTTGTAAAAGTTTGTGATCACTTACATTTCCCCATTATTGTTGACGTCACCATAGATACGGTCCACGACCAAGTCTGATGCATACTTGTACACACTGACGGTTACGGCGTAAAAGGCTCCCACATACACTAGCGGGAGACCTGTAAAATATTGAAAGTAACAATGACAAGAGAGACGGAGCCAATCTGACTCGCTCGTGATGAATACATGCCACATCAAGATAAAGGACAGAAGACTGGTGAGACAAATGAGGAAAAGGAGTGGCATGTAAATTCATATTCCCAACATGCCGACACACAAACACACACATTTTCACATGCACACACACACCACATGCACACAAAGCATACCATATGTTTACTACACACACACGCTACGCGCACACATACACCATATGTGCACACACACACACACACACACACACTCATATAACACACAGTCCATATTATAATGTTGAATACACTGTCACTTGTCATTCCATTCCTCCATTCCATCGCGCTCAATTAACACATCTTTTACTTGGCAGTTTCAAAATCTAATTTCATTCCGACTGAAAATGTAGAAAAAATTCTTGAAGATGAGTAACTGTGATACACAGGTAAAGAGAGAAAGATAGATAGATAGATAGAGAGAGAGAGAGAGAGAGAGAGAGAGAGAGAGAGAGAGAGAGAGAGAGAGAGAGAGAGAAGACAGACAGACAGACAGAGACAGAGAGAAGTGAGTGAGGGTGACACTGAGTTGAAGAATGTGAGACAGACAGAACAGACAGAGACGGAGATGGATAGAGAGAACAAGTGTACAGTCAGAATGGGATTATTCCTATACTGGACTCACCCCAGCCCAAGATGAAGTAGGCCAGGTACCTGCGCTCCGTATGCTCATCATTCATCACCAGGACACTCCAGAAATTGATAGACTGCACACAGCACCAGGAAGACAACTGATCCCAGTGGAATGAAACTTTTTTGTTTTGTTTTACCAGAAGTGTTACACAGGACACTGGCCTTATCCTCTAAGAGATTTCGTGCCTTGCCTTAGTTTTCACCCCTGTGGAGTCTGCTGGGCAACTTCTGTCATCTTTACTCCAGTCCTCTCATCTCTCTGGCCGCAGAAGTCAATCTTGGTCTTCCCCATGGTCTTTCTGGGCTCAGTGTCTTGTCTCCCCTTTCCCTACCCATGTCCCTCCTTTTAAGATCAGCAGTCGATTTAGCTCAGTCTTCTGTCTCCTTCAAGAATGTTACAACAACAAAAAAACACCCCAAAAAACAACAACAAAAAACAAAACAAAAAGAAAAAGAAGAAGAAGAAGCAGAGTAAAAGAGGAGAAAAGAAAAATGATAAAAATTTCAAAAGGGGGAATGCACTCATTCCTTCGGTAGCAATTAATCCCAGACTAGGCTGGAAGCTTACGCTATTTTTTTTTCTCTCCAAGTACAATGCCCAGGGAAGCGTCCAGAGGGAAGTGCCTGGTAATCCTCATTTCCTCTCTAAAATGGACAGAGAGCCGAGTCAACTTTTCTAATCAGTCGGCTGGTAACGGTTCCATGTTTACCTGTCCAAACACCTGGATGCTCTCCTACCTCTTGTTTGGTCAGGAAATGGTATGAAAACTAAGCTGATTTGAATAGCGCTATCAAGTCAATTCATTGAGGGTGATCACTCTCAGTGCCTAACTGGGTGTGACAAAGTTAGCTCCCTGCTCTCTATTTTTTTTTTTCAAGATCCTGATAAGATGGCAAACTTTCTATGCAAAATAGGGATTTGGCATTTGTTTAGACAATTATGTATATTGTAAAACTACTTTAAGTCGTAAAATTTCTTTCCATTTTATCCATCCCATGAGCACATAATAATGGCCTACCCTTCTCCTGTCCAATTTTTTTTTTTTTTAACAAATGTGTTTTAGGCTCAGGACTTCAGGTCGACTCTCATTCAAAGGATTAGGAAGGGACAAAAACTCTGCGCAAATGTTACCTCCACAAAGAAAATCAAATCCAGCATGGATTTCTCCAGAGACTGGAACAAGAGCCTTGCGCCCTACCCATTCTGCCAACCAGGACTCCTCATCCTTGGTCACAAGGCTCTACACATTACACCAGGTCAGTGGCAATGCACTCTGCAACTTTACTTTTTCGATCAGGACAGAGGAAATGCACTGTGCCGCTCTCATAACAACTACGAGAAAAGGGAATGCACTGTGCAAGCTTTGCTAATGACGTTTCAATATTAAGTGAACTGCATGAAAGAAATATATGCGAGAACCATGAGAAATCTGGAAGCATCAACACAAAATTGCCTGACCCATAAACAAGCGTAAACGCAAATACACACCCATCACACACACACATCAGATACACACACACACTCACACACATCAGATACACACACTCACACACACAACACACACACACACAACACACACATATAAATCACACACACACACACACACACACACACATGCACGCACACACACACACACACAAACACACACATCACACGCACACATATCACACACACACACACAACACACACACACACACACACACACATATCACACACACACATCAACACACACACACACACACACACACAACACACACACACACACACACACACACACACACACACACACACACACTCATACTGAACAGCCCTACCTGCGTCATGATCCACATAAACTGCGTCAGGAAGAAGTAGTGCAGGAAGAGCCCCATCACGATGCAGCGATCATTGTCGTCATTGACCGACACAGCCAGAATGTTACTGGAACTGAAGTAAGCGTCCAGCACCAGACATAGCTGCTCACCATAAAAAAACAAACAAACAACAAAGTCAATAAGAACCATACAAACAAAAATACACATGCATGAAAATAAGAACATGATGCACATCAGCCTGCTCGAGCAGACACACGTATAGACACATTCACATACTGTAAAGTTCGGACTATAAGCCGCAACTTTATTCCCCAGCTTTAAACCCTGCGGCTTAAACAAAGATGAGGCTTATTTGCGGATTTTTCCGATTTCAGGAGCATCACACCCTCGTCTATTCTTAGCTTCTCTGTAACTCACCATATCGTGTTTACTGTTCATGAATTTTTATGATGCTTTTAACTACGATTTTCTCTGTAATCATGTAATGGAATCAGTAACCTGTTCAGAAATACAGGAATCGACATAAGTAAAGCCCATTACTGATATCTTTTTTCATCAGTTTGTCTTCTACAAAAATACGATCGCTTCGAACGGCGCAATGTGTGGGCCGTTTCCGACCTGTTTAATCTTGACTACCACTAGCTGAATTATGAACAAAATAACTAAGCATTGGCATGGTATTAATTAAGCGAAATAAAACAATCGAATCATTCCATTGATGTTCTGGTTTGTTATTATATGCGTTATCTTACCAAGTGCATCTTGCAATTCAAAAACGATTAGCGCATTCGGCTCGGTTATTGTCAGACCTTGGCTTCGTGCCGCCATTGTTGAAATCGTGGAGAGGGAGTGAAGGTTTGCATTTGATACCTTCGCTTTGATTGGCTTGCGCTTTCGAGTACTCAACCAATCGCTTAGCTTGATACACGAATGAATGCAGGAGAGAACTGCCTTTCTAGCGCATCGTTAATGCGTTGTTTTTTTCGGTATTTTTTTAAAGCAGTGATGTTGGAAAGACAACACTTGTAAGAAGCCTCATAAAAACTTCGATTCTAATTGATTTAAAACACATCGTACTAAAAAAAAAAAAATGACTGAAGTAAAGCTGGAAACATGCTCTTGTATTCTGACCTATTTAAACACCAATGAATGCAATGAACACATTGTATGTGTTGATTTTCGACACTATGTTAACTCAACGCTCGGCCAGCTGCCACCTGCGGCACATCGGACTGTATATTTGCGGCTTATTAACCCTTTTGTATTCATAACGGGCGCAGACGGGAGCGCTGAGACAGCGCACTAGATTTCGTAACGGCTGCAGACGGGAGCTGCCTGCCGCATGTGTACAGTACTTTTCCATCACGTGCTGACTCTGTGAAAATACTCGCAGAGCCACTAAAAGTTGTTGGGGATTTCCCACTGTAGCCCAGTAATCTGGCAGCACTATTTTTGGATGCTGGCACCACTTCCATTCACTAAGAATGAGGAGAAACTGCAAGCGAAGAGTTGTGCGTGAGACTGACCGATTTTCACAATGGCGTCGTCTGCTAACAACAGCGAGTTTGATGATATTCCTGAGTATTCAGCGGAGGAGTGGGATCAAATTATGCAAGTAGAGAAGTATGAAAATGTAGAGTTAGGAGAAGAGAATGATGTTGAAACCGGCACCAATGAAGGAGAGGAAAATGTTGAAAGCGACCCTCAGTACAACGTGCTGCTCGCTGTTCTGCAAAACAATGGCGACCGGCTACACATCCTGCCCATGTGGTCGCATTCCAACAGCCGACAGGCCCAGCGCACTCACTGCCGAACACTGCCACCGCACTAGATTATTTCTTTTTTCTGCCTCTCACATTTTTTCAACTAGTAGCAGAAGAAATTAACAGATTCGCTCAACCAAGACAAGCAGCCAAGGGCACACCTGACTCCCTATGGTTCGACACAACACCTGACGAAATGCAGGGCTATGTCTCTGTACTGATTATTCCGTATGACAACTAAGGGACGACGCGTAGAAACGTCACATATGTGTTCTTTCTGCCAGGTGCCTTTATGCTTTCATAAGAATGACTGTTTCCATGACTACCATGCGCAGAAAGTGGCTCAACAGTAGGGCAGTTTGCTAGTCTCTGTGTTTGTGTGTACGTGTATATATGCTTACCTGTAGTTTATGGTGACAGTGCTTTGATGACACTTGGCAGTGACACTCTACTCAATTTCATCACAGCTATACAGTGTGTAAATACATATGGACATGTATAAGGTGCTTAGAACAATGACAGAAAAACAATGAGGAACTGTGCTTGAATCTACAGTAACTGTTCAGTTGTGACAATTGACACTAGTTGTGTGTGACATTCTGTGGATTACCTGTGGGGACTGAACAGGCGGACAGAAGACAGATCATCTCACTTAGGCTGCAGCTTTCATTTTACAACACTAACATGCATGTGCATGGGATAACTGCGTGTTGGTGTGCTATATTAGAATTGTCACCATCGCATGTGACACATTGGGTGACATTTTGGTGACAATGACACGACCTTTCACCTTGAGACACACAAAATCTTGCTCACAGTATAGAACAAAGCCTTGTGACCATACATGCGGAATTTCGTAGCTCTAGAGGTTTATTCTTGGTTGTGGTGAAGCATGAACCATACATACCCATTTTAAGGCTAAATTCACCAAAAAAATCTGAAAACTAAGGGGAATTTGGCCTCAGAGAATCTGAATACAAGAGGGTTAAGTGGAAAAAAGTTCAGATTAAAAAAAATTTTTAGTGGGTGTGGCTTATATACAGGTGCGCTCAATAGACCAAACTTTACGGTAATTATACACTTTGCAAAAATGCAGATGTAAAAAAAAAAAAGGCCCAGACCAACGTAAATGAATGAGCACTCTGTCGAAGATCTTTATCCTTATAATCAATTTGCATTCTCATACAAACATCCCTAGCCTATGACCAACACATCCGCACATTTTTCCTTCTTTCAGAGAAATAAAATTATTCTGGAGGCTGTGATGCAGGCAAGTCTGGGAGAAGTTTGGTTTTTAATGAAAACCAACTGACACCCAACTGCTTAAACTTATCAACAGAAGACTGACACAGAAAACATGTCCATCCAGTTTGTTGACATAATCAGAACATTTTCTGCTGGACTCAGCTATTTAAAAAAAAAAAAAAAAAAATTCAGCCTAAGCCCTACGTTTCTGTGACAGGAAAATAAGTAAAATATCAAAGTTGAACATAAGCCCTAAGTTTCTGTGATAGAAAAATGAGTAAACTATCAAAGTTATAATCTTTTCATCAAATTCAGGATCTAAGGGGAATAACGTAAAATTCCTGAAAAAAATTCTGGAATATTGGCAGCTATGTCAAAAAGAGTATGCATGAAACTAGCATACGTGACAAGAAATACACGCATTTTGAAGTGGCTCATGGGAAAGTCATCCACTTTTCTCTCCCAGGACTGAGTTCCCCTGTTATGGGGGGATTGTGTCCACGTCATCAGGTGGCACTGACAGAGATAGAGATGGACCCGACGTGTCCGTCTTTGTAATGAAGAAGTGAACAATTATGATGGAAACAAGGACTACCACTGCTTGCAGTCCATTTTTTCCTTTACAAAATTAAAAATTCGCGTCAGGCGGAACATCGCGGTGCAAGATCTTCAAGAAATCTAAATTCAAAGAATGTTAAAATACGGGTTCCAAACAACAGCCTGCGTACACAAACCTGCATGAGGGGGAGGTGTCAGAGAGCGAGACAGACACAGAGAAATACTACTGACCTGAGTGGCGAAAATGGCAAAGAGCATGTGCTGCAGCAAACTGGCAGGGAAGGTGTGCTGTTTGTAGCAGAGGTGGTGGGCAACCAGCACCGCCACGATGCAGGCCTGCACACAGTGACATCCACACTTCTGTAACTGTGCCACCCTGGGCAAACAACCACACTCAGACACACTCGTCTTGTGCTTAGTGGCTCCAGGTCTCAGCTCAGAAATTTAGAGTCTTCAGTGACCTTCGCAACTCTGTCTGCGTCACTGGGTTAAAGTTGTAGACGTGAGAGTCCTCGATGATCTTAGTCCTCTTCTGTGTCCCTACATGTAGGGTCCTCAATGATCTTCATAGTCCACTTCTGTGTCCCTACATGTAGGGTCATCAATGACCTTCATAGTCCTCTTCTGTGTCCCTACATGTAGAGTCCTCAATGATCTTCGCAGTCCTCTTCTGTGTCCCTACATGTAGGGTCATCAATGATCTTCACAGTCCTCTTCTGTGTCCCTACATGTAGGGTCATCAATGACCTTCATAGTCCTCTTCTGTGTCCCTACATGTAGGGTCCTCAATGATCTTCGTAGTCCTCTTCTGTGTCCCTACATGTTCAATGATCTTCATAGTCCTCTTCTGTGTCCCTACATGTAGGGTCATCAATGATCTTCATAGTCCTCTTCTGTGTCCCTACATGTAGGGTCCTCAATGATCTTCATAGTCCTCTTCTGTGTCCCTACATGTAGGGTCATCAATGATCTTCACAGTCCTCTTCTGTGTCCCTACATGTAGGATCATGATGGTTTTGGACAGACATTCAGGTGAAATGTACACACACACACAGACACACACACACACACACACACACACACACACACACACACACACACACACACACACACAGAGTTCAATTTTACTTTAAAAACCAAAACACAATTAGCCTCATCTCAGCAGCATCCTACAAAAAATGTGATGCAGATACTGTTGCATGAACCAGTCTCCAGGCAGACATTCAGCTTGACCACTCCTTCATGTTTCTGCTGTGGCCAGGCATCTATTTAGTCACACTAAATGTAGACTTTCCAGTGTAGTGTGTTGATGTGGGCCACTTTAGTGAGCCGAGTCAAGAAGACAATGAGTCTTTAACAACAGTTTATTACCGAAGGTGTTCAGGTATTACAGACCTGGTTGATACCTGTGTCATGCCACCACTCCAGGTAAGGACAGCAACTCTACAAGACACATAGCTATATTAATATCTAATCACACAGCACTCCCACTATCCCTTGCTCCTTTTTCATTTCTAATAACCCAGCCCAAATGCAGTGAAATGCTGAAACTTGTGAAAGCTGAGATCGCACTGGAATTCACCAGGCAACCTCACTCACCATACAGAAACTGGTGGCAATGTAGAACCAGAGTGTGTAGCCAATAATGTCAGAGTCGTAGACCTTTGCAATGACGGCATAGTTAGTCATGTGACCACAGCTGCAGTCCACCAAGTTGTCCACGCCCATGCGCAGATTGTTACGCACGTAGCAGACGTCTGATGGGTTGACCCACTTCCCTGAAGCCTCCTCAAAGTACACACACCTGCGCCCATCATGAGAAATCTGTACACCAGCACAGGTCCACAGACAGCAAGATACACACAAACATGTTCACTCATGAACACACACACACACACAATCACACACACAGACCACATACACACACAATCACACACACACACACACAATGACACACATACCCACAGTGCCAAAAGGTAGGATATACAGCAGCTGTCAAAATATATCCGACCAACAATGTTTGTCAGAAGAACAACTAATCCAGGCTGCAAATATTCTGCAGTGGGCAATGTGTAGCCTCTGCAGTGGGCAATGTGTAGCCTCTGCAGTGGGCAATGTGTAGCCTCTGCAGTGGGCAATGTGTAGCCTCTGCAGTGGGCAATGTGTAGCCTCTGCAGTGGGCAATGTGTAGCCTAGCTGCAAAGGGAGGTGACTGCAGGCGGAAATCTAAACACATCTTTAATGTAATTAACAGCGCACCACCAAAAAAAAAAACCATGGACAAACAAATCACAAGACAAAACAAGATGCGTTTTGACCTCTTAGATCTTCTTCTGGCAAGATACAGAACACTCAGGACAACGGAAATGAACAAGCAATCACTTATCTTCATCCACTTCAGCACGAGATGGGCGTTGAATCTTGCACTGAAGAGGATGAAGATAAGTGATCGCTCGTTCATTTTTGTTATCCTGAGTGTTTTGTATCTTGCCTGAAGAGGACCTAAAAGGTTGAAACGCGTTGTGTTTTGTCTTGTGATTTGTTTGTCTTGTGCTGAAGTGGATGAGGATAAGTGATTGCTCGTTCATTTTCGTTGTCCTGAGTGTTTTGTATCTTGCCTGAAGAAGACCCAAGAGGTCGAAACGCGTCATGTATTGTCTTGTGATTCATTCGTTTGTCCAGGATTTTTTTGGCGGTGCGCTATTAATCACATTTTAAAAAATGTGTAGCCTGAATGAACAGATTGAAAACATTCTGAAGACGCATTACAATGGTGTTTGTATGCAGGGGAATGTACCACCCCAGAGTCAAAACATAGCACACCCAACATTCATACATGTAGACAACACTGGTATTATAAAAAAAAAAAAGCTGGCAATCCACGCACCTCTCTAAGACTTTGGGATACCTGGATCATAAACCACACAGGCAGACAAACCAAGAAAGCATTTTCCACCAGCAGCCAGCTTGGTGGCTCCTCTCCCTTGTCTGGTGACGCTCAGGAAGTCCTTTTTGGCTGTCCAAAGCCAGATCAACTTTGGCCATCCTCTCTTTCTCCGACCATTCCGCTTTCAGTGAGTGACCTGGTGTGCATGTCACAAGGGTGGCTATCTTGCAACATGTTCCAGCCTGCCCAGAAGGCTTTGGAACATTGTGCCTGATACTGGAGGTTGTCTGCTAGGGTGCAGAGTTCAATGTTGAAGGCGAAATCATTCCATCAGACTTGTAGTACTTATCTGAGGAATGTCACATCAAATGCGTCCAGTTTTTTTTTTTTTCCAGGCTTGTTTTCACATGCCAAATTGTCTCTGCCACATCTATAGATCAAGAAGATGCATGAGCCATGTGGGATTTTTCTGCTCCAACCGGCTCCTATCCAGAGTTAAGTTTGTTATGGACTCAACTGGGAAGACTGGGACACACGGTCGAGTTTCATCTACTTAATGGATGGATTTCTGAGAGTGTTGCTCAAATTTCCAGACCAACACTGCAGGTGTCTGTATCTCTCAGGCCTGGTTGGAGCTGGGATATATTATAAAAGTAAGCGTAGAGTACAGCTGTCATGCAGTCTCAGATCTGAATGGAAATCTCTAGCATCATCTTCATCATCCTCATTCCCATCGATCAGCATTAAAATAATGTCTGCAATTCTGTGGCCCTTCATGCCCTGCTCTCACAGTGACCTCAGTTTCTATGTCCTCTCCACGTCTGTGGCCTTGATTGATTCCGGCAGGGTTGCCAGAATTGGCAAGTCCACGGGGGCTGTTGTTGGGCGAACGTGGTGGCGCCCTCCAGAGGGAGAGCTCATTCACGCCGGCTTCACAGCAAAGCAATTATTGTTGTCTGTAGGGGGCTTAGTAGGTGGTGTCCTGCATTTGTTGGATCCAAACAGGCACCACTGAACACCACTGAAGTGACTCGGCAGCAGTGCAGTGTCTCCTCCGGTGGGTTGCCTCTTGAGCACTTGACAATCACTGGTGCCTGTGGATGCCAGTGCCAGGCATGCCGGGCCAGGCTATAGCTATGGTTGAGCGGCGTGGGTACACTGCCACTGAGGTGGCACTGAAGATGGGACAGTAAAAAAAGAAGAAAAAAAATGCAAGAGGAAAATGCAAAAGCTACAAACACAAGCAAAAAGAATGAAAAAAAAAGGGACAGAACTCACTCTGCCTGTTTGGCAGCAATCCGATTGTCTGGCGTATGGATGCGGAACTGTACTGGTTCTGATGTGGCACCTGAAGGCCTCCCTTTGAGGCCAAATGACATTACCTGGAACAGGTAAATTACATACATAAACTGTACATGTACATGAAGAGTGAAAGATGTGTGTGTGTGTGTGTGTGCATGTATTTGCATTTGTCAGTATGCCCAGTGTAGTTCCAGAAACTGCTTTCCACAAAACGAATATGAGGACACCGGAGACTCGACCTCTCTCCACTTGCGCCGACTGTACTGGTGTAATGTTGCAGCTGTCAACATCAAACTCAAGCGGGCCAAAGTCCCAAATCACTTTTGAAAGATTTCACTTCATAGACATGGCAGAAGACCTGATACCCCTGGATTGTATTGGGGGGATTGTAGATGCTCAGTCAACAATAGAACCTACTCACTGAGTAATTTTACTTGGAAGTCTCCTCCCTTTCCTGATTTTGATTTGTATAGTTATTTTGTTATCTGTTGGTATTTCTGATTATATCGACTGGCTAATGCTTCAGTCTTGCTCTGTTTTTTGCCTCATGCACTTTGAGAGAAAGCGGGGACTAATCCATTCTCTTCCAGGTTTGACCCATGAGATAAATCTTAGCTTTGGGCTATTTTTTGGCCATTTACTCATACTGCTGCCTCTCGGGCTTTGGTATTAAGTTTGTGTTCTCCCTTCAGAGGTAAACATGTTCATCCCACCTTCTCATTAATCTGGCATTTGATTGGACAGGTAAGTATTTCTAAAAAGAATCTACCTGTTGAAACACTTGAACACCTTCTCACCTCCTTGCTTACTGCTGGGAAAGACGCAGAAACTGATTTGTCACCTTGTAAAAGAAAGTGATTATGTACCAAGGGACTGGAGGCATGGCTGGCTCCATTGGTCTCTTGACTGCTTTTGATTTCAGGGCTCTTGATATTAAGGCGCTAGTTCATACCAAGAAGGAATCAAGGATTTGTTAGGACAGGTAAGTAGTTTGTAAAACTACTTTCTGTATGAACATTTCCATACTGATGGAAACCTATAACAGAACAAATCTGTAACTGTTGAGGGGACTGGCCCACTGTTTTGAATAAAAAAATCAATATGTTATGTGCATCCATTGTCCAAATGGCTTTCAAGTGTGTGTGTGTGTGTGTGTGTGTGTGTGTGTGTGTGTGTGTGTGTGTGTGTGTGTGTGTGTGTGTGTGTGTGTGTATGTGTGTGTACGCATGCATGCACATATGATCATGTGATAATGCTGATTCTAACACGCTTTAAGCTGAACATCTTAAAAATAACAATGCGACTCTATCAGAATGTCTGTTAACCTGTGAACATGCACCACCACTGCCAAACTTTGAAAATCTGCGCTCCCAGATTTCCCTGCGCACAGCAGGTGAAGCTCTATTCTAAAGGGAATTTGGCAGCAGTGGGGAACCTGCAGGAAGCTGTGTGCGGGGCAACTGTGCAGACAAAATAGCGTGCTGGGAACAGAAGGCACACCGCGCAATCCGGTCAGCCCCAGCGTAGTCCCCAGTCCCACAATGTGCAGTCCAGTCTTATCCCAATTCAGTGACAGTCCCTCCATGGGTATTTCATGTCTTCCCATATGATTTGGCAGCACAAGGAATCGTGGGCAGAGGTAGGTGGAGCACCAGCTGGCACGGTGCCACTGACCGGCATCAGGCCCACATGTGTCAGCCCACACAGACAATCAGGACACCATGCTGACTCAAGGCCATTTCTTACTGGGTCCAAACTGGATCAGATCACTCTCCACAACTTATGAAATGTCTTTGTGAATGACTAGTCCAGACAATATTATGATTATCAAAAACTGAGTAAGACTTCCGCTCTTAGAGTCATCCACAAAGACAGAAGAAAAGAGGAACGTATGCAGGCAGATTCAAGTTCATGGGCACGCTCACACTTACATAAGCACACACAGAGACACAGACACCACACACATCCATATACATCACTACTACTGTCATTTTGTTGGCTCACCCTGCTGTTCAACAGCTCCTCTTTGTTCTCTGTGGGGAACCACTGCCGACTGCTGTACTCAATGATATGGAAGTCCACACACTGCAACAAGTCAAGGCTGTAATCAATGATATGGAAGTCCACACACTGCAACAAGTCAAGACTGTACTCAATGATGTGAAAGCCCACACACTGCAACAAGTCAAGGCTGCGCTCAATGATATGGAAGTCCACACACTGCAATAAGTCAAGACTGTACTCAATGATATGGAAGTCCACACACTGCAACAAGTCAAGACTGTACTCAATGATATGGAAGTTCACACACTGCAACAAGTCAAGGCTGTACTCAATGATATGGAAGTCCACACACTGCAACAAGTCAAGGCTGTACTCAATGATGCGGAAGTCCACACACTGCAACAAGTCAAGGCTGTACTCAATGATGTGGAAGTCCACACACTGCAACAAGTCAAGGCTGTACTCAATGATATGGAAGTCCACACACTGCAACAAGTCAAGGCTGCACTCAATGATGTGGAAGCCCACACACTGCAACAAGTCAAGGCTGTACTCAATGATATGGAAGTCCACACACTGCAACAAGTCAAGGCTGTACTCAATGATATGGAAGTCCACACACTGCAACAAGTCAAGGCTGTACTCAATGATATGGAAGTCCACACACTGCAACAAGTCAAGGCTGTACTCAATGATATGGAAGTCCACACACTGCAACAAGTCAAGGCTGTACTCAATGATGTGGAAGTCCACACACTGCAACAAGTCAAGGCTGTACTCAATGATGTGGAAGTCCACACACTGCAAGAAGTCAAGGCTGCACTCAATGATATGGAAGTCCACACACTGCAACAAGTCAAGGCTGTACTCAATGATATGGAAGTCCACACACTGCAACAAGTCAAGGCTGTACTCAATGATATGGAAGTCCACACACTGCAACAAGTCAAGGCTGTACTCAATGATATGGAAGTCCACACACTGCAACAAGTCAAGGCTGTACTCAATGATGTGGAAGTCCACACACTGCAACAAGTCAAGGCTGTACTCAATGATGTGGAAGTCCACACACTGCAACAAGTCAAGGCTGTACTCAATGATGTGGAAGTCCACACACTGCAACAAGTCAAGGCTGTACTCAATGATATGGAAGTCCACACACTGCAACAAGTCAAGGCTGCACTCAATGATGTGGAAGCCCACACACTGCAACAAGTCAAGGCTGCACTCAATGATGTGGAAGTCCACACACTGCAAGAAGTCAAGGCTGTACTCAATGATGTGGAAGTCCACACACTGCAACAAGTCAAGGCTGTATTCAATGATGTGGAAGTCCACACACTGCAAGAAGTCAAGGCTGCACTCAATGATGCGGAAGTCCTCACCCTGTGACAAGTGAAGGCTGTGGTTATTCAAACCTGTCTGGCACAACAGTGTGGTGCCACAGCTATTCTGCCCGAGCCCTGACACATCTGGGACACCAGGGTAAATAGTATCACAGCCCAGCAGTTCATATAAGGCCGTTCAGGGCTCTGATCTCAAGAGGAAACAAGTGCCAACCTTACAGAAAATCAACTAACACAACAAAGCCATCTGCGAAATACTGACCTTGATTTTGTAGCAGAGATTTGTAGCTGCTGCACTACTGACATCATTTAGGCAGTTAACACTAAGCCATGCTTCACTTTATCCCTTGGGTTCTGAGGTTTTCATCAACAGTAGGTATGTTTCAATGCTTTAAATTGATGGCGAGTCAGACAACACGGAAGCTGTGACAGAAAGCACAAATTTCTGTCAGTTCCTGCCTGGTGAGGCCCATTTTGTCAGCGGCACCGTGTTGCTGGCTTTGCGGTCTGGTTCTCCGCTATCTATATATGAAGTGCTGTCAGCCTGAGGGTGTGTTCCCAGGGTTCTTGAAAGCGAAATAAAAGGGAAGGAACTCCACTTTGTTCCCTCTGCATTCTTTTTGGCTGGCTGTTGTCCCTTAGTTCCTGAACCTACCATCATCTGCCTGTCTTCGCCTGCACTCCCCATTACTCCACACCATCACACAACAATGCAGAAATTAAGATACAGTCTACTCCATTGATTTTCCACTATTTGATGACCAATGCTAAATATAGCATCTGTAGAATACAAACGTGTGGTCAAAAGTATTTACACCTGCATCACAAATTCAGATTCTTTGTGCTGAGGCTTACTGTTTCTGGAGAAATGAACAACAAAAAATCAAGACTATTAATATCAAATGAGTGTGTACATGCGTGTGTGTGTGTGTGTGTGTGTGTGTGTGTGTGTGTGTGTGTGTGTGTGTGTGTGTGAGTGTGTGTGTGTGTGTGTGCGCGCGCGCGCTGCCTGCGTGCGTGCGTGCATGCGTGCGTGTGTGTGTGCGCGCGCGCTCGTGCATGTGCCTGTATATGTAGTTACTGTTATTGCAATTCAATACAAAATATCAATAATACCTTTTATACTGGGGGCTCTTTTGGCTTTCTTCTCATTCTTGCCCTTTCTAAGGCCGGCCACTGATATGCAAAACAGTCTAGTCTAGAGAGCATGAACCAGTGTTCTTATCCAGAATTCACGTACCTTGTCACTGGAACCATCAGCTATTGTTGAAAGGGTCAGTCTAGTGGGCACTGTAAATGTATCTTTATGCCTGAAACAGTCACACACACACACACACACACACACACACACACACACACACACACACACACACACACACACAGTTTATGAAATTCAATAATAAAAAAAATAAAAATCAGTCCAGCGCACATTAATCATGATCTAATGAAACACAGTTCCCTTCTCCCTCGTCCCTTGAAGCACAACCCAAACAAATCATACCAGCGGTTGACTGTTCCTGGAAATGCATGGTGGCATTGCTTGTCAGGAAGTTCATCTGTGGTAGGCTATCTAGCTGACTGTTGTGCTGAATCATAACATGCACTACTAAAGATCACTACTCACACAGCACCAATGCTGTGTCTCCTCTGAAAGGCTGCTTCATGTGGTACCAAGAGTGTAATACCATCTGAAAAGAGCGATCCACAAAATTTGGGAATTGTATGGGAAAATCTTCGGCCATTTGCATCTATAAAAAAAAGAAAACAACTAAAAATTTGTCACTTGACAAAACCTCTGCACTGAATTCAACAAAGTTTGAAAATGCAGTGTTTGACAGTTCTGATATTCTCACACAAACTCTGGAAGTGTTTGTTTTTCCAAGCAATTTTTGAAAATGTTACACTTTTCCTGTAATGTTTGGAAATGTTACCTTTCTTCTGCAGTGTTTGGCAGTGTTCCATTTCTCCAGCAATGTTTGGCAGTGTTCCATTTCTCCAGCAATGTTTGGCAGTGTTACATTTCTCCAGCAATGTTTGGCAGTGTCCCATTTCTCCAGCAATGTTTGGCAGTGTTCCATTTCTCCAGCAATGTTTGGCAGTGTTACATTTCTCCAGCAATGTTTGGCAGTGTTACATTTCTCCAGCAATGTTTGGTAGTGTTCCATTTCTCCAGCAATGTTTGGCAGTGTTACATTTCTCCAGCAATGTTTGGAGGTGTTCCATTTCTTCAGCAATGTTTGGCAGTGTTACATTTCTTCAGCAATGTTTGGCAGTGTTCCATCTCTTCAGCAATGTTTGGCAGCGTTCCATCTCTCCAGCAATGTTTGGAGGTGTTACATTTCTCCAGCGATGTTTGGCAGTGCTCCATTTCTTCAGCAATGTTTGGTAGTGTTACATTTCTCCAGCAATGTTTGGCAGTGTTCCATTTCTCCAGCAATGTTTGGTAGTGTTCCATTTCTCCAGCAATGTTTGGCAGTGTTCCATTTCTTCAGCAATGTTTGGCAGTGTTACATTTCTCCAGCAATGTTTGGAGGTGTTCCATTTCTCCAGCAATGTTTGGCAGTGTTACATTTCTTCAGCAATGTTTGGCAGTGTTACATTTCTCCAGCAATGTTTGGAGGTGTTCCATTTCTCCAGCAATGTTTGGCAGTGTTACATTTCTCCAGCAATGTTTGGTAGTGTTACATTTCTCCAGCAATGTTTGGAGGTGTTCCATTTCTTCAGTAATGTTTGGCAGTGTTACATTTCTCCAGCAATGTTTGGCAGTGTTACATTTCTCCAGCAATGTTTGGCAGTGTTACATTTCTCCAGCAATGTTTGGTAGTGTTACATTTCTCCAGCAATGTTTGGAGGTGTTCCATTTCTTCAGCAATGCTTGGCAGTGTTACATTTCTCCAGCAATGTTTGGTAGTGTTACATTTCTCCAGCAATGTTTGGAGGTGTTCCATTTCTTCAGCAATGTTTGGCAGTGTTACATTTCATCAGCAATGTTTGGCAGTGTTACATTTCTCCAGCAATGTTTGGCAGTGTTCCATTTCTCCAGCAATGTTTGGAGGTGTTCCATTACTTCAGCAATGTTTGGCAGTGTTCCATTCTCCAGCAATGTTTGGAGGTGTTACATTTCTCCAGCAATGTTTGGCAGTGTTACATTTCTCCAGCAATGTTTCGTAGTGTTACATTTCTCCAGCAATGTTTGGAGGTGTTCCATTTCTTCAGCAATGTTTGGCAGTGTTACATTTCTTCAGCAATGTTTGGCAGTGTTACATCTCTCCAGCAATGTTTGGCAGTGTTACATTTCTTCAGCAATGTTTGGCAGTGTTACATTTCTTCAGCAATGTTTGGCAGTGTAACATTTCTCCAGCAATGTTTAGCAGTGTTCCATTTCTTCAGCAATGTTTGGCAGTGTTACATTTCTCCAGCAATGTTTGGCAGTGTTACATTTCTCCAGCAATGTTTGGCAGTGTTACATTTCTCCAGCAATGTTTGGCAGTGTTACATTTCTCCAGCAATGTTTGGCAGTGTTCTATTTCTTCAGCAATGTTTGGCAGTGTTCCATCTCTCCAGCAATGTTTGGCAGTCTTACATTTCTCCAACAATGTTTGGCAGCGTTCCATCTCTCCAGCAATGTTTGGCAGTGTTACATTTCTCCAGCAATGTTTGACAGTGTTCCATCTCTCCAGCAATGTTTGGCAGTCTTACATTTCTCCAACAATGTTTGGCAGTGTTCCATCACTCCAGCAATGTTTGGCAGTGTTACATTTCTCCAGCAATGTTTGGAGGTGTTCCATTTCTCCAGCAATGTTTGGCAGTGTTCCATCTCTCCAGCAATGTTTGGCAGTGTTACATTTCTCCAACAATGTTTGGCAGTGTTACATCTCTCCAGCAATGTTTGGCAGTGTTACATTTCTCCAGCAATGTTTGGCAGTGTTCCATTTCTCCAGCAATGTTTGGCAGTGTTCCATCTCTCCGGCAATGTTTGGCAGTCTTACATTTCTCCAACAATGTTTGGCAGTGTTCCATCTCTCCAGCAATATTTGGCAGTGTTACATTTCTCCAGCAATGTTTGACAGTGTTACATTTCTTCAGCAATGTTTGGCAGTGTTCCATTTCTCCAGCAATGTTTGGCAGTGTTCCATTTCTCCAGCAATGTTTGGCAGTGTTACATTTCTCCAGCAATGTTTGGCAGTGTTCCATTTCTTCAGCAATGTTTGGCAGTGTTACATTTCTCCAGCAATGTTTGGCAGTGTTCCATTTCTTCAGCAATGTTTGGCAGTGTTCCATTTCTTCAGCAATGTTTGGCAGTGTTCGATTTCTTCAGCAATGTTTGGCAGTGTTACATTTCTCCAGCAATGTTTGGCAGTGTCCCATTTCTCCAGCAATGTTTGGAGGTGTTCCATTTCTTCAGCAATGTTTGGCAGTGTTACATTTCTCCAGCAATGTTTGGCAGTGTTCCATTTCTCCAGCAATGTTTGGCAGCGTTACATTTCTTCAGCAAAGTTTGGCAGTGTTACATTTCTTCAGCAATGTTTGGCAGTGTTCCATTTCTTCAGCAATGTTTGGAGGTGTTCCATTTCTCCAGCAATGTTTGGCAGTGTTCCATTTCTCCAGCAATGTTTGGAGGTGTTCCATTTCTTCAGCAATGTTTGGCAGTGTTTCATTTCTCAAGCAATGTTTGGAGGTGTTACATTTCTCCAGCAATGTTTGGCAGTGTTCTATTTCTTCAGCAATGTTTGGAGGTGTTACATTTCTCCAGCAATGTTTGGCAGTGTTCTATTTCTTCAGCAATGTTTGGTGGTGTTACATTTCTCCAGCAATGTTTGGCAGAGTTCTATTTCTTCAGCAATGTTTTGAGGTGTTACATTTCCCAGCAATGTTTGGCAGTGTTACATTTCTTCAGCAATGTTTGGCAGTGTTCTATTTCTTCAGCAATGTTTGGCAGTGTTACATTTCTTCAGCAATGTTTGGCAGTGTTACATTTCTTCAGCAATGTTTGGCAGTGTCGCATTTTTCCAGCAATGTTTGGCAGTGTTACATTTCTCCAGCAATGTTTGGTAGTGTTACATTTCTCCAACAATGCTTGGAGGTGTTATATTTCTTCAGCAATGTTCGGTAATGTTACATTTCTCCAGCAATGTTTGGCAGTGTTACATTTCACCAGTGATGTTTGGCAGTGTTACACTTCTTCAAGTGATGTTTGGTAGTGTTAATCTTTCTCCAGCAATGTATGGTAGTGTAACATTTCTCCAGCAATGTTTGGAGATGTTACATTTCTCCTGCAATGTTCCGTAGTGTTACAATTCTCCAGCAATGTTTGGCAGCGTTACATTTCTCCAGCAATGTTTGGAGGTGTTACATTTCTCCAGCAATGTTTGATAGTGTTACATTTCTCCAGCAATGTTTGGAGTTGCTACATTTCTCCAGCAATCTTTGGAGGTGTTACATTTCTCCAGCAATGTTTGGCAGTGTTACATTTCTCCAGCAATGTTTGGTAGTGTTACATTTCTCCAGCAATGTTTGGAGGTGTTACATTTCTCCAGCAATGTTTGGCAGTGTTCTATTTCTCCAGCAATGTTTGGAGGTGTTACACTTCTCCAGCAATGTTTGGAGGTGTTATATTTCTCCAGCAATGTTTGGAGGTGTTACATTTCTCCAGCAATATTTGGAGGTGCTACATTTCTACAGCAATGTTTGGCAGTGTTACATTTCACCAGCAATATTTGGCAGTGTTCCATTTCTCCAGCAATGTTTGGCAGTGTGACATTTCTCCAGCAATGTTTGGCAGTGTTACATTTCTCCAGCAATGTTTGGCAGTGTTAACATTTCTCCAGCAATGTTTGGAGGTGTTACATTTCTCCAGCAATGTTTGGCAGTGTTACATTTCTCCAGCAATGTTTGGCAGTGTTACATTTCTCCAGCAATGTTTGGCAGTGTTCTATTTCTCCAGCAATGTTTGGAGGTGTTACATTTCTCCAGCAATGTTTGGCAGTGTTAACATTTCTCCAGCAATGTTTGGAGGTGTTACATTTCTCCAGCAATGTTTGGCAGTGTTACATCTCTCCAGCAATGTTTGGCAGTGTTCTATTTCTCCAGCAATGTTTGGAGGTGTTACATTTCTCCAGCAATGTTTGGCGGTGTTACATTTCTCCAGCAATGTTTGGTAGTGTTACATTTCTCCAGCAATGTTTGGAGGTGTTACATTTCTCCAGCAATGTTTGGCAGTGTTAACATTTATCAGCCAACACTGAGACTTCACAGTGGACAGGCAATGTGATAGTGATACCGACGGACAGACAGACAATCCCAGAGACGCAGTTAGACAGACAGACAGACAGACAGACAGAGAGACAGATACAGCCACCCTCCACATGCTGTCTTTAGTCAGTGACGGACATGATGGAGAAAGAGCGAGCTGAGCCGACTCACAGGGCCTTGTAGTCGTAGCCTTGTAGTTGGACTGGGTGCCACCTCCCCGCTGATATTTTCATATGGGCACACGTTTGTGTTATTCTGCACACGAAACTTGAACAATTAACATGTACACACACACACACACACACACACACACACACACACACACACACACACAAAAGCATGCACTCACACATGCACGCACAAATGCACCTACGCACGCATGCACATACACACCCACAAACAAACACGCATGCACAACAATTTTTGAAGATCAGCCTTTACAGAAAATGTGTATGCATGCTCAGGCACATATAACACACACACACACACACACACACACACACACACACACACACACACACACACACAAAGCATGCACGCACACATGCATGCACAAATGCACCTACGCACGCATGCACACACACACACACACAAACACGCACAATTTCAGATCAGTCTCTACAGAAAATGTGTATGCATGCTCAGGCACATATCACACACACACACACACACACACACACACGGGAGTAACATACACCAACTGAACCAACAGAAATGCATGGCAGCAGCAGCAAAGCTGCGCACTCCTCAAGACCGATAATATCCAGACTTACAATTCCTTTTCAATAGGAGGCGTTGCAGGACAGCTTTGGCCCACCAGAAGATTGTATGCAAAGTCCTCCACCCTTTCAGCCAGAGAGTAGTGTCCCCTGGTTCCATCAGCTTTACTTGGGTCAAGCATCTTGCACAACAGATCTCTTGTAGCGTCCACCACTTCAGCTGGCAATCTGTTCACAGTTCAGATTTTGTCTTCAGCCTGTTCATCCTAAATAATACAAGTCAGTTCCCACAAACCAAGTCACTGCTAGATCATAAAGGTAAATATGTAATTTACTATTAAAGATTATCATTAATTTTTATTTCTTGAGCAGATAGTTGTAAAATATAAGAAGATAAGTACACAAAGACATATCCCTAAACAAAAGAACAGTTCTCCCATTGTTAATGCAATGTTAAGAGGGAAAACTCATCCAAACCAAAACATTGGGCATGATGAGCTCCCAGACAGTAGCAATACACTCTTAACTGTACATCCGAGGCAGCAACCCTGGTATTTGTTGTACTAGCAGGACAGGAAGACATACATGCATTACACTTACTCTCTTTTGTTTCCCTCCTTATTGATGACATTGACCATGTCTTCGATCAGGATCACTTCATTCTCTGTCACAGGCTCCTGTGCCCGGACATCAAGATCTTCCAGTGTCCTGCCGGATCATAACAGCTTTATGTTATCACTTTATCAGTCTGCATTTTTCCTGTCTTTCTTTCCCTTCCTCTCTCTTTCTCCACCATTCACTTGTCTGTTCTTCACCTCCCTTCCTCCCACACACTTCTGCGCCTGAATTAACTCCCCCTTCTCCCACTTCCCTCATCTGCCACACAGTGTGAAGGTTTCCATCTTCTCATTGGTGATACCCAACAAGAGTCCTGCTACATCGTGGGGTGTTCCTCCTCTGCTGAGAAGACTCCCAAACTTTCTGGAATTGGCAGAATCATCAATGTAGAAACAGTCCGTGACTTCTTCTTCTTCTTCAGCGTTCCAGTATCTGGTAGCGTGTGAACTCATTTTACCCTGTTGGGATACTCACACTATACTCGAGTGTATAGTCAGTTCACTCCGACTTCGATGAGTGCAGAAATTTGTGGGAAGAGGTTGTGGAAAAAGATAGATAAAAGATATGGTAGACAGAAAGGACAGTAGACGACAGTAAAGCAAAGGAGGAGATAGAGTTACTGAGAGCGAAAGGAAAAGGGGACGTTACTAGCACAGAATGTCCAGAAGGTGGGGGAACTATTTGTACAAAATACCCCCGGTATCCCCATGGGGGAGTCCCGACTTAATGTCAGGACATACTGAACAAGACAGCGAAGCAGTCATGACACACTGAACATGACAGCAAAGCAGTCATGACACACTGAACAAGACAGCAAAGCACAACTAAAGTAAGACAAACAAAATATACCCTATAAAAATACCAAGCACACACACTGACAAACATAACAGTTTACAAATGAAACAATGAACATTTCCAGAAAACAGCCACAACATTATGTAATGAAACTGCAGAAGGACAATATTAAGATGTAGGACAAGAATAGAGTGTAGATGTTTGAGGTTAATCATTTGTTTTGGTGCTGTCATAGTATCAGACTGACAAGGAAACCTACTGGTGGAGGTTCTCATTGGTGACTGGTCGAAGTCGTTGCCTGGTGATTATTCTGAAGACTTCAACTTCACTGTCCTTGACAATACGTACTGTGGATCTGTTGTGGACGTCACTCACTCTGCAAAACAAACAAGTAATTTCAGCTGTACTTTAATCATTCAGGATGAAAACAATGGGGAAAATCAGAAAATTACATTTTCAACTATCTGCAATTGATTGTAACTTATTACACATTGTATCTTGCTTGAAAGATTGTTTATCATTTTAGTATTGATATGCCAGTTTCTGTCAGTTATTGGTACACACATGTACTACAAGAACAACAATGACAACAAAAACAAGGGATTAAATATACTGAGATTCTACCAGCCGCCATGGCGAAGTGGTTAGCGTCGCGGACTCCCGGCTGGGAGGTCGTGGGTTCGAATCCCATCAGAGTCATGTGGGTTTTTTCTGCCCTGACCGGCTCCTACCCAGAGTTGAGTTTGCTGCGGACTCAGTTGGGAAGACTGGGACCACACAGTCGAGTTTCATCCACTTAATGGATGCGTTTCTGAGAGTGTTGCTCAAATTTTCTGACCAACACTGCAGGTGCCTGTATCTCTCGGGCCTGGTTGACGCCGGTATATATTATGAAAAGCATTTTAAAAAAATGTCTCAAATTCTGTGGCCCTTCATGCTCTGCTATCATGGTGACCTCAATTTCGATGTCCTCTCTTGGTTCCGTCGGGGTCGCCAGTATCGGCGGGTCCACAGGGGCTGTCGGACAGACGTGGTGGCGCCCTCCGTAGGGAGAGCTCACTCACGCCGGCTCCGCGACTAAGCAATTATTGTTGTCAGTAGAGGGCTTAGTAGGTGGTGTCCTGCATATGTTAGATCAGAACAGGCGCCACTGAACACCACCGAAGTGACTCGGCAGCAGTGCAATGTCTCCTCCGGTGGGTTGCCTCTTGACGACTTGACATTGACTGCTCCCTGTGGATTGCCGGTGCCGGGGCTGTGACGGGGCTGACCGGGCTGTGGCTGTGGATGGGGTGTCGGAATGAGCAGCGTGGGTGCACTGCCTCTGAGGCGGCGAAGAGATTGGGACAGCAAAAAAAAAAAAAAAAAAAAGCTGAGATTCTGTCTGTTTAAATTCTGAAAAAAAAAGCTGAGATTCTGTCTGTTAAATAGGAATTTTATGACTGAAAGTAGTTTTACAGTTGCTAAATGCAAGGTTGAATAATACAGCGGCTATTGCTTGAGGGTAGCCTCCTCTGAATAATGAAAATTAGAGATAGTATTCAACCCAGGAACAGAATTTGTACCGTGTTCATAATGTGTGGGAGTTCATTAGTCAGACATATTTGGTGATGAGGATAAAAGAAAAACACAGATGGGCTGGTTAATTGTTTTGTGAATCAAGCCATAAATAATTCTAAATGAAACTTCTTTGTGCATATTTACTCTGATTGTGTTGGCTAAGGGCTAGAGAATACATCATTTGTATTATTAGTCAAGGAATAAATCATTTGTGTGATTACTAGATCTAGATTAGTGACAGCGCTCAGTTCAGTCCTGTGACTGTTTGTAGTTTTGTGTCCTGTGTTACACATATCATTCACAGTTTGAATAATTGAAGCAGAAGCTCAACATGTACATAGTCGATAAAACAAAACAAAAAATGTGTAGAAGCACGGAGTCATTTCTGTTTTCAAAGTCATAACTTGTGTCGAATAGCATATTTCAAATGTAGAAAGAAATGGCAAACTGTAACTTACAAACTGTCTCACAAAGTTTCTATTATGACCAGTTTTATTGGTCATCTTGAGCCATTAAAAGATTGAAACAACTGGCATAAGATAAGATAAGATAATGTTGCTTATAGCCCAGCCGACCGCAAAAGGCCACATCAGGGCTGTCACCACGTTAAAATCAACTCACCAGTCATTAAAAAAAAAAAAAATTAAAAAAAAAAAAAAACACCAACTTTCACACATCTCGTTAAATGACATCGTCTACAACTGGCATGAATATGTTAAAATTTAGGTGCCCTATGCAAGACAATGGCACAAATTTTCACATCAAAAGAGTTTGAGGAGTTTCTGAAGGCAAATGGCATTGTGCATATCAAGACAGCACCTTACCATCCTGCTGGCTATGAACTAGCAGAAAGAATTGTCCCATCTGCTAACAAGTTATTTCGAAAGCTTTAAGTTTTAAGATGTGATATTTAAGAATTATGGATATTGCAGCAGTGGCCACCACTTTAAAAGTAGTTTGATTCAACTTTAATACCTTGAAAAATACTATTGTTCTCGCTTCTGTAACTGTAAGATTGACAGACTGTGATATGAGACTGATCAACCTGATTGTGAACAATTAAACATCAGCCCAACTGCTGAGTCAATAATGATGGTGCAGACTGTGCAGGTGCATCTTAATTTACTTGGTATTTCAATGGCAGTATATGAGACAACCAAAACATAGAGAGTCGGAGTCTAGATTACATTAACCATGAACAACACATAAACAGACACACCCAAAGCAAACAACATCAGTGGCTAAAGGTTTATTCAAAATTTGGTGTGATCTAGTGATTTAAACAATCAGAAACAAAACAACAACAACAAAATGTGGTTCAAAAGTTCTAGTTCATTTCATGTTCTAAACATTAGTATTACAAGAACATTTAGTTTTTTAAAAAATGTGATAGTTTGAGTTAATAACTAACGGCAAAAGGGCCCATCCACCACTGTTCTGTTTCAGATAATGTGAAAGAAACACCACCAAATGCAAATATTGTCTTTATTCAGAGAAGTAAACCACACTTGCCAGACCACTTACTTCGCACCATTGGTAGCATCATGGATGTCCACGTAGAACTGTTTGGGGTACAGGGTACTGGCTGATCCTGTCGCTGATGTTAACTTCACAGTAATGTACTGGATAACCTGAAAAAGTCATCATTCACAGCATGCACGGGGAGCGACAACTGTGACTGACCATAGCATCCATCACCTGAATCGGTAAGAAAGCACAAGTTAGAACAGATGAGTATCACAACTTACTGGAGAGAAATCTGATAGTCATATCCTTTCCTTTCCCTGAGTGTCTGTTTAGGTTGTTTTTTTTCCTTGTTTCTGTCCACAGTCGTAAGATGTATTACTTTATTCCATTTGCTGTTTTCTTTTTGTAGGTTTTCTTTAGTTTTTGAGATCAATCTCCCTGGAGAACATTTCTTTGGAAAGTTAATGAGTACTGTAAGAAACAAGACATAGTGCTAGGCAGGTGGTCATGTTAAAAGGAAAATTACTGCAATACAGAGAAGAGAGAGAGAGAGAGAGAGAGAGAGAGAGAGAGAGAGGAGAGAGAGAGAGAGAGAGAGGGGAGAGAGAGAGAGTGAAGGAAAGTGCTAATTAAATTTGGCAAGTATTAAAATACCAAAAGAAAAAAGAAAAATAAGTGAACACAAGTCAGAAAGTAAAAGAGAATGCAAGACAAACACTGAATGAACAAATAAAAGAACCAAAGGAAGACACCGTAAGAGTAAGAAAAAGGTGTGCAAACAAAGTAACAAAGAGAGCACAGAAAGAAAAAGGTGTGCAAAGAAAGTAACAAAGAGAGCACAGAAAGAAAAAGGTATGCAAAGAAAGTAACAAAGAGAGCACAGAAAGAAAAAGGTGTGCAAAGAAAGTAACAAAGAGAGCACAGAAAGAAAAAGGTGTGCAAAGAAAGTAACAAAGAGAGCACAGAAAGAAAAAGGTGTGCAAACAAAGTAACAAAGAGAGCACAGAAAGAAAAAGGTATGCAAAGAAAGTAACAAAGAGAGCACAGAAAGAAAAGGAAGGAAACAAACAGAAAGATAAAAGAATGAAGTAAAAACAGGGAAAGAAAAACACCCAGAACAAGGAACACTCACACACACACACACACACACACACACACACACACACACGCGCCTAACCATAACTCGAGATTACGGGATCGAACTTTTACACGGTGCCAATCCTGGGATGGCTTTCATGATTGGCTGGGCTGTGGACCGCATAACTTGAATTGATTTGCAGTCCAAATCTATAGATACTTTATAATGTATCAGATCTGTCAATGTACTAATAGAATAGATCAATACGTGACGGACAGAAAGAAAGGGTGAAGGACAGATTATTCCACTATTACTAAAGGACACTATATACACCATCACCACAAACAATACAAACCCATCCAGTGACACATACCTACCCCCCCCCCCCCCCCCCACACACACACACCACACACACATTTCTTTCTTATTCTATCCTATTTAGTTTATCTATCTATTATTTTATTTTAATCAATTTATTTCATTCATTTAATTTATTTTATCTTACTATACTATTATTTTATTTGATATTTATTTATTTTGTCTAATATCACCTTTGGGTGAACAGACGTGCACACACACATCCACCCACCCACACCACACTCACACTCACACACACACACACACACACACATCCATCCACCACACCCACACACATCCACCCACCCACGCCCACATCCACACTCACCCCCACACTCACACACACACACACACACACACACACACACACACACACACACACACACACACACATGCCTAACTACCCATCCTCGCTCTTCTCAACCATTGCACACTTCAAACCACACAGGAGGAAGAAGGCACTGACGTCAGAGCGCTGTGGAAACACCAGCACCCCTCCTGTCCCTCATAATGGTCCTCCTCCAGGGCCACATAAACGGTGATGCCGGTGTCCTCGACTGGCTGCACCATCATCTGGGTTCTGTAGCCCACAGCAATGTCATAGTTGTTCCCTTGCACCCTCTGGACGCCGATCCTGACAGTCTTGTCGCTCTCCCCGACGATCACCATGCTGAAAGAGACGGCACATGTGTTGAGAATATGATGTGTGTTTCGAACGTATGTGGTGGAACCCTTCAATGATTACTCTGGGGTGTTTTGGCAGAATTACAAACCCGCTTTAAGAGTTGCTCTCTCTCTCTCTCTCTCTCTCTCTCTCTCTCTCTCTCTCTCTCTCTCTCTCTCTCTCTCTCTCTCTCTCACACACACACACACACACACACACACACACACACACACACACACATGCACATGATAACAGTGTTTACACATTACCCTAAAAGACAGAAAGTAAATATTTCAATGGTGGTATTGAACACAGCTTTGTACACACAACTCTCACTAAAAGTAAACCACCTAGATCTGGCTGAATGCAAAGAAAGAGGCTGTACAAAAACCTGTCAAATTCTTGCTTAAAGAAAACCACCTTGTTCTGGCTGAATGCAAAGAAAGAGGCCGTACAAAAACCTGTCAAATTCTTGCTTAAAGAAAACCACCTTGTTCTAGCTGAATGCAAAGAAAGAGGCCCAACCACCAACCCTGTAAAATTTGCAGAAAGTGCACACAGCAGTTTGCAGAATGGAAATCTACCTGGAGGGACTGAAATGACCATGCACATGAAAGCCACTTTGAGCGAAGAACTGGATGAAATACCAAAACTGCAGCAAAAAAAATAACCGGACCATCCTGATCCTGATCCAATAACAAATCATCTCATAAGTACACACATCCAAAATATTCATTATATGCAACCAGGCCTTGGGATCAGACTTGCGCTACTCAAGTTGCATTGTACCGTGTCATGTTCTTTTCATATCAAATTTCCTGATCTGTAATTCTCACAGCGTTCGCTGGTGAAGGAGAGTGGGCATGGTATAGTACTATCCACTTTTCCACTTATTTCGTCTTGTTTCTTTTCTTTTTTTTTTGGCTCATATTCTGCACCACTTTAATAGCACTGCACACACACCCGTCATTCCACTCCCTCATCCACAGACACAGCCTGGCTTGGCCCTCTATGACCCCAGTACCAACAACCAGTGTCAAGTTGTCAAGAGGCAACCCACCAGAGGAAACACTGCACTGCTGCTGAGTAACTTCGGTGGTGTTCGAGTAGTGTCTGTTCTGATCCAACACACACTTGAAACCACCTACTATGCCCCCTACTGATGCCAATATTTGTTTAGTCAAAGAGCCATCATGACTAGTTCTACCTCTGGAGAGCACTAACAGGTCAGTCCAAGAACCGTCTCCATGATTTTGCTGATGCCAGTGACCCCAGTAGAACCACACTGTGGGCATACACATGGGGAGGTAATCGAGAACTGAGATCATCATGACAGCAGGGCATGACGGGACACAGAATTGAAGACTTTCTTTCTTATGCTAAGCAACGAGGATAAGGATAACGAAGATGTCGCTACACACGTCTAAGACTGCTTGAAACGACTGCACTTTAAGCTTACTTTAATAATATGACTTGACTTGACTTGGTCCCTTAGACGTCGGTCCGTAGGGGCACCCCTGAAGCAGTGACAACCATCCTTCTCCATTCCTCTCTGTTCTCCGCCCTCGCAATGTGTCTCTCAGCCGCAGGCCTGTCCATTCCGTGATGTTATCCTCCCATCTTTTCCTTTGTCGACCTCTTCGCCTTTGTCCTGGTACTGTGCCCTGCATGATTGTCTTGGCAAGGCCTGTTGATCGTGTGATGTGTCCATACCATTTCAGTTTGCGTCTTTTTACTGAGGTTAGGAGATCGACATATGGACCAATTTCATTCACGATGCGCTTTTTAACTTCCACATTGCTGATGTGATCTCTGTATGAGATGCCAAGGAGTCGTCTGAAGCACCTCATTTCCATTGTTTGGATCTTTTTCTCAAGGTCTGATTTCAACGTCCATGACTCACAAGCATATAAGAATATCGCCATGACTAAGGATCGCATCAGTCTAATCTTTGAGCTGATGGAGATGTTTTTATTTCTCCAAAGAGGCGTTAGCTTAGATAGCGTAGCTGTGGTCTGAGCGACTCTTGAGATGATTTCAGGTCTTGATCCTTCATCTGAGATTGTTGCCCCCAAGTACTTAAATGTGTTGACTGGTTCAAGCTTTTTGCTGTTGATGGTTATGTCTTGGGTAAAGCCGATTGGGTTGTTAGTCATGACCTTTGTCTTTTCCGCACTTATTTCCATGCCATAATCAGCAGAGGTGTTGTTGAGTCTGTTGATCAGGTGCACTAGCTCTTGTTCGTTTCCAGCTAGTCCATCTATGTCGTCGGCAAAACGGAGGTTGGTGATGATTCTCCCTCCAATGGTTACAGTTCCTTCATGGTCTTCTAGCGCATCGGTCATAATTCTCTCAAGGAAGACATTGAAAAGTGTGGGGGAGAGTAGACAGCCCTGTCGCACCCAACGGTAGTTCGGAACCACTCGCCTATGTTGTTACCGAAGAAAACGGCGCTGGTGGCTTTATTGTAGAGGCTTTCAATAGTTCCAATGAGGTTGGCATTGATGTTGGAGAGTTTCATTGTTGCCCATAATGCTTCATGCCACACTCGGTCGAAGGCCTTCTTGAAGTCTATGAATACGTGGTACAGATGTTGTTGGTTTTGGTTGTACTTCTCACACAGTATTCTTAGGTTGAATATTTGTTCTATGGTACTTCGTCCTGGTCTGAACCCCGCCTGTTCTTCAGCGATGATCTTTTCTGCTTGTGGGTTCAGTCTATTTAGGATTACTTTCAGCATAACTTTGCTTGGGTGGCTGATGAGGCTAATCGTGCGATAATTTTGGCATTGCTGTAGGTTGCCTTTCTTTGGTAGCGTGATGATAAGTGACTGCGTCCAGGGAGTAGGCCATTCCCCGGTTTCCCAGATTCTGTTGCATATTGCAAGTAACATGTCCACCACTGGATCACCTCCTGCCTTAATCAATTCTGCGGTATGTTGTCAACACCGGGCGATTTTCCTGCTTTCATTGATGATAAGGCTCTAATGATTTAGTGGGGCTCTGGGAGGGGACGTACCCTTTGATGCTTGCTGCTGCATCCTGCATATTGCATGTGGGATGGACGGGCTCATTGGATCTCCTCTCATCTCCTAAACTCTCACATGTGGCTCCAAGCGCCATACCCCGGGACCTTGCCTCAGCAGGCATGCTAAACCGTGTGAGGGGGGTAATATTAACATGGTATTACTGGGCGTAACCTCAAGTAGTAGGCGACCGGCCAAGGCGGATAAATTCCAAGAGGAACCTAACGGCTACATGTTCGAGACCAAGGCGAGCCACCGTGGAGGAGGATATCGGCTGTGGTCTGGCATGGAGAGGGATGGGCTCCGCCATGCGTCACTGCCCAAGACACACCCATGAGAATGACAACCAAAGACGATTCCATACCGGCTCGGTCGTCGCCCGGGACAACAAGGACCGCCTCTTCCGTCGACGGTCATCAGGGTGGAAGTGGAAAATATGCTACTGGTGGACCAAAAAGCATCCGTGCCAGGGATAACATCATAATCGGCACATGGAATGTCAACACACTTAATGGCGCTGGAAGACTGGAACAACTGGAACATGAAATGAAGAGATATCGTTGGAACATCCTAGGGTTGTGCGAAGTACGCTGGAAAAATTTCGGAGAAATAAACACCCCAGAAGGCCACAAATTCTACTACAGTGGCAGGGAAGATTATCATGAACACGGGGTAGGGTTTCTAGTCAACAAGAACACAATTAATAGTGTAATGGCTTGCAGACCGGTCTCAAGTCGAATCATGACCTTACGTTTGAGGGCAAAACCATTCAACATCACCATCCTACAGGGTTATGCCCCACATTCGGCTAAAAGCGATGAAGAAGTCGAAGAATTCTATGGCCAGGTACAGGAAGCGCTCGACGAAATACCCAAAAAAGATATCATAGTGGTACAAGGTGACTGGAATGCTAAGATCGGAAAAGACTCGTGCAAAGACTGGAAAGACACATGTGGACCCTATTGTAACACTCTAACAAATGAGAGAGGATTGAGACTCCTGGAATTTGCAAAGTCAAACAACCTGAAGATAACGAACACCTTCGGTCCACACAAGATGTCCAGGAGAATAACATGGCATAGTCCTGGAGGATTATATCACAATCAAATCGATTACATCATGGTAAAACAACGCTTCCAGTCGAGTGTCAACATTGCCAGAACCAGAAGCTTCCCTGGAGCAGACATTGGAAGTGACCACGAAATGGTCCTCATGACATTCGCACTCCGCCTCAAAAACAACAAAAAGAAAGGAAACATCAGGTTAAAGTTCAATCTAAAGAAGCTAAAAGACCCTAACATAAAGGAAGCATTTCAAGCAAATATTGGAGGAAAATTTGCACCTCTACTTGTCCTGGCAAATGAAGACATCAACATAGAATCCTTCACCGACTCCTTCAACAAAGCTGTCACAGAAACAGCAGCAGAAGTGCTTGGTAAACATCGGCCAAAGAAGAATCCATGGGTCACCGACGAAATTCTGGAACTTTGTGACAAACGTCGTGAATTGAAAAACAAAAAGAACAACCCAGAAGGAAAAAGAGAGTACAATGATGTTAACAAGAAGGTTAAAACTGAGATGAAGGCAGCAATGGAAACTTGGATTGACAACCAATGCCAAGAGATTGATAATAATTTGAAAAACAACAACAGCAAAGCAGCCTATAAAATTGTCAAGGACCTAACGGGAAAGAAACAAGCCAAGATAACAACGATCCATGACAAAAACGGTAAATGTCTCAACGATGATGAAAAGATACTACAACGATGGACAGAATACTGTTCTGAGCTTTACTCGCACAACGCTGAGGGAAATTCATCAATCCTTGTCGCACCGGAACCAACAAATAACAACAAATAACAGCAAGGATAATATAACACGTGATGAAATCATTTAATAATATATCCCACCGTTAACCAGACCCAAGAGATACAGATACCTGCAATGCTAGCCGGAAAATTTGAGCCGCACTCTCTGAGACACATCCACTGACAGGTTGAAACTTACAGTGTGGTCCCAGTCTTCCCAAATAAGCCCATAGCAAAGTTCAGTTCTTAGTACGAGCTAGGTGGGTCAGAAAAATCCTACACATGGCTCTGATGGGAACTGAACCCGTGGTCTCCCAGCCAGGAGTCTGCGACACTAACCACTTTACCATAGCAGCTGGTGTGTGTGCCTGTGTGTGTGTGTGCCTGTGTGTATGTGTGTGTGTGTGTGTGTGTGTGTGTGTGTGTGTGTGTGTGTGTGTGTGTGTGTGTGCACAGGCACAGATGTAACTGCTCAAGAACCAAGTAAAGGTAAACAAAAACACAGACAAACCAGCTGCCGTGGTAAACACGCACACACACACACACACACACACACGCACACATGCACGCACGATCGCACGCACGCACACACACACATACACACACACACACACGCACTCACACACACACACACACACACACACACACACACACACACACACACACACACACACACACACACACCTGTCGGAGGGAACAATCTGCACCAAGCCACGGACGTTGTCACTGGGCAGGACGGTGATGGTAGCAAACAGACTGGCGGCGTTCAACACAGCGTCGTCCCCCACCCTCACCAGCTTCACTACAAAGGTGAAACTCTCCTCTGGAATCTGAAGGAAGCAATTGATGGACCCAGTCAAATCAAATTATCAGTCCATGTGGAAAAGTCTTGCAAAACATATACATTAACTTGGTAAATTCCAAATAAGCAGAACATCAGACGTAAACTTGAACAAGACTGCAGAGATAGTGTACTTGATTTGATGTAACATGATTTAGGATAGTATGTATTCACTCAAAAACAGATCAAAGCCAAACTGTTCTTCCGACCCCCCCCCCCTCCCCCTCCACACCCCCCCCCCCTCTCAACTTGCACTCTCCTGCCTTTTCTCACTCCATTCACGTATATGGTTCTTTTCAATGTTTTTTTCAGCACCTACAAGTGATTTCTTCCTGTGTCCACATCCTCCCCATCCCACTCTTGGCTGCTTCTCCATCCACAGCCAGTCAGGTTCATCACATCTCTGTAGGTTCATCACATCACATCTCTGTAGGTTCATCACGTCACATCTCTGTAGGTTCATCACGTCACATCTCTGTAGGTTCATCACGTCACTTCACATCTCTGTAGGTTCATCACATCACATCACATCTCTGTAGGTTCATCACGTCACATCACATCTCTGTAGGTTCATCATGTCACATCACATCTCTGTAGATTCATCATGTCATGTCACATCTCTGTAGGTTCATCACGTCACATCTCTGTAGGTTCATCACGTCACATCACATCTCTGTAGGTTCATCACGTCACATCATATCTCTGTAGGTTCATCACGTCACATCACATCTCTGTAGGTTCATCACGTCACATCTAATTACTGTAGGTTCATCACATCACATCACTGTAGGTTCATCACATCACATCTCATCACTGTAGGTTCATCATGTCACATCTCATCACTGCAGGTTCATCACATCACATCTCATCACTGCAGGTTCATCACGTCACATCTCATCACTGTAGGTTCATCACATCACATCTCATCACTGCAGGTTCATCACGTCACATCTCATCACTGTAGGTTCATCATGTCACATCTCATCACTGCAGGTTCATCACATCACATCTCATCACTGTAGGTTCATCACATCACATCTCATCATTGTAGGTTCATCACATCACATCTCATCACTGTAGGTTCATCATGTCACATCTCATCACTGTAGGTTCATCACATCATATCTCATCACTGTAGGTTCATCACATCACATCTCATCACTCACATCACATCTCATCACTGTAGGTTCATCACATCACATCTCATCACTGTAGGTTCATCACATCACATCTCATCACTGTAGGTTCATCACGTCACATCTCATCACTGTAGGTTCATCACATCACATCTCATCACTGCAGGTTCATCATGTCACATCTCATCACTGCAGGTTCATCACATCACATCTCATCACTGCAGGTTCATCATGTCACATCTCATCACTGCAGGTTCATCACATCTCATCTCATCACTGCAGGTTCATCACATCACATCTCATCACTGCAGGTTCATCATGTCACATCTCATCACTGTAGGTTCATCATGTCACATCTCATCACTGCAGGTTCATCACATCACATCTCATCACTGCAGGTTCATCACATCACATCTCATCACTGCAGGTTCATCACATCACATCTCATCACTGCAGGTTCATCACATCACATCTCATCACTGCAGGTTCATCATGTCACATCTCATCACTGCAGGTTCATCACATCACATCTCATCACTGCAGGTTCATCACATCACATCTCATCACTGCAGGTTCATCACATCACATCTCATCACTGCAGGTTCATCACCTCACATCTCATCACTGCATGTTCATCACGTCACATCTCATCACTGTAGGTTCATCATGTCACATCTCATCACTGCAGGTTCATCACATCACATCTCATCACTGCAGGTTCATCACATCACATCTCATCACTGCATGTTCATCACATCACATCTCATCACTGCAGGTTCATCACGTCACATCTCATCACTGCATGTTCATCACATCACATCTCATCACTGCAGGTTCATCATGTCACATCTCATCACTGCATGTTCATCACATCACATCTCATCACTGCAGGTTCATCACCTCACATCTCATCACTGCAGGTTCATCACATCACATCTCATCACTGCAGGTTCATCACGTCACATCTCATCACTGCAGGTTCATCACATCACATCTCATCACTGCAGGTTCATCACGTCACATCTCATCACTGCCTGTTCATCACATCACATCTCATCACTGCAGGTTCATCATGTCACATCTCATCACTGTAGGTTCATCACATCACATCTCATCACTGCAGGTTCATCTAATCACATCTCATCACTGTAGGTTCATCACGTCACATCTCATCACTGTAGGTTCATCATGTCACATCTCATCACTGCAGGTTCATCATGTCACATCTCATCACTGCAGGTTCATCACATCACATCTCATCACTGCAGGTTCATCATGTCACATCTCATGACTGCATGTTCATCTAATCACATCTCATCACTGTAGGTTCATCACGTCACATCTCATCACTGCAGGTTCTTCACATCACATCTCATCACTGCAGGTTCATCATGTCACATCTCATCACTGCAGGTTCATCATGTCACATCTCATCACTGCATGTTCATCACATCACATCTCATCACTGTAGGTTCATCACATCACATCTTATCACTGCAGGTTCATCACATCACATCTCATCACTGCAGGTTCATCACATCACATCTCATCACTGTAGGTTCATCACGTCACATCTCATCACTGTAGGTTCATCATGTCACATCTCATCACTGCAGGTTCATCATGTCACATCTCATCACTGTAGGTTCATCACATCACATCTCATCACTGCAGGTTCATCACATCACATCTCATCACTGTAGGTTCATCATGTCACATCTCATCACTGCAGGTTCATCACATCACATCTCATCACTGTAGGTTCATCATGTCACATCTCATCACTGCAGGTTCATCATATCACATCTCATCACTGCAGGTTCATCATGTCACATCTCATCACTGCAGGTTCATCATGTCACATCTCATCACTGCAGGTTCATCACATCACATCTCATAACTGCAGGTTCATCACATCACATCTCATCACTGCAGGTTCATCACATCACATCTCATCACTGCAGGTTCATCATGTCACATCTCATCACTGCAGGTTCATCACGTCACATCTCATCACTGTAGGTTCATCACGTCACATCTCATCACTGCAGGTTCATCACATCACATCTCATCACTGTAGGTTCATCACGTCACATCTCATCACTGCAGGTTCATCACGTCACACCTCATCACTGCAGGTTCATCATGTCACATCTCATCACTGTAGGTTCATCATGTCACATCTCATCACTGCAGGTTCATCACATCACATCTCATCACTGCAGGTTCATCATGTCACATCTCATCACTGCAGGTTCATCACGTCACATCTCATCACTGTAGGTTCATCACGTCACATCTCATCACTGCAGGTTCATCACATCACATCTCATCACTGCAGGTTCATCACATCACATCTCATCACTGCAGGTTCATCACATCACATCTCATCACTGCAGGTTCATCACATCACATCTCATCACTGCAGGTTCATCACATCACATCTCATCACTGCAGGTTCATCACATCACATCTCATCACTGTAGGTTCATCATGTCACATCTCATCACTGCAGGTTCATCACCTCACATCTCATCACTGTAGGTTCATCACCTCACATCTCATCACTGCAGGTTCATCATGTCACATCTCATCACTGTAGGTTCATCACCTCACATCTCATCACTGTAGGTTCATCACCTCACATCTCATCACTGCAGGTTCATCACGTCACATCTCATCACTGTAGGTTCATCACATCACATCTCATCACCGCAGGTTCATCACGTCACATCTCATCACTGTAGGTTCATCACGTCACATCTCATCACTGCAGGTTCATCACGTCACATCTCATCACTGCAGGTTCATCACCTCACATCTCATCACTGCAGGTTCATCATGTCACATCTCATCACTGCAGGTTCATCATGTCACATCTCATCACTGCAGGTTCATCATGTCACATCTCATCACTGTAGGTTCATCACGTCTCATCTCATCACTGCAGGTTCATCATGTCACATCTCATCACTGCAGGTTCATCACCTCACATCTCATTACTGTAGGTTCATCACGTCACATCTCATCACTGCAGGTTCATCATGTCACATCTCATCACTGCAGGTTCATCACATCACATCTCATCACTGTAGGTTCATCACCTCACATCTCATCACCGTAGGTTCATCATGTCACATCTCATCACTGTAGGTTCATCACATCACATCTCATCACTGCAGGTTCATCACATCACATCTCATCACTGCAGGTTCATCACGTCACATCACATCACTGTAGGTTCATCACGTCACATCTCATCACTGTAGGTTCATCACATCACATCTCATCACTGCAGGTTCATCATGTCACATCTCATCACTGCAGGTTCATCACATCACATCTCATCACTGCAGGTTCATCACGTCACATCTCATCACTGTAGGTTCATCACGTCACATCTCATCACTGCAGGTTCATCACGTCACATCTCATCACTGTAGGTTCATCACCTCACATCTCATCACTGTAGGTTCATCTTGTCATGTCTCATCACTGTAGGTTCATCATGTCACATCTCCTCACTGTATGTTCATCACGTCACATGTCACCACTGTAGGTTCACCATGTCACATCTCATCACTGTAGGTTCATCATGTCACATCTCATCACTGTAGGTTAATCACGTCACATCATGTTCAGTGGTGCCTTTCAGGGTCTGACATATATGCTGACAACACACTTTGCTGCAGAACCAGTCTGAGTGACCATCCCTCTGTGGAGAAAGCCGCTGTGTCTGTGCAACAACAGGCAGGACCCAGGAACTCACCGACACTGACCAGTTGGACACAGAGGGCAGGGACATGGTGAGAAATTCAAAGGCCAGGCCACCATAAAAGCAGGGCATGAGGGGTCAATGAGTTTCATGCCGTCTTTCTAATGATGAAAAAAAAAAGAATGGGGGGTCATGAACATACGAGTCTCTGGTCTGAGACTATCTGACAGGGCTGTACTCTTTGCTACCTTCTGCAATACATCTTGGCACAAAACAGGCCCCACACATACAGACACCTATCGTGTCGGTCAGTAAACTTCGGTCAGTAAACTTGAGTGAGACTCTCCCAGACACATCCATTCAAGTGTGTAGTTCCAGCCCTCCCATCTGAGCCAACAGCACACTTGGCTCTTGGCGTAAGCCAAGCTTGACAGACAGATCATGTAAGTAAGTGCTTCTGACGGCAATGCATCCCACTATCTCCCAGCCCACAAGCCTGCCGACCACTGGCCCATGCCAGTTCATATCAGTGATTTTCTTTTTCTCATTCCGATACCCATATATACAACTGCTGTAACTTGATTACTCTAGCATTTTTGAGATTTCTGGTATGCTATAAGAGCGGGCCTGTAACTCGCTTACTCTAGCATTTTTGAGATTTTTAGTATGCTATAAGAGCGGGCCATGTGGCATAACAGATCCAAGTCCCAATCGCATTATCCCCAAAAGAAATATGCTGTAATCAAAATACTTGTATCGTAATTCAACTCGCAGTATATCTTGTGGAGATAAATAATCAGTTGTTTTTCATCTCCTGTAACATTTGATTTATAGACTTACGACGGTTGTGTTTCAGGGCAGCGATTCAAACTCAACACAATTTGAACCAAAGAAAAATCAAAACGCTAAAACAGACAAAATACTACAACAACAAACAGAACCAGCCAACAAACAAAAAAACTACTCACTGTGTCATCCTTGAGGCGCACGATCAAGCTGCAGACACTGACATCAGCCAAGCAAGTGGTGTTTCCAGTCATGGCCTCCAGCTGACCGAACAGCTGACCATCTTCCTCCTCTGTGCTGGTCTGGCTCATCTTGGCCTCCCAGAACACCAAGACCTTGCCATAGTCGGCATTCTGTCGGACCAGGGTCAAGGTGATCACTGGGTTAACGTCTTCATCGACCACCACGTTCTTCGACTGCTCGTCAAAGCCGATAACACCGTTGGACAGATCGCTGGCTTTTATGATGATTTCTGCAAAGCCCTGGGAATGCAAAAGTGTACACAAGACATGTTAATTATAACAGAATGAGAAGAATAACTCTGACTTCCTCGGTGAGCATTTACAACTACAAACAAATGCTGCTTACTGTACTAATTTGCCTTGCAAAAATGCAAACGAGAAACAAACAAAATAAACAAGCATGTTCTGTGCCCAAAACACAGAACAATTGATGAAATAAATGAATGCAAATAAACAAACCTTTTTTCAAGACTGGCTTAGCTTTTACACTGACCGTTGTCCAACAGAGAATACACAGTCGAACAGAAACAAATACAGAAAATCTTGGGCTGATTGATACTAAAGGAAGTCTTACAATGTGGCAATAACAAGTTGACAGTGAATAACACTGTGGAGGATAACCCTTGCTTCCACGGTGAGAGAATTACATGCCCATATCTATAAACGAATTGTGTTTATAGAACCACTCTGCCTAGCACAAATATAGAAACACAACACAGAAAAAACTGGAAAACATCCTCTGAAAAAGCAAGCTTGCCCAAACTCCCTCCACACAAAATGCGCACGCAGCAACAACGAATCAAACCATGAAAAAACAAAGCAATATTCATTCCAGACTTGCACAGCCTTTTGACTTTGAACAATGTCCAGCAGAACATACTTGACACTGAACAATGTCCAGCAGAACACACTTGACACAGAACAATGTCCTTCAGAACACACTTGACACTGAACAATGTCCAGCAGAACACACTTGACACCGAACAATGTCCAGCAGAACACACTTCATACTGAACAATGTCCAACAGAACACACCTGACACTGAATAATGTTCAGCAGAACACACTTGACACTGAAAAATGTCCAGCAGAGCACACTTGACACTGAACAATGTCCAGCAGAACACAGCTGGCACTGAACAATGTCCAGCAGAACAGGAAGACTGTTCCAAAGAACAGTAGTGGAAGGAAAGAATGATAATTTATACAGTTCCAATCTGCACCTTGGTACTTGTCTTTCCTGGGGATTTCGTCTGTGATAAGGATTGATTGAAGCAACTAGAGGAGGAAGACGTTCAAGTAAATACAATGGACCTGTGCCATTAACAATTTTGAAATACAATATGAGTTTATGACGACAACGTCTTTCTTTAAGGGACGTTAGTCCTGATTCATTATATAGTTTATGATGATTAGTACCACGAACTGAACCAGTGATTGTCCTAATAGCATCCAAATGTCCTGCAGAACATAGCTGACACTGAACAATGTCCAGCAGAACACACTTGACACGGAACAATGTCCAGCAGAACACAGGTGACACTGAACAATGTCCAGAACACAGCTGACACTGAACAATGTCCAGAACACAGCTGACACTGAACAATGTCCAGAACACAGTTGACACTGAACAATGTCCAGCAGAACACACTTGACACTGAACAATGTCCAGCAGAACACAGCTGACACTGAACAATGTCCAGAACACAGCTGACACTGAACAATGTCCAGCAGAACACACTTGACACTGAACAATGTCCAGCAGAACACAGCTGACACTGAACAATGTCCAGAACACAGCTGACACTGAACAATGTCCAGAACACAGCCGACACTGAACAATGTCCTGCAGAACACACCTGACACTGAACAATGTCCAGCAGAACACACTTGACACTGAACAATGTCCAGCAGAACACAGCTGACACTGAACAATGTCCTGCAGGACACACCTGACACTGAGCAATGTCCTGCAGAACACAGATGACACTGAACAATGTCCAGCAGAACACACTTCACACTGAACAATGTCCAGCAGAACACACTTCACACTGATCAATGTCCTGCAGAACACACCTGACACTGAACAATGTCCAGCAGAACACACCTGACACTGAACAATGTCCAGCAGAACACACTTGACACTGAACAATGTCCAGCAGAACACAGCTGACACTGAACAATGTCCTGCAGGACACACCTGACACTGAGCAATGTCCTGCAGAACACAGCTGACACTGAACAATGTCCAGCAGAACACACTTCACACTGAACAATGTCCAGCAGAACACACTTCACACTGAAAAATGTCCTGCAGAACACAGCTGACACTGAACAATGTCCAGCAGAACACACTTCACACTGAACAATGTCCAGCAGAACACACTTCACACTGAACAATGTTCAGCAGAACACACTTGACACTGAACAATGTCCTGCAGAACACACTTGACACTGAACAATGTCCAGCAGAACACACTTCACACTGAACAATGTCCTGCAGAACACACTTGACACTGAACAATGTCCAGCAGAACACACTTCACACTGAACAATGTCCAGCAGAACACACCTGACACTGAACAATGTCCTGCAGAACACACCTGACACTGAACAATGTCCTGCAGAACACAGCTGACACTGAACAATGTCCTGCAGAACACAGCTGACACTGAACAAAGCCTGCAGAACACAGCTGACACTGAACAATGTCCAGCAGAACACAGCTGACACTGAACAATGTCCAGCAGAACACACTTGACACTGAACAATGTCCAGCAGAACACAGCTGACACTGAACAATGTCCTGCAGAACACACTTCACACTGAACAATGTCCTGCAGAATACACTTCACACTGAACAATGTCCTGCAGAACACACTTGACACTGAACAATGTCCAGTAGAACACACTTCACACTGAACAATGTCCAGCAGAACACAGCTGACACTGAACAATGTCCAGCAGAACACACTTGACACTGAACAATGTCCAGCAGAACACACTTGACACTGAACAATGTCCTGCAGGACACAGCTGACACTGAACAATGTCCTGCAGAACACACTTGACACTGAACAATGTCCAGCAGAATACAGCTGACACTGAACAATGTCCAGCAGAACACAGCTGACACTGAGCAATGTCCTGCAGAACACACTTGACACTGAACAATGTCCAGCAGAACACACTTGACACTGAACAATGTCCAGCAGAACACACTGGACACTGAACAATATCCAGCAGAACACAGCTGACACTGAACAATGTCCAGCAGAACACACTTCACACTGAACAATGTCCAGCAGAACACACTTCACACTGAACAATGTCCAGCAGAACACACTTCACACTGAACAATGTCCAGCAGAACACACTGGACACTGAACAATGTCCAGCAGAACACAGCTGACACTGAACAATGTCCAGCAGAACACAGCTGACACTGAACAATGTCCAGCAGAACACACTTGACACTGAACAATGTCCAGCAGAACACGCTTGACACAAGGCCTCTAGGTCTGGCTTGTATCACTGCTTCACATGACAGCAGTTTAACTGACGCAGACCTCAGGATCCAGATCAAAGCCAAAATTGACAGAGATTCAGGCCAGTGCCATCACAGTGGCTATTTGGACATTTGCATGGCACACAGTAACACTGTATTACAGAACACAGAACTCGCTGATATAATTCGTGCGATACCCCCAGTTTTCCACTCCCCGACTCACCTTATGGCCCCCGTCAGCAGTTCCCTCAGCCACCCTGGCCCCTCCGGTCACCTGAGTCAGGTAGATGAGCACAGACTCCTGGGGTTCAGCCAAGGTGTCATCCAAAAGAACCACATTCACAGTTTTCATCTCTTCCCCTGCCTGTCAGGACCAATGTGAAATAAAGTTTGCATCCACCTTTTTGCATTTTGCAGGTTTCCATGATACTGGGGACCAGCTGACTGGCAACGTACAGTTTTTGTGTAATTCTAGTGTTTTGTCATGAGAGTTGTTCTGCTGACATATGTCAAGCACAATCTCGAAACATAAGCACAAAGCAAGCAGTGTTAGAAACAGTGCACACAGATTTTTTTTTTTTAAAAGGAAAAGAAAGAAAAAAAGAAAAACAAATAGAAAAAAATGAAATAAGAATAAAAAGAAAAAAACAGTAAAATATCCAACCAAAATGTTGATGACCAAATGTGTGCTAGATCTACAGTAGAAACAATCACAAAATGTGACGCGCTTGCTTGCAGTCAATGTCCCATGGTCGCGTGATCTGAATCGAGTTCACTCAGTCAGCAACAGCATCGCTGAGGAAGATGGCCGGATGGCGGTCGAAAGCTATGAGTGAGTAGTGTATTTTCTTCTCTTGGGAGACTTGGTCTAATTCTAGGTAGCAACATGCTTTTCAATCTGTTACTGATCTAGTGTAACTGTCCACTTACCAAAACTTAGGACCATCACATGCAACAATAATCAAGAATAATAACCTTGCCATATAAAAGGTAACAGAGCCCAGGGTGAATCACGAACTGTGCTGGAAACATTGCAAGTGTGCAGTGATGTCCTGGTATTACACAAGATTGAATTGTGCTGATGACAGACATGCCAAATCAAATTTCATGCTTCATATGAGGCTACAGGTCAGCCATCTGCACGACCATCCGCCAACTGGGCGGACCATCCTTTGAGAATGACTTCCTTCTCAGAGAAATCTCTAGGGGGCTGGCTCTTCGTGAGGCCCAATCCCCTAGGCGCGTTCCGCTCTGGGACCTCTTTACGGTCCTTGACGCTCTCAGGAAACCTCCTTTCGAGCCTATCTCCTCCCTTCCCTTTGATCTCCTTTCCATGAAAACCACCTTTCTCCTCGCCCTGGCCTCGGCCAGAAGGCAAGCAAGATCCATGCCCTTAGTGGGGATCCCAGAGACATTGCCTTCCACAGAGTCGGCTCTGACTCTCTTAAGTTCCTTCCCAAATTCCTAGCTAAGAACCAGGAACCGGTACTCCTTCCTCCCTACCCTGTAGATAAATAATGCTCAGGACAACAAAAATGAAGAAAGAGCAATCACTTTTCTTGTTAATTTTGGCGCCGATTGCTCTTTCTTCATTTTTGCTGTCCTGAGTGTCGTTTGTCTTGCCTGAAGAAGACCTAAGGGTCAAAATGAATTGTGTTTTGTCTTTGTCTTGTGATTCGTTTGTTCATGTTTAGCAGATTTATTACACAAACTTGTTAAGCTTTGTTTTGATTTCTGCTGTATTTTAAAGAGATGGTGTGCTTTTTTGTTGTTGTGATTTGTGAGTTGACTTCAATGTGGTGACAGCCATGATATGGCCCTTTGCGGCCAGCTGGGCTATAAACAGTGTCACCTTGTCTTACCTTACCTTGCCTGCAGTTGCCTCGCTTTGCAATGAAATGACTACAGCTACAAGCCCACCTGAAAGCTGATGACGGTGTCCAGTACAGAGTAGTCCAGGCCCCCTGTGGCCTCGCTGCCAGGCCGACGCTGCCCCAGGGCCTGACCAATGGTATCTCTTGTGGCGTTGTCCGCGTCAATCATGATGTCGGACGTCCACGTCTCCCCGCCCCCAACTGTGCGTGCCTTCACCGTCACTTTGCCAAATAATCCACCTGAGAGAAGCAGGAGAAGAAGAAGCGATGTGAGGATAAGCCAGATCAGAGGTGTCATGACATGTTGTTATAAGGGTGTTATGAAAGTGTTTATTTCTGTAAATACCTATATACTGATCACTTTGTTTTGGTGGCGGTGGTTGGTTTTGTTGTTGCATCAAGGTGACACTGTGCTTTATACAAAGATCTGGTAACTTGACGTGCCCCACGAAAGGCACGCAAAATTAAAATCACAGCCAAGAGCCCCAAACCAGAAACCACAAAAAAAAAGTGGTCTCACCTGTTCGCCTGATGTTCAGACTCAGGGTGGTGAAGTGTTCGGATTCTCGTGATGGTATCTGGCTCAAACCACAAAACTCCATACGGGTCATTGCTCTCCTTGATACTTATGACAGAGGTCGCCGACTGCGAGTCCAGCCGTGGACTTATAACTGAAATACAAACAAGTACAGTCGTAAGTAAATACTGAGACAACAGCAAAAAGATACACAAGGAAGATCAGTTCAAAGGTTGTCCTAATCTGGTGTACAACACTGTATTTAAAGTAACAGCTCAAACTGTATTCCTTTCATTTTCAATCTTTACTCTGAGCATAATGTGCTATTTTTTGTGTTAAGATCAGTTCATTTGTTTGTTTCATTGACCTAAAAATGCAAACTATCTTCAACTAGAACACATAAAAATAGAACAAAATAAAAGGTAAACATTCAGTTGTCTCTCCCTGTAGACCGTTCCATTAGTGTTAATGGATAGGGCTGATTTTGTCTGTGCCTGCCAAATTTTGGACCTCTGTATTTGTTAAGATGGCAGATTTCATCCTGAACTACCAGAGACTTGTAACAATATAATGGTAACTCAGAGCCCTCTGTGCAGGTCAGTGTGGTTGTCAGAGGTGTAACATCACATCACTGGCTTCTGAATGAACTCCTAATCTATTAAAGAACAAGAAGGTGTAGCCAGGCGTCTTTGATATCTGAACGTACCCCTAGTCATATAAAGAACATCAAATTGCTGCAGGGCATTGCTGGCATCTGAATGTGTCCCTAGTCATACAAAGAACGGAGAAGTGCAGCAAGTTCATGTGTATTTTATACTCACGTTTATAGTGTGTGTGTGTGTGTGTGTGTGTGTGTGTGTGTGTGTGTGTGTGTGTAGTGTGAGGATCTGTCAGCTATATAACTTGAGAGCATTGGGACTGATTTTCAAGTCAAACAGGGTCATTTATGGGTCCAATGTCCATGACTGACCACATCCTGAGGGTTGTTGGCATGAAAACAGCCATCTACATCAGATACTCATAATGTCAAAATGAACTCCTGGCCATATGAAGAATAGAAAGTTGCAGTAGGGTGTCACGGAGTCTTCAGGAACCACTGGTCACAAAAATCTACAGGGACCACAGGACACAACACCACTGGGCAAAGGTGACTGACCAGGTTGGATGGGTGTGGGCAGCAGATCCACGCTCAGAAGACGGACATAGAACTGTTCTGAGGGCTCTGGGCTGTTGTCTGGAAAAATCTGCACACACACGGAAATAAAAGAACTACCAGACTAGTCTTTTGTATTGCACCCACCAACCTGTAAATTACTGTACAAACGTCAGTGCTCAAACATCAGAACCATCTGCTTATCAATCCCTCAGCCAACTGATGCAGGAATATCCTAAAAAAAAGATATGAATACATGAGAAAATGTAAATTACCTGTCCATTACGAGTAACGTTTGGAACTTGTCACCCTTATTTTTGCACTGAAATGCTCTCACTACCAAGAGTACAAACAAAGCAGACAGAGTACTGGTAAACAAGAACCCATTGTGGAAAAATCCTATGAATTACATGGTGGTGCTTGCCAACATGAACAAACTCTTCCAAGACTGTTCAACAGTAGTCATATTTCCTTTGCAGAACAGGAGATTGTTTTAAATAAATGACAATTAATCATTGATAATTACCTGAATTCACCACTATCTGTAGTAATATTTTTTCATATTCTAGAATTGAATAAATGCACAAGGGAACACATATAGCATCCAATACTGTTTCCCTGTACACAAGTCAGGTCATGTTGCTAGTAGCCTAGTCAACAAAGAAGGCCATATCGGGGTTTCCCAACTTTATAGATAGACAGTGGAACCACACTAATATCAACATGACAGTGTGCAGTACAAACAATGGCACTATAATGAACATCAACATCACAGTGGGTAGTACAAACAATGGCACCATAATGAACATCAACATCACAGTGTGTAGTACAAACAATGGCACCATAATGACATCAACATCACAGTGTGTAGTACAAACAATGGCACCATAATGAACATCAACATGATGGTGTGCAGTACAAACAATGGCACCATAATGAACATCAACATCACAGTGTGCAGTACAAACAATGGCACCATAATGAACATCAACATCACAGTGTGCGTACAAACAATGGCACTATGTTGAACATCAACATGATGGTGTGCAGTACAAACAATGGCACCATAATGAACATGATGGTGTGCAGTACAACAATGGCACCATAATGAACATCAACATCACAGTGTGCAGTACAAAAAATGGCACTATGATGAACATCAACATGACAGTGTGCAGTACAAACAATGGCACCATAATGAACATCAACATCACAGTGTGCAGTACAAACAATGGCACCATAATGAACATCAACATGATGGTGTGCAGTACAAACAATGGCACCATAATGAACATGATGGTGTGCAGTACAAACAATGGCACCATAATGAACATCAACATCACAGTGTGCAGTACAAACAATGGCACCATAATGAACATCAACATCACAGTGTGCAGTACAAACAATGGCACCATGATGAACATCAACATGACGGTGTGCAGTACAAACAATGGCACCATAATGAACATCAACATCACAGTGTGCAGTACAAACAATGGCACCATAATGAACATCAACATCACAGTGTGCAGTACAAACATGGCACCATAATGAACATCAACATGACAGTGTGCAGTACATACAATGGCACTATGATGAACATCAACATCACAGTGTGCAGTACAAACAATGGCACTATGATGAACATCAACATGATGGTGTGCAGTACAAACAATGGCACCATAATGAACATGACAGTGTGCAGTACATACAATGGCACCATAATGAACATCAACATCACAGGGTGCAGTACAAACAATGGCACCATAATGAACATGACAGTGTGCAGTACATTACAATGGCACCATAATGAACATGATGGTGTGCAGTACAAACAATGGCACCATAATGAACATGACAGTGTGCAGTACATACAATGGCACTATGATGAACATCAACATGACAGTGTGCAGTACAAACAATGGCACCATAATGAACATCAACATGACAGTGTGCAGTACAAACAATGGCACCATAATGAACATCAACATGACAGTGTGCAGTACAAACAATGGCACCATAATGAACATCAACATCACAGTGTGCAGTACAAACAATGGCACCATGATGAATCAACATGATGGGTGTGCAGTACAAACAATGGCACCATATGAACATCAACACACAGTGTGCAGTACAAACAATGGCACTATGATGAACATCAACATGATGGTGTGCAGTACAAACAATGGCACCATAATGAACATGATGGTGTGCAGTACAAACAATGGCACCATAATGAACATCAACATGACAGTGTGCAGTACTAACAATGGCACCATGATGAACATCAACATGATGGTGTGCAGTACAAACAATGGCACCATAATGAACATGACGGTGTGCAGTACAAACATGGCACCATAATGAACATCAAACTGACAGTGTGCAGTACAAACAATGGCACCATAATGAACATCAACATGACAGTGTGCAGTACAAACAATGGCACCATAATGAACATCAACATGACAGTGTGCAGTACAAACAATGGCACCATAATGAACATCAACCTGACAGTGTGCAGTACAAACAATGGCACCATAATGAACATCAACATCACAGTGTGCAGTACAAACAATGGCACTATGATGAACATCAACATGATGGTGTGCAGTACAAACAATGGCACCATAATGAACATCAACATGACAGTGTGCAGTACAAACAATGGCACCATAATGAACATCAACATGACAGTGTGCAGTACAAACAATGGCACTATGATGAACATCAACATCACAGTGTGCAGTACAAACAATGGCACCATAATGAACATCAACATCACAGTGTGGAGTACAAACAATGGCACCATAATGAACATCAACATCACAGTGTGCAGTACAAACAATGGCACTATGATGAACATCAACATGATGGTGTGCAGTACAAAACAATGGCACCATAATGAACATCAACATGATGGTGTGCAGTACAAACAATGGCACCATAATGAACATCAACATCACAGTGTGCAGTACAAACAATGGCACCATAATGAAACATCAACATGACAGTGTGCAGTACAAAGAATGGCACCATAATGAACATCAACATCACAGTGTGCAGTACAAACAATGGCACCATAATGAACATCAACATCACAGTGTGCAGTACAAACAATGGCACCATAATGAACATCAACATGACAGTGGTGCAGTACAACAATGGCACCATAATGAACATCAACATGACAGTGTGCAGCACAAACAATGGCACTATGATGAAAATCAACATGACGGTGTACAGTACAAAACAATGGCACCATAATGAACATCAACATGACAGTGTGCAGTACAAACAATGGCACCATAATGAACATCAACATGACAGTGTGCAGTACAAACAATGGCACCATAATGAACATCAACATGACAGTGTGCAGTACAAACAATGGCACCATAATGAACATCAACATCACAGTGTGCAGTACAAACAATGGCACCATTATGAACATCAACATGACAGTGTGCAGTACAAACAATGGCACCATAATGAACATCAACATCACAGTGTGCAGTACAAACAATGGCACATAATGAACATCAACATGACAGTGTGCAGTACAAAGAATGGCACCATAATGAACATCAACATGATGGTGTGCAGTACAAACAATGGCACCATAATGAACATCAACATGACAGTGTGCAGTACAAACAATGGAACTATGATGAAACATCAACATGATGGTGTGCAGTACAAACAATGGCACCATAATGAACATCAACATGACAGTGTGCAGTACAAACAATGGCACCATAATGAACATCAACATGACAGTGTGCAGTACAAACAATGGCACCATATGAACATCAACATCACAGTGTGCAGTACAAACAATGGCACCATAATGAACATCAACATGACAGTGTGCAGTACAAACAATGGCACCATAATGAACATCAACATGATGGTGTGCAGTACAAACATGGCACCATATGAACATCAACATCACAGTGTGCAGTACAAACAATGGCACCATAATGAACATCAACATGACAGTGTGCAGTACAAACAATGGCACTATGATGAACATCAACATGATGGCATGCTTTACAGACAATGGCACTATGATGAACATCAACATCACAGTGTGCAGTACAAACAATGGCACTATGATTGAACATCAACATCACAGTGTGCAGTACAAACAATGACACTATGATGAACATCAACATCACAGTGTGCAGTACAAACAATGGCACCATAATGAACATCAACATGATGGTGTGCAGTACAAACAATGGCACTATGATGAACATCAACATCACAGTGTGCAGTACAAACAATGGCACTATGATGAACATCAACATCACAGTGTGCAGTACAAACATGACACTATGATGAACATCAACATCACAGTGTGCAGTACAAACAATGGCACCATAATGAACATCAACATGACAGTGTGCAGTACAAACAATGGCACTATGATGAACATCAACATCACAGTGTGCAGTACAAACAATGGCACCATAATGAACATCAACATGATGGTGTGCAGTACAAACAATGGCACTATGATGAACATCAACATCACAGTGTGCAGTACAAACAATGGCACTATGATGAACATCAACATCACAGTGTGCAGTACAAAACAATGGCACCATAATGAACTTCAACATGATGGTGTGCAGTACAAACATGGCACTATGATGAACATCAACATCACAGTGTGTAGTACAAACAATGGCACCATGATGAACATCAACATGATGGTGTGCAGTACAAACAATGGCACCATAATGAACATCAACATCACAGTGTGCAGTACAAACAATGGCACCATAATGAACATCAACATGACAGTGTGCTAGTACAAACAATGGCACTATGATGAACATCAACATCACAGTGTGCAGTACAAACAATGGCACCATAATGAACATCAACATGACAGTGTTGCAGTACAAACAATGGCACTATGATGAACATCAACATGACAGTGTGCAGTACAAAGAATGGCACCATAATGAACATCAACATGATGGTGTGCAGTACAAACAATGGCACCATAATGAACATGATGGTGTGCAGTACAAACAATGGCACCATAATGAACATCAACATGATGGTGTGCAGTACAAACAATGGCACCATAATGAACATCAACATCACAGTGTGCAGTACAAACAATGGCACTATGATGAACATCAACATGACAGTGTGCAGTACAAACAATGGCACCATAATGAACATCAACATGACAGTGTGCAGTACAAACAATGGCACCATCATGAACATCAACATGATGGTGTGCAGTACAAATAATGGCACTATGATGAACATCAACATGATGGTGTGCAGTACAAACAATGGCACCATAATGAACATCAACATGACAGTGTGCAGTACAAACAATGGCACCATAATGAACATCAACATGATGGTGTGCAGTACAAACAATGGCACCATAATGAACATCAACATGATGGTGTGCAGTACAAACAATGGCACCATAATGAACATCAACATCACAGTGTGCAGTACAAACAATGACACTATGATGAACATCAACATGATGGTGTGCAGTACAAACAATGGCAACCATAATGAACATCAACATGACAGTGTGCAGTACAAACAATGGCACTATGATGAACATCAACATCACAGTGTGCAGTACAAACAATGGCACTATGATGAACATCAACATGACAGTGTGCAGTACAAACAATGGCACTATGATGAACATCAACATGACAGTGTGCAGTACAAACAATGGCACCATAATGAACATCAACATGATGGTGTGCAGTACAAACAATGGCACCATTTATGAACATCAACATCACAGTGTGCAGTACAAACAATGGCACATAATGAACATCAACATGATGGTGTGCAGTACAAACAATGGCACCATAATGAACATGATGGTGTGCAGTACAAACAATGGCACTATGATGAACATCAACATGATGGTGTGCAGTACAAACAATGGCACCATAATGAACATGATGGTGTGCAGTACAAACCAATGGCACCATGATGAACATCAACATGATGGTGTGCAGTACAAACAATGGCACCATAATGAACATCAACATCACAGTGTGCAGTACAAACAATGGCACCATAACGAACATCAACATGACAGTGTGCAGTACAAAGAATGGCACCATAATGAACACCAACATGACAGTGTGCAGTACAAACAATGGCACCATAATGACATCAACATGACAGTGTGCAGTACAAAGAATGGCACCATAATGAACATCAACATCACAGTGTGCAGTACAAACAATGGCACCATAATGAACATCAACATCACAGTGTGCAGCACAGCTGTTCAGAGCAAGCCACTTAGTTTTGAGAGTAAGGGAGTTTACAGCTCACCCACAGCTGCAGAGGCCAAGCCGTGAATGCAGATCAGGGAACGGGTGTTTTCTGCAGGCTGCTCCCCACCAGCCAGCTAACCGCGCTGTACTAGGCGAACTGAATGTCATCTGTGTAAAAAGCCGTCTGGCAACAGTGTGTTCAGCATTGCTGAGCGGCCATTACAAGTGGGGCTGTTAGTTTGATAATTAGTAGTTGTCATGAAAAATGTAATATATCTTGGCTTTTGAGATGACTGAATAGCCAAATTCCGACAATTCTTTTAATACCAAACTCGACTAGGTTTATTTTCCTGTAGATAATGTAGATACGGCATGAAAGCTTGTACACAAGTGGTCAGGCGACATTCAACAATGACAACACACACACACACAATTGTGCAAAAATGACATCATCACTTTCTGGGAACTTAATTTTCCCTAGTTAACTAGTACACAAGTTTGATATATACCTCTGCTTGGACTACAACAACAAAATGTTGGATTAGAAATGTGTAAGACTTGTTTGTTCGGCCCCTTTAACTAAGTGTCTCGAATGGGACGGAAATGTAAGCTGTGGCAGTACAAACAATGGCACCATAATGAACATCAACATCACAGTGTGCAGTACAAACAATGGCACCATAATGAACATCAACATCACAGTGTGCAGTACAAACAATGGCACCATAATGAACATCAACATGACAGTGTGCAGTACAAAGAATGGCACCATAATGAACATCAACATGACAGTGTGCAGTACAAACAATGGCACCATAATGAACATCAACATGACAGTGTGCAGTACAAACAATGGCACCATAATGAACATCAACATCACAGTGTGCAGTACAAACAATGGCACCATGATGAACATCAACATGATGGTGTGCAGTACAAACAATGGCACCATGATGAACATCAACATCACAGTGTGCAGTACAAACAATGGCACCATAATGAACATGATGGTGTGCAGTACAAACAATGGCACCATAATGAACATCAACATGATGGTGTGCAGTACAAACAATGGCACATAATGAACATCAACATGACAGTGTGCAGTACAAACAATGGCACCATAATGAACATCAACATGATGGTGTGCAGTACAAACAATGGCACTATGATGAACATCAACATCACAGTGTGCAGTACAAACAATGGCACTATGATGAACATCAACATCACAGTGTGCAGTACAAACAATGGCACCATAATGAACATCAACATGTGGTATGCAGTACGAACAGTGGCACCATAATGAACATCAACATCACAGTGTACAGTACAAACAATGGCACCACAATGAACATCAACATCACAGTGTGCAGTACAAACAAGAACAGACCAAACTGGGTGTACCTCTACGGAGATGCTGACGCAGGGCTGGCCTGCCTGCATGGTGATCACACCATTCTGGACGACTTTGTAGTCAATGTCACCTGAGCTGTGATGTCCTCTGTACTGTATGTCACCGATATTGGCCCGCTCACCCCGTACACACCCGACACACACTGACCGTCACCTAGGAGAAAGATGTGCTTTGAACGTTTTCTTCTTCTACAGATTTTAAAATTCTACTCCTTTCCATTTCTCATCCACACAAAGGCATTCTGATGTAATGCATAAGTGCTTAGAAGCAAACTTCGTCACATCAACTTATCAAATTTTATCATGTCTTTACGGAGAAAACCTGCTCACAAAACCAATGTTCATTGTGGGAAGTCAGCTGTTTGACCATTTCTGAATTTTCCTAGTGTTAGGACTGTTGCTTATACTGACCAGTGACACTACACACCAGCTTACATCTTACCACGTTGAACAGCTGTTCATTGTGATCCAGCCATCACACTGATTCACTCACACTCACAGCCACACCTCACACACACACACACACACAACACACTTCACTCGCACACACACACAACACACACACACACACATCACAACAACACTCAACACACACACAGCCACACCACATACACACACACAACACACACACATAATATACACAAGAACACTCACACACACAAACAAGCACACACACACACACACACAACACAACACACACATACACACTACACATACACACACACACCACACATCAACACAACACACACTCACACACACTCCACACAATCACCACACAAACACAACACACACCACACACAACACACACACACACACACACACAACACACACATACACACACACGCTCTAACACACACTACACACATACTACACACACACACACACACACACAACACACACACACACAACACACACACACACAAACACACACACACACAACACACACACACACACACACACACACACACACACACACAAACACACACACACACACACACACACACACACACACACACACACACACACACCTGTCCTGCCAGTTCTGACACTTCAGTCTGCAGAGAGGCCGGCATGAAGCGAACAACACCAGAGGGGTCCAGGGTGACCTCCAGGTTCTGCTCCGCCAGTCGAGCGCCCCCACTCACCGGGGTTTCCGGCGCACGGGGCAAGCGAATCATGAACATCTCAGGCGCCCTATCTCTGGCGTCACCTGCAGCGGAGCATGAAAGGGAGCAGTGCTGAACTAATTAACCTGCTACTCTGTGTGTGTGTGTGTGTGTGTGGGGTGGTGTGTGCGTGCGTGCGTGCGTGCGTGCGTGCGTGCGTGCGTGTATGTGTGCGCACTCGCGCGCTTGTGTTTGAGTATCTGCGTGCTATATAACTTGAGAACAGTGGGACCGATTTTCAATCAAACAGGGTTATTTGCGAGGATCAATGTCTGTAAGTGACCACATTCTGAGGGCTCTGGGCATGAAAATAGCCATCTATGAAACTAACAAACTGTTGAACTAACAATCCATCATGCAATCTTCCATCTATGACACAGCCTATTAAAAACTATTTAATACAATTTGTATCATTATTATGACATTTTAGATATCGTTGTTGTTGCTTATTTAAGTCATATTCCACCATCATCATTATCATTACTATTATTATCATTGTTATTTTTTGCCCACCAGTTACCTGTACAGTGAAGTTTTTGCTGTCCTCTCCATGAGCAATAGACACAGAACCAGTGGGAGGAGTTATCTGACCATTGGTGACACCAGGTGGCAGAAGCGCTGCCAGCTGCCCTGTTGCCCAGTCCACACTGACCGTGCCGTACACTCCGCTACGCAGTATTGTCAACACGGCCGTGCCTTCCACTGCACACAAAAACAACACCATTGTAACAAAATGGAAGACCACAAACAAAAAAGGTACACACCATTGTTTACAAAAAATGCCGACACCTTGTCTTTCATCCTTTATTTCTTTGAGACAATGAAAGTGAATCAAGCCAGAAAGCGAGCAAGTATGTCCGTGAATTATCCGTAGGTAAGTGAATGGGTGAGTGACTGACTGGATTCACAAATGGTTGGTTGATGTTGTTTGGTCTGGGTTTCCTCTGTCATTTCTACGTTACCCTTGCTCTACGCCTCCCATTTTCCATAGGCCCCTTTATGTGCCCCATTCCCTATCAGCCTCTCCTACATTCACCCTATTTGCTTTCAGTCCGATTCTTTTTGTGCCCTACTTTCCATGTGTTCCTTACTCTGTGTTCCACATTCTCCATGTGTCCCATTGCTCCTGTGTCTCTTCTCTGTGTTCCACATTACCCGTCTGCCCTTGTCTCTATGTTCCTCTCAGTGCCCTGTTCCCCATTCTCTATGTTCCCCACTCTGCTTTCCCACTTCTTTTTGTGTGCCTGATTATCTATGTGCATCGTTTTCTCTGTTATTCCTTCTCTATGTACCCATTATCTACGTGCATCGTTTTCTCTGTTATTCCTTCTCTAGGTACCCATTATCTGTGTGCCCTGTTCTCCAAATATCTCTCCAAGCGCCCCCTTTTCAGTGAGCCCACTTCCATGTCTGTGCTATTTTCCCGAGTGTCTCTTTCTATGCATGCCCTTTTCCCGGTATGCCTTCTCCATCTGCCCCCTTTTCTGTAGCATTCCTGCCTCTCTATGTTCTTTTCTATACATGCCCCTTTTTCTGTGTCACCTCTGCTCTGTGTGTCTCTTTCACTATGTACCCCTTTCTCTGTGTTACTTCTGTTGTGTGTGTCCCTTTCTCTCCCTTTCTCTATGTACCCCTTTCTCTGTGTTACCTCTGTTGTGTGTGTCCCTTTCTCTATGTACCCCTTTCTCTGTGTTACCTCTGTTGTGTGTGTCCCTTTCTCTATGTACCCCTTTCTCTGTGTTACCTCTGTTGTGTGTGTCCCTTTCACTATGTACCCCTTTCTCTGTGTTACCTCTGCTCTGTGTGTCTCTTTCTCTATGTACCCCTTTCTCTGTGTTACCCCTGTTCTTTGTGTCCCTTTCTCTATGTACCCCTTTCTCTGCGTTACCTCTGTTGTGTGTGTCCCTTTCTCTCCCTTTCTCTATGTACCCCTTTCTCTGCGTTACCTCTGTTGTGTGTGTCCCTTTCTCTATGTACCCCTTTCTCTATGTTACCTCTGTTGTGTGTGTCCCTTTCTCTATGTACCCCTTTCTCTGCGTTACCTCTGTTGTGTGTGTCCCTTTCTCTATGTACCCCTTTCTCTGCGTTACCTCTGTTGTGTGTGTCCCTTTCTCTATGTACCCCTTTCTCTGTGTTACCTCTGTTGTGTGTGTCCCTTCTCTCCCTTTCACTATGTACCCCTTTCACTGCGTTACCTCTGTTGTGTGTGTCCCTTTCTCTCCCTTTCTCTATGTACCCCTTTCTCTGTGTTACCACCGTTGTGGTGTGTCCCTTTCACTATGTACCCCTTTCTCTGTGTTACCTCTGTTGTGTGTGTCCCTTTCACTATGTACCCCTTTCTCTGTGTTACCTCTGCTCTGTGTGTCTCTTTCACTATGTACCCCTTTCTCTTGTTACCCTGTGTTCTTTGTGTCTCTTTCACTATGTACCCCTTTCTCTGCGTTACCTCTGTTGTGTGTGTCCCTTTCTCTCCCTTTCTCTATGTACCCCTTTCTCTGCGTTACCTCTGTTGTGTGTGGTCCCTTTCTCTATGTACCCCTTTCTCTGTGTTACCTCTGTTGTGTGTGTCCCTTTCTCTATGTACCCCTTTCTCTGCGTTAGCCTCTGTTGTGTGTGTCCCTTTCTCTATGTACCCCTTTCTCTGTGTTACCTCTGTTGTGTGTGCCCCTTTCTCTATGTACCCCTTTCTCTGTGTTACCTCTGTTGTGTGTGTCCCTTTCTCTATGTACCCTTTCTCTGTGTTACCTCTGTTGTTGTGTGTCCCTTTCACTATGTACCCCTTTCTCTGTGTTACCTCTGCTCTGTGTGTCCTCTTTCACTATGTACCCCTTTCTCTGTGTTACCCCTGTTCTTTGTGTCTCTTTCACTATGTACCCCTTTCTCTGTGTTACCCCTGTTCTTTGTGTCCCTTTCTCTATGTACCCCTTTCTCTGTGTTACCTCTGTTGTGTGTGTCCCTTTCTCTATGTATCCCTTTCTCTGTGTTACCTCTGTTGTGTGTGTCCCTTTCTCTATGTATCCCTTTCTCTGTGTTACCTCTGTGTGTGTGTCCTTTCTCTATGTACCCCTTTCTCTGTGTTACCCCTGTTCTTTGTGTCTCTTTCACTATGTACCCCTTTCTCTGTGTTACCCCTGTTCTTTGTGTCCCTTTCTCTATGTACCCCTTTCTCTGTGTTACCTCTGTTGTGTGTGTCCCTTTCTCTATGTATCCCTTTCTCTGTGTTACCTCTGTTCTGTGTGTCCCTTTCTCTATGTATCCCTTTCTCTGTGTTACCTCTGTTGTGTGTGTCCCTTTCTCTATGTACCCCTTTCTCTGTGTTACCTCTGTTCTGTTTGTCCCTTTCTCTATGTACCCCTTTCTCTGTGTTACCTCTGTTGTCTGTGTGTCCTGTTCTTTATATGTCCCATCCTCTAGATGTCCAATTTTCTGTATGTCCCATCCTCAAACACCCCATTCTCTGCATGTCCCTTCCTGGAAGTGTCACATTCTCTTTCTCGATATGTCACACCCTTTATGTGTCCCCTCCTCAATATTTTTCATTCTCTAAGCGCCCTATGCTCTATATGTCACATCCTTTAAGAATCTAATGCTTTGTGTATTGCATTCTCTCATTCTCCAAGTGTCTCATGCTTTGTTTGTGCTGTCCTGTAAATGCCTCATTCTCTGTGTGTCCCATTCTTGATATTTTAAATTCTCTACGTGTCCCATTCCCTGGATATCTAAATAAAAACAACTTTTGAAAAATAGGACTGGGTTAGATTTTTTGTTTTCTTTTACTAATGGACCAATGCAAAGTGGATGTAAGACTCTCTGAACACGGTTTGTGGAGAACATAGTTATATACTTTACCCAGACCACAAAGATTTCTGACTAGCATTACCCATGAGAATAAAAGGAAAATATACAGAGAAATACTTTTTCTTTCTGCGTTTATAACAATTTTTCCTACTTTTACTACCACAGATACTGGTGCTCATAAATATTTGCCTTTTCATAGTCAGGGTCAAATGTCAAGGTCACCTGCCGGCATATAAGGCAGCGTAACTTTAAAGGTCATCGTCATACAAATTTGACATTATCCTCCCCAAATGACCAACACGCAACAAAGACCTCCATTTTTGGTTTGAAATTTACCATCATTGACGTTGACTATGTTATGGAGGAAGTTGATTTCGCTGTTTGCAGCAAGGGAAGACACCTTGACCATGGCTTCTGTCTCCCCCGCCTTCAGCTGTGGAGGCTGCGTCACTGCAACAGTTAAACCCTTTCACATTAAGGTTGTTTGTTTTCCAGTTTAGTTCATCTGCGTGTGTGTGTGTGTGTGTGTTGTGTGTGTGTGTGTGTGTGTGTGTGTGTGTGTGTGTTGTGTGTATGCGTGTGTGTGTGCATGTGTGCGCGTGCGTGTGTGTGTGTGTGTGTGTGTGTGTGTGTGTGTGTGTGTGTGTTGTGTGGTGTGTGTGTGTGTGTGTGTGTGTGTGTGTGTGCGGTGTGTGTGTGTGTGTGTGTGTGTGTGTGTGTGTGTGTGAGTGTGTGCGTGGTGTGTGTGTGTGTGTGTGTGTGTGTGTGAGTGTGTGTGTGTGTGTGTGTGTGTGTGTGTGTGTGTGTGTGTGTTGTGTGTGTGTGTGTGCATGTGCATTATGCGGCTGCAGGTGTCTGAGAGTGTAAGTATGAAAAAAGTCAGAAAAAGGAATTTTCCCGTTAATTAAGTTTGACAAAATATTTACCTGTCCAAATAAATGCCTTATTCCACATAGGTAGAAAAAAGTATAGAAAAAAAATAGAGGAAAGTGTATTATGATAGGAAAAGTAGGAAAGGTTGGGGCCAAAAAAATATTAAAAGGCTGCAACAAAGTAGGAAGTACTAGGAAAGTAAGAAAGACAAAAAAAAAAAAAAAAAGAAGAAAAAGAGAGGAGGGAAAAGGTGGGAAATGGCTGTAAACAACAGCAAAAGGTTGTAGATGAAATAAAATCTGTGAAAAGATAGAAGAATTTAGAAAAAGGTAGGAAAAGATGAGAAAAAGTAAGCAGAAAGTAGACACTGGTTGGAAAGGTTATGAAAAATAAGTTAAAGGAGGGAAAAACTAAAAACAAATATGGAAAAAAGTATTTTAAAAAATGTGAGCAAAGCGGGAAAATGGTTAACAAAAAACAAGGAGGGTCAGAAAAATTGGTAAAATTGCCAAAAGGTTGGGAAAGATAAAGAACGGTAAGACTAGGCAAGAAATGGCAGTGAAAGTAGGAAAAAGGGGACTAGATGTAGAGAAAAAAACATTGAAAAAGTAAAACACGGTCGAAAAAGGTAAGAAAAGAGGGAAAGAATAGGAGAAAGCAGAAAACGATCAGAAAAAAGAACGGAACATGGTATGGTCAGGAATGAACAGAAGCAAGCACTCTCGTTTGAAAGACTGTTTGGAAACTGTTGCATCATGCACCATTGGAAGCACTGTCCATTGATCTATATCTTCCATTAAAAACTGCTGAATGTATCACAGAAATATGAGACATCAGAAACATTGTGCGACATTTCTGCTTGAAAATGGAAGAACTGGGCAGACAGCATTTTAAAAAATTCCACACAATCAGAAGAAGGAAACTTAGCAATCCCCCCCTGGGAAATCGTGATGATTTGAGAGTTATCGTGGGGTCTGACAGTCCTGTGTACTCTGCTGCTCCTGGGCAAGTCCATGATTTTGAAGACAAAGAGAACACCAAACTTGTCGGATGTCAAAATGGAGCTACAAATGAGGACACTGTCAAGGCTGTGGAGAACACAATAAGAGATGGACTATAATCTACAGCAACTCCTTATTAAGAGTAGATATTCTACTGACGGATAAAAGTTTTCTGAATAATTTGTTGATCGAGATTCTTTCAATCAAGGGATCATGGCATTACAGGTGTAACCATGGAGACAGCCAGGAAATGATCTACAGAATTCTCAATAACTTTCCTCTGGAATTGCAGTAACAACTAGAAGCATTCACACTATTCTGCATGTACACATTAAAATGCAAAAACTTAGAGCACGATGGATCCCTCACTGTTGGAGCCCGGCACAAGGCAAAGTCTACACCTAGTCACTCCACCCATTCAGGGCTTTCTGATGAGGTTATCAGAGATGAGACATCCACTGATTTTCATGAGATCCTCTGCAAATGTAACAGCATGGCATGGCTCGGTCCAAATGATGGGAAACATACTTTTTGCGGGCAGGGATTTTCAGGTCATAGTTCTTATTTTCTTTATCTTTCAGTTACAGCAGACCAGCAGCAGCTGACTTTCTGCACGAGCATAGCACAGCCACTACTTCAAACTATGCTGGACCACTCAACCCCTAAGTTGCCAATATGATAAGGGAGAGCAACGACCAGCAACAGGAACCTAAAATGTTCTCTTGCAACATGACCATACACAGGACATAACTCAATGTATACAAGGGCAAAATTTACGCAAAGTACTTCCCTCATCACCCCTGACCGAGTGCAGTGTGATTCCTGGCTGTTTCTTATTCCAAAGAGGAACTGCCTTACAGGCAATGTCAGTGGATCAAAGACCTTGCCGGAGCAATAAAATCAGCGCTCCATGGCATATCCCAAAGTGACCATGCTGCTGCTTTTTAAACCTAGCTGAAAAAGTTGCAGCTGAAGATAAACCATCATGGAGAATACTTTGAAGGAAGGGCCGAGTCTCGCTTAGGTATTTTCAGTATTGTGGTTTTATACCATTTCTGAACACCCCTCTAAACAGAAGGTAAAGGAATGTAATAAAAGCCCGGGAAAAGTACGAAAATGTCAGAAAGGGTGAGAAAGATAGGTACAGAAAAAAGGAGAAAGTGGGAACAGTTGGAAATGGTAAGAAACCAGGTAAGAAAGACAGGTAAAGAAAATGAAAAAAACTAAGAATGGTCAGAAATGTAGGAAACCATTGGAAAAAATTAGAAAATGGTCAGAAAAATATATGAAAATCTAAAAAAAAGTAAGAAAATACACAGAATACCAAAAAAAAAATTAGTAAAGGGAGGTAAAGGACTGAAAGGTCAGGAAGAAAAGACATAACAAATAATTTTTTTTAAAGGAAAAAAAGCAAGAAAAATGAAAAAAGGTGGGAAAAAGTGAGGAAAAAGGTAGAGAAAAGCAGGAAAAACACTGAAACATATAAAAAGATAGAAAAAGTAGGGGGAAAAACTAGCAAAGCAAACAACCCAACAATGAAGAGATAAAAAGAAAAAAAAAAGGTAAAGAAAAGTACGAAAAGTTAGGAAACAGAAGGAAAATCCAGAAGAAGATGGGAATCTGACCGACTGCTCTCCGATCTGGTTCAGGTCATCAACAACCAGCAAAATGGCTTGAACTTCTTATGACAACTGTGTGCATTTCCACTGCCAGTGGTAACATCCCCCATCTCCCCCCCCCCCCCTCCCTCATCCCACCTCCCCTCTCCTTTGTTTTCTGACAGCTCTCCACCAGTGACAAGCCACTCACCTCCCGCTCCTTGGAAGCGCACTTCCAGCAAGGACACCGTGAAGGTGGAGTCCTTTTTCAGGAATCCAGAGCCCAGAATGGGCAGAGAGGCAGACACACTGTCCTGTCCGTCCAGAAAGGTCACGGTTCCTGGACCAGGCGGCAGCTGGATTTCGGGCTGTGGACGATGTATGTGGACATGTTAGTTGATTGGTTGTATGTGGACTTGTCAGTTGATTGACTGTATATGGACCTGTTAGTTGATCGGCTGAATATGGACTTGCTAGTTGATTGACTGTACATGAACTTGTCAGCTGATTGACTGTATACGGACTTGTTAGCTGATTGAGTGTATATGGCTCATTAGCTGATTGCATTTGGACTTGTTTGTTGATTTACTGCAAATGGACTTGTTAGCTGATTGTATATAAACTCGTTAGTTGATCGACTGTATATGGACTTGTTAGCTTATTGACTGTATATGGCTTGTTAGCTGATTGTACATTGACTTGTTTGTTGATTGACCGTATATGGACATGTTACTTAACTGACTGTATATAGACTTGTCAGTTGATTGACTGACCGATTGAACAATTTAGCAATGTACAAATATGCATTGCAATAAATCAACGGATAAAAGATATACTCACAAACACATGTACACATAAATGCATTTATACACATACTTGCTGATACACACACACGCACCAAACACCATATACAGCAACTCATACCTACCCCTCCCTACTATGTACACTCATTACTGAAGATATAACACTCATCTTTAAATGAATAACATAATAAGAAATTTGCTGCCGAGAACAAAACCCCTCTCTGTTTAACCTCTTTTTCGGAACCTCAACAAATTCACCAGTCACAACAGAGAAAAAGCAAAATCCCAGTCTGGCAACGCAACAAACATAAGTAAGACACTGCAGCCGCAAGGCACAAAACAGACGATACCTCTGAGCTTACCCACCTTCTCATAGGCTGCGCTGTAGGTGAGAACTACCTGGCCGAACGTCCCACCGTAGCGGGAAAAGTTCAGTGTCAAGCTACGCGACAAGTCCATCGGGTCCACAGCCACTTGCTGCAGGTCTGGGGAGATGCCAAAGAGGCCATGAGGGTTGTCGTTGTATCTGTAAAAGATATAAAGTCATACAATACAATTACACACATAGATTCAAAGACTTGACCGACCTGTCACCCATTGTGGGGCACTGGGTGCATCACTCATCAATAAAACTATGAAAAATAAAAGAAATGACCAAAAACTTTTTTTTTTCCAGTGGAAAAATGCTGACCAAAAACAATTTTCTTTCCCCAGTAACATAACAATGAACATAAATTGAAATTTAAAAAAATGGTGAAAGACAAAAACGAAATGACTACTGAATTTAATAAATTTACCCAGTTTTCACTTTCTTTACCTTCAGAAAAGGAACTCATTTTTAAGTTTTCAGAAATACTTACCTGTCCAAATGACCTCCTTAATATGATTTAACATGGAAACAGCTTTGATTAACTGGGGCACAAGAAAAATTATGAGAGTAGAGATAAATCCTGTTTGTCAATATTCTACTGGCAAAATTATCTCCCTTGATTAGCAACATCACAGTTCAGTCTCTGCATCTTTCACTGAAAGTGAGGAGGTGGACAAGGGTTTTAGAGCTGGGACATGCTGAGTATTTCTTAAAGCTTACTTTGGCTTGAATTTTTTTTTCCTCATACCTATCCATCCAAATGAGTGCCAGACCATCAGAAAGGAAGGAATGTAAAAAGGAAAATGCTTACCAGGGCCAAAAGCCCTGAGCTGTGTTCAGCAAACACCTGACACTCCAGAATAGTCTCAATGCTGGAATAATCCCTCTTGAAGCATCATGTGCTTATGCGCATATAACTTGACACACTCATGCTCAACAAAGATCAGCATTGCTTTTGTTTTGAATTAGCTATACAATTATGTCTACCACTTTCAGTGGCGCTGGCAGGTATTTTGCATTGGAGGGAGGGGGCAAACGGGGAGGGGGGGGGGGGGGGGGGGGGAGGGGGGTTGAGGGTGGCCAGCCTGAAATGGCAAGCAGTCTGCAAAATAATTACTGTGGTCTTTACACAGGCATATATTCTAGGATCTATAAAAGTCAGTGTACTTAGAGATCCAAATGATACACACACACAACCATACAAACACACACACACACACACACACACACACACACACACACACACACACACACACACAGTGCAGATGATGCTATGGCTCTCAAATCGTTTTAAAGTGTGGAGGATGCTATGGTGCTACAGCTGTGAAGTCATCTCAAAGTGTGGAGAATGCTTAGAACATGTTCCTGTCAACATAGAGTCACTGCAGTTTTTACCTGATACGGAACGTGGCCCGATTGGCCTCCATGTTGAGGTCAGCGCCCCCTTCCACGCTGGTTATGACCAAAGTGAACTCCTCCGTCAGCTCTGGCACATCGTCCGGCAGAATGTGAAGAATTATCTGTCCCTGACGCACACCATCCCCTAGGAGCAGCGTTCCGTTCTCGGTACTGACGTCCAAAACAGGAACGCTGGGTCCACGCACCTCCCAGTGTATCTACGTTCACAAAGGAACAAGGTCATTGTCAGTCAGTAGCCATAGGATGTCTGCATACAGTCTGACAATATCGTATTTAAGCACTGTCTAGAACACTGTTTCCCTCACACTGAAAACCAGGTTTGAGAACATCACCTTTGACAGTCAGAATGTACGAATTAAAACAAACAAAGACACAAACAAAATGGGAGAAAAGAGGGGTAAATCCAACTCTGAACATGCCTAAACAAAAGTCAATCCCTAAGAGTGATTTCCCCTTCATCATCACATCATTTTCACCCAGTGAATTGTGAGTCAGTTTTGTTCTTTCCATGCCAAAGGAGCATGCCCACCTTTCACTGTCATTCCAACTTTGTAACTTTTCAGTCATCATGGAGCCTTCGAAATGTCCCCATATGGTCTTGTTCACATCTCAAACATCCCCCATCTCCACCACAGCTTTACTTTTCCATCCAGTGCGAGACACTTGGTGAAAGGGCCGAACAAACAAGGCTTACACATTTCTAATCCAACATTTTTGTTGCTGTAGTCATAGCAGAGGCATGTATCAAACTTGTGTACTAGTTACCTAGGGAAAATTAAATTCCCAGAAAGTGATGACGTCATTTTTGCACAATTGTGTGTGTGTGTTGTCATTGTTTGAGTATCGCCTGACCACTTGTGTACAAGCTTTCATGCCGTATCTACATTATCTACAGAAAAATAAACCTAGTCGAGTTTGGTATTAAAAGAATTGTCAGGAATTCGACTATTCAGTCATCTCAAGAGCACAGATATATTACACTTTTCATGACAACCGCTAATTATCAAACTAACAGCCCCATTTGTAATGGCCGCTCAGCAATGCCGAACACATTGTTGCCAGACTGGCTTTACACAGATGACATTCAGTTCGCCTAGTACAGCACGGTTTGCTGGCTGGTGGGGAGCAGCCTGCAGAAAACACCCCTTTCCCTGATCTGCATTCACGGCTTGGCCTCTGCAACTGTGGGCGAGCTGTAAACTCTCCTGCCTCTCAAAACTAAGTAGAATGCTCTGAACAGTCGTGCCACCCTCTTTCTCTTTGTGACCATTTCTTTTTTTTTTCTTGTTTCACACGAGTGGCTACCACAGCACTCAAGCTAAATAAAATTAGTATCACACACACACACACACACACACACACACACACACACACACACACACACACACACACACACACACACACGCGCTCACATAGACATACATACACACACACACACACACTCACATAGACACACACACTCACACACCACACACACACACACACACACACACCACATATGACAAAGTTCAAGCATATGTCCAATGAGAGATGTTTACCTGAAGATTCCCTTCCTGGCCTGTGCCAGTCTGACGTATGACAGGGAACCGCAACTCTTGGGGTTCCGTTCCCACAGGCTCTTGTAGTTCCCTTGAAGCTAGAGCCACACCCGTGAACTCAATGATTCCATTGGGATCGCCAAATTTCTCCACCTGGACACACACACACACACACACACACACACACACACACACACACACACATGCACACATGGGCGCACACACCTATTACACATACAAATAAAACACACTGACACAGCATGCATTCATGAGCATGTAACTCACATGCGCACACATATTCAAACTGTGCAGCACATTTATATTCTATGTACATTCTTCCATAGTATTTTTCAGTATCTGCTAGGCCCACAAAATGCAAGCACATCTTGTGTTTGTCAGACACATGAAGCGTTTGTCAGACGCATACAGCGTTTGTCAGACATATGAAGCATTTGTCAAACACACGCAGCATTTGTCAAGAACATTCAGCAACACTATCAAAGGCACATCCTTGAAGTGGAGGAGACATGGTTATGTGCTTTTCCAAAGCAGACCAGAGCATGTTCACATGTGGGAAAGAACTGACCAAGTGACACACACACACATCATGTACACACACACACACACACACACACACACACACACACACACACACACACAGTGATCCTCTTGGGTTTAAATACACATCTTCCTCTTATCAGTCCTAAATACTGACCATGACAAACGGCTTCGTCTAATATTCTTCATTTCAAGAAGACCTCTGCATGTTAAAACTTGTAATTTTGATGAATCCATCATATTTCTTAAATCTGCCACCACCCACTTTGATGAAAAAAACAAACAAACAAGAACTATGCATGCTCTTTTTGAAGACACCACTAAAGATTCAATCCAAATCGTTTTCTTTACTCCTTTCCTCCCCAATCTGAGGTGATAAAAAGACTCTATGTTGGAGTTCACTCGCTGTTTTCAATTAACTGCAGTGGCACATAGTCTTCCTCACCAGTGTCAGAGTAACGAAGCTTTCTGTTTGCCAAACATCAAAATTGTCACCCAGCCACAACTGTCACTAGGACTTCCTACCATGAAAACAACAACAAAGCACAAACAAACATCAACACATTGAAACTGTTCACAACAAAACGACAGGAACTCACGGTGAGGGCCACTTTGCCAGCAACGGGGCTGGCCTCCCCATCACCCACAGTTATAGGTGTGGCCTGGATGCGGTAGAGTTCAACCACAAACGTCTTTGCGATTTCCGGACCCTTGTAAGGTTTGATGACGAGGGTGAACTGCTTGCTACCTGCCTCTCCATCCCGCCAGGTGAAGCGACCCGACGTGGTTTCCACTCCGTTGGCTGTGTGACTGATGTCTGCCGTGCTGGACAGGGTGAGGCTGGGGTTGTTGGGGCCCATGATACGCCAGTAGACCTGGTGGGTACGATTCTTTATTATTTTCTGATAGACCTGAATGAGCACAGATCTGATGCATAGACACTGGCGAATGCCTTGTTTGCATGTGATTGAGTTGAGGCCGAAAACATACAATGACACCAAAATGACTGGTGATATTGCAATACCTCAGTCTAAAATCTGTTTGCCTCATTATTAAAAAGACAGCCTCTGACTTTGCAGTTTAAGGAAAACGATTTGTACATGGACAATGCACAGTTAATTCAATGTCCCCTTTATTTTCACCACTTACAGTTTCTTACTGTGTTTTCTTAAAATCAAAACAAGAAAATAAATAAAACTAGAAATGTTGCTATGTATAATTGAGGAATTAGATGATAAAATACAAGTTAAGAGTGGAAAATAGTGATTTAGGAAAAAAAATTGTTTTAATCACATTGTAAATGTTACTTCCATGATTTTGTTGGTATACTGCAAGCCTTGTTTTCTTCTGCCTCCAAAAAGGCTTTTCCTGCCATTCAGGGAGAAGGCACTGTTGGCTGTAAACTGGAACAATACCTCTCGTTACGGTACGTTCAACGTTTTGGTATTTCATTTCTTGTTATTAAGCTGTGTTGTCCAAACACTGCAATGCTTTCACTACGATCACGTATTCAGAGGGAGCTGTGGGTGACAGCATCTAGAACTCTGCTGCCCCCACTGTTGAATTATATTTGATCCGAAAGGCTTTCATCTAAAAGTTTAAGCTGAAACAATTTTCCTTCACTAAGGGAAGTATTTCCGCTAAACAGGGACTCACAAAGTTAGGGTGTTTATACATTATAGCACAGAAGGTACAGTAATGGCGGCAAGCAATTTTTTATATTGAATTTGAACTACTGTCCCCAGCGTGTTTGATCACCTGAACTGCATGAGCATGTGGACATTTCAGTTAGGTGGACTATAGCCTATTGTATGACTTATAACACTAAACTGAAAGATGTACATGACCTTACTGAACCGACCACAACATTCATAGTGTGAAAAAGCTGTGAACTAAAGAACTGATCAAATGTCTTAATATTCTCCTCTTACTCTTTGTTTAAACAACCAGTCATTTAGAGTCCCCCACCCCACCCCACCCACCCACCCACCGTCTCAAACTATAACAAATGACTTGAATATTCCAATTCAGCTCTAGCGTTTAACTTCAGCTGACAAACTGGTGGCCAGGAAAGAGCGAAAGCATATAGGTTGGAGAGGGGGAGTGGAAACAGATGATCAGCACAGGATGGAGGGGATAGAGTGTAAACTGTAGTCAAAGACCTTACGATCATCTCATTTCATTTGTTCTGATGCAGAATATAACTGTTCCAAAATAGCTGAGCCTCTCATCATGAAGTTGTTGATCACGTCTCCTTCACAAAAGAGCAGGACAAGTGTTTTCAGAGGTAATGCAAAACTGACTGAAAACAGAAATCCATCAAACTATGCGGAGCCTGCCAAACTTACATCCTGCTGGCCGAGGACCCCCTCTGTTCTCTCGATGTAGAAGGTCATACTCTGCGCAGTGGATGGGTTAGGGATGCTGTGTTCCATCTCCCCCAGGAAGCTGAACTTCCATTAGGGTAGTCTGACTTCACTATGGTCACCGTGGCTGTGCGCACACTGCCCAGCAAGGCACCACCTGCAAACAAGAAAAAAACAAAGATGCTTTCTGCTCTGGCTCTGACATGACTTCCGTGAAGATGTTGGGAACATGGGCTCTTTGCCATCTCACAACATGTTAGTCTGGATGTCTTTCATACAAAAATGAAAACCAGATGACAAACTCAAAATGGGCAAAGCACACAAGCTAAACAGGATTTGAAATTATATCTTGATTACTTTCAAAGTGTCCAAAAAGATTTTTGAAGAGTGGTACATGCAGATTTCAAGAATGTTTTAGTTTAGGTCGTTGAATTCTGAAATGTGAAATGATTAAAAACCGCACGTACTTTCCTTAGAATATTTGTGCTGTCCATCAGCAAAATCATTAGGGAAACTTAAATGAGGTTTTCTGACATGAAGAATGTGAAACTTAACCACCAACAGGATTCCATGGCGCTGCAGTTGGGTCTCACTGGTCATGTAGAATTAACACTATCAGCACAGACCCTCGTTCTGCTCTATGTGCCCACTTAACACTGTAGTCACAGCACTGAAATTCCCTCAGGACAGCCTGATTTGACCATTTTTAATTAATTTTCTTAAAGCTAAACCTAATGACTTCTTGTACAGTGAAACAGAGTATTTTCATCTTCTTGATGATAAATGTTTTAAAAGTCAAAATAATTATTTTGTTTTTGTTTGATTGAGTTGAAAATGACATACTTAGAACAAGGAGCACAGATTCAGTGCTTGAAGATGCCAACGGGCTGGTTGCTTTCTCTTCAAATTAACCAATGAAATGACTGTTAGTAGCTTGCTAACTGGTAAGATAGACGCAGGAAGGATTGTATCTGTATGCTGACCCTAACTGGTTAAAATTTCCTCGGGAAATTCAGTCATATTATTTTTAGAAACGTTGTTTTCATTCTCATGATGTGTCCCAGTGACAGATCCTTGCCGCAAGTATTTTGCCCCACATCGCCAAGTGTAAGTCCGGCTGCTGCGATCATTCTGCGCATGTTTGCAAAAAAGTTAATGCATATCAATCAACTAGCTGACTGAAATCTGTTGGAACACTGTAACCTTTAGCTGGTTAGCAATCATGTGATGAACTGCTACTTATATAAGTGCTTAGGCATCTCAAGACACCAAAACAGCTGCGAACAGATTTGCACTGAGGCTCAAGGAATTTAATGGATATGCTTCTTAAGAGTGTCCCTAATGTTCTAACCTACAACACAGGTATCCCCAGTATTTCACCATGTATCAGTTAAGATCCACTTCTCTTAGCAAATGTTTACATTCCAGTCTTCATGTTCCCTGTTTTCTCTTCACACATCATCTAAAAGGAAGAAATTGTTAAACATCTGCCCTTGAAGCGAAATGCTTTTGTTTCCAGCCTCTGCAGATGGGAAAGAAGATCTTCTGTAGAAATAATACGGATGCTTACTAAATATTTACTATTTGTTAGCTGAAAGTGCATAACTGTAAAAAAAAATTTTTCTAAACAGCAGCTTTTCCTGGAGAGCAAGGCAAACACAAACACAATCACGTATACATAAAAAAAAGATGCACACATACATACACACACATATGGGCACACACACACACGCATGCACACACGCACGCACACATGCACACACACACACACACACACACACATGCAAAACACACACACACACACACACACACACACACACACATGCAAAACACATACACACACACACCAGAATATTCATCCACTCAATCTCCGTGGACCAAGCTCAAAAGACCCAAGACCCGACTCTAACCTGTTGGATTGGTCAGTGTGACACTGAACTTCTCTTCAAACTCTCTCTCTGCGTCATCCAGTAAAGTGACATTGATCATTCCAGTTGTCTGCCCCTCATCCAGCTGAAGAGTTCCACTGGCAGCCAGATAATCCACACCAACAGTGGCCGTGATAGCTTGTGTTTCATAGGCCACAGTGACAGCACCATAACTGCCAATGCGTCGTACAACTGGGATATGACCCACGCCCGCCTCTTCTTGAACTGGAATGGACAGGCACGCACATGGTTCATGGAAACAAATGACCAGGACACAATTAATTTCTGACAATGAAATGATTAAATTTCCCCTTTGGGTTTGATTTCTGCATCTTACAAACAACCACATTTTATCAACATAAGTAATTAATGTTATTTATTGACAACCTGATGGGAAATTTTAACCAGAAATCATGGAATAGTTATCAAGAGTCTCAAAATTATTCAGCTCAGAAGAATTAATACAGCCCTTATTCACAACATGGCTGCTGAAGGGCAACGGTAAAAACCAGAATCATTCCAAAGTAAGTGAAAATTGTAATAGGGAAGAGAAAACTGCATGGAGCATTTGTGTGTTCTTTGCTTTCAGGTTTACAGTCGGTCAGTACAGTGACAGCGGCCTGTACACCAAGGTTCCTCCTTCCAGACTGAAAGTTAAAGTAAAGAACCAGGGATTCCCCCTCAAACATCGAAGCAAGGTATAGTCGATGAAGTGTGATCTTTCAGTCTTTCTCTTCCATCACCCTGGATTAGTGATACAGTTTTACCACCATTTTATAGAGACGAACAAAACTGTCACCCTCTCTTTCACTTCTGCTACTTAGCTTTCATTCAGAACTTGGTCCTCCTATTCTAATAGCCTTATACGACTTTAATCCTCATTGTTTTCTAATGCAATCTGGTAGTTATTACAGCAGTTAAGGTATCTCTTTGCACCTTTGCACCTTAAGGGAGTTTATACAAAACTCTAGATGACTGGTCTATCATTTTCTTAATTCCCTGTTCCTAGTAAACCAAACTGTGAATTAATATATGGTTCCATAGTAACAGTTTCACAGAAAGAGTAAAATTAACATATACAAGTGTCACGTATATATATGCATAAATACACACACACACACTCACACAAACACAGATACACTTAAGAGTCCCAGATAAACACGTGCGCATGCGCACGCGCACACCACACACACACACACACACACACACACACACACACACTGTTCTTTGCTCTATGATGAAATGCTTTAGAGAAGAAAAAAAGAGTGAGACAACAGAAAATGAAACAACAACAACAACAACAACAACAACAACAAAATCACCATTAACAGCCTCATTCTCAAACTCAATGATGCCCTCTGCATTGTCATTTTTCTCAATCACCACAATTTTCACAGAAACAGCTCCAATCTTTGGTGGCATGTCTCGCTGTAACCCATTCGTCTCTGTAAAATCGCTGTCACTAAACAAAGAAAAATGAGCAGAAGAGACAAAATTAGCCATCCTTCAGTGATTAACGCATCTCACATATTCATTCATTTAAAAAAAATTTTTTTTGGATACAAAGAATTTCATAGAGAACTCACTTCTGTTTTCATTTGCGATCCTTTAGTGGTTAACACACCTTACAAGTTTATTTATTTCAAGAAAAAAAAAAATACAAAGAATTTCATTATAAAAAAACTCGCTTATTATTTTAAAATTTCACACAATTCTGGTTCAGATTCAAATATCTGATTCAGAACACATATTGATTCATATTAGAATGTCCCACCAATCTATGTATCGTTAATAGCCAAACTACTGCAAAACATTTTGACAGTGCTCATTGAAGGAAACCCCTGTACTCAATAAACATCCTTCCGACTGAATGGCTGGCCCTGTAGTAAAACACACTTGATTTTTCGTATCAGCTTTATGTTTTAAGCGATCTCTTTGAAGCATGAACACACTCTGAATTATTTTGTGAAGACTTGATTGATTAAACAAGTCTAGTCAAAACTGGCAGGGGGAAAATCCTCGGCCACCCAACACTGAATGGAACACTGCGCTCTCCGTCCTGGGCCATTCACTAGATCATCCAATCACATTCCCATGCCAAGTTCTCCCCCCTTCCTCCCCTCTGACCTCTCTCCTTAAATCACGCTCACTTGCAGCATGTTGTCTCAGCGTTTTAGCTGAGAGGCTGGGAGGAGGGAAGTGGGGTGGTGCCCAGGGGTGGGGGATGGGGGGGTGTAGGTGGGAGGAGTCGGAGCAGAGAGAAGGGGGAAGTCTCCCCGTCGCTACCTGGGGCTCAGCAGTCGCACGGAGGTGATGTTAATGAAGAAAGCCTCCGGCCCCTCCGCCAGGTCATCAGGCTTCAGCACCACCTGCACCGGCTGAGAGTCCACGCCGTTCTCAAACACCAGCACCCCTTTGGAGGGGTAGAAGTCCTGGTCTTCTGTGGCCGTGTCTTCGGTGGTGCTGTAGCTCACCTGAACCTGGCCGACCAGACCCTTGCCACGGTGGACCGTGACCTGCACCTGTGCGGAGAAGAGCGCTGAAGTGTAACTGAACGTGTCAGTGTCGACAAAAACTAAACTTGCGCACTGGAGACAACACTGTTCATGACAGAAGCGATGATGATGAAAGAGATGACGACACTGGTGATAACAAAGACCATGATGCATTCACTAGGGCTTGGTTCTGAACAGACCATTTTCATTTCTTGCAACAGAACATTTCATGCTGAAATTTTCTCTCCTACTTTTTTTTTTTTTTTTTTGGTATGAGGGGATTTTTTTTTCTTCTGTACACTTTAGATGATGGACAATCAATGAATTTATGATCTCATGGTGCTCAGTCCATCATTTTGTTGTCAGACTGAAATAGCAGAGTAAAAGCAATACTTAGCAGGAAAAACAGGTAAAAATACTTCGAACAGAGCAACGTGTGTGCAACAGAAACCAAAATCCATGAGGAAAAAATAGTACTGGTTTACTGCACAGAACACCCTTGATTTAATGTAATATGGTTGAGTCTGTGGCAAAGTCACCGAGGAAGAAAAACAACTGAAGAGAAAAAAATAACAATGTAACTATATCAATTCCATTCAATAGGCTTTCTATGAACACGTAGTCCTCAACCAATCACTCATCATACAATGCACGACTAATAATTACACAACCAATCTTTTACCATACAATACACAACCAATCACTGACCATACAGTACACGATCAATCAATGGCCATACAATACGCAACCAATCAATATCCATACAGTACACAGCCAAACGTTGACCATACAGTACAAAACTAATCAATGGCCTTAGAGACACAGCCAATCAATGTCCATACAGTACACAGCCAAACGTTGACCATACAGTACAAAACTAATCAATGGCCTTAGAGACACAGCCAATCAATGTCCATACAGTACACAGCCAAATGTTGACCATACAGTACAAAACTAATCAATGGCCTTAGAGACACAGCCAATCAATGTCCATACAGTACACAGCCAAACGTTGACCATACAGTACAAAACTAATCAATGGCCTTAGAGACACAGCCAATCAATGTCCATACAGTACACAGCCAAACGTTGACCATACAGTACAAAACTAATCAATGGCCATAGAGACACAGCCAATCAATGTCCATACAGTACACAGTCAAGCGTTGACCATACAATACATAACCAGTGGCAATGCTGAACACAACCCACCAATGGCCATACAGTACACAACCAGTCAATGACCATACAATACACAACTAATCATTGATTATACAGAATACAACTAATAACTGACACAAAACATACACAACCAGACGCTGACTGTAAAATAACCAACCAATAAACATACAGTAAACAACCAGTTAATGGCCACACAATATGTAACCAAACACCTATCATACCATACAGTAAACAACCAGTTAATGGCCATACAATATGTAACCAATCACCTACCATACCATACATACAACCAAGCATTACACAGTCAATCACTGACCGTATAACACACCACCAATGAATGACCATACAATACCCAACCAATCAATTACCATAATTACACAACTGATCAGTTACTGTACAATACACAACCAATCAATTACTGCACAATACACAACCCGTCACTGACCAAACGACATGCAATCCATCAATGTCCTCAAACACAGACCCAGACCATGACCATATCCAACATATGACCCTTTCAACGGACTTCAAGCTGTTTACAGCTCAGCTGACCACTGAAGGCCATGTGAAGGTCAATCACTTCATCAAGGTCAATTCCTTAGAGATAATCCAACAAGGAAATCACAAGCCTTGAGCACTCACTGAGGTATCATCTTCAGACACAAAGATGGTTTCCGGCAGAGTGAATTCAAACAGGCCATGAGGGTAGTCGCTGGCCACGTACAGTATGTTGCTCTCCGCTCTCCGGATCAGGGAGATCACCGCTCCACCTGAGGCTGAGGTGAGCTGAAGAACATAGCTTGTCCGCATTTCTGGTTCGCTGTCATCCCGCGCCTGTGCACAGATAACTCATCATTGTACAGATTTTTTTTTTTTTTTTTGACCATATGCTGTCATCCTGTTTGCCATTCCCCAATGTTACTGTGAGGACAAGCCAAGCATAAGCCAAAACATTAAAGTGCTTGTACTAGTTAAGGTAACTGCATGTTCAATGCTTCGAAAACTAGAAAAATGAAATGAAAAAGAGTTCTTCATGATTACAGTTTCCTTTAAAAAAAAAAAAAGCCCAATAGAAATGTGGATTATAACGATGATGTTGGACTTCTTCCCTCTAGTGGATACACATAAGCATGCCCTGTATTCCTCTGCTCCTAGTGGACGAAAGCTGCTGTGTACAGATTCCGTTCTCTGCTGTAGATGAGAGCACACACTCATCATTTGTTAGTTCGAATATCAGTCCCATCAGTCTATGTGATATCTAGCACTCACGTGCGTGGACACACACACACACACACACACACACATCCACACACACACAATCCTTTGAAAATTTGTTTTCACCTGTAAAATAATGGTGGCTGTTTGTTGCAGTTGAGGAAGGTGATACTGCCCTCCACTTGCATGAAGGCCATGGAGTCTCGTGGAGAAACAGCCCAAGTGACGGCTACCTCCCCGTATATCCCCGTCGCTCGGGTCAGCTCAATCTCGGTTGTGCCATCATAGGCTGGGTTGTACTCGCCAGGTTCTCCAATCAGCACGGACCTCGAGGCAGCAAGAATGGAGATTGTTCCACTTGCTCCAGGGTCAGGAAGGATGACTATTTTGGCATTTGCCTCTGTCAGGAAAATGAGACAATTGGGATTATCTATGTCAATAATGACTCCCATCATGAATGGCAATTCTCTGTGCTCTATTTTGCATGAATGGGTGTTTTTTTCCCTTATTAAAATAAGCACTTCTTTTATTTCTTTGTTAAGTTATTATTATTATCATGTGCAAGGACGTCAGTCAGATGAAACAAAAATTCATATATTATTGAATTATTACAAGGGTGAAAAAAGGGGATATAAATAATGTTTATACTAATAATGAATTTATATAATGATGATGATAATGATGATTGTGATGGTGATAATGATAATAATAGTAGTAGTAATAATGATAATGGTAACAACAACTATAATAATCATAACAACAGTAACAATAATAACAGTGATGATAACAATGATAACTATTATCATAATTATTTTATCATTATGCTGATTATAAGACACATAAAAATTACATAATGATGGAAATAAAAAGTCAGCATAGACATCAAATCTATGTTTTGGCACTGTAAACATGATTACCACATGACATCATTTCAATTATTGTAATTTTCTGTAATTTGGAGACCTCTTTACGGTTGTCGCTTTGTCAAACATAAAAACTGGCTTGCATAGCTAAGGATGTTTGTGTCTCCCATGGCATGTAGCATGTAAGGCATCATCGCGCCACACACACACACACACACACACACACACACACACACACACACACACACACAACACACACACACACATTTCTCTCTCACACACATGAAAAAAAATAAAACAAAACTCTATTCCTAAACATCAAGTATCATGCACACATCCAGAAGCCAACAACACATACCAGTAGAGGGAAATATCGGCATTATTGTCAGCCGACTGAAGGGAGACAACAAAGGTTTCGCGTCCTTCCAGCACTCCATCAGGACGGGACTGTACGGCAAAGGTCTGTTCTGTCTGGCCCTGTTCACCAAGGACACACAGCCAGCTTGGTCATCGTCCTGGTTGCTTGTGCTCTACACCCAACCACTAACTCTCTCATTGTTATAACCATGTACGCAACCATGAAAGGGAAGCAACTCCTGTAACTTTTTATAACTTTAAGTACGAGCAGATTCAATGATTTTATGAGGAAGGACGTCCCTTGTTCATCATATATCAGAAACAAAGTAGTCAACGATTCACATTACAGGGAGCAGGGTCCAGAAGGCTGATCATCACATTCTTTCAATGCACAACGTGGGTCTCAGATAACTCTCCGATGATTACGAGCGAGAGATATATGTTGCTTATAGCCCAGCCGAATACAAAGGTCGTATCAGGGCTGTCACTGTGTTCAAATCAACTCTAAAGTCATTGAAAAAAAAATCAATAAATGAAACTGATCCACACAAACCCATGATGACTGCAACACGACAAACACAAACCAGTCAGGAAAGTTCATATGTACAGAACTGCTTTAAACGCTGAAGTGTTAAGCACATATGGACATGCAAATCCATACAAACATGTCACTCTCACACTACACAAATATTCTGGAACAGCATTCAATGTGCTTACCTGAAGAAACTGCACAGTACCCTCTAGCGGCGGAAGAAAATCTTCCTGGGCTTCCGCATTGAGTCGCCAGTGTACATTGACTAGACCCTGTGACCCTTGCACTCGTTTAACCATGAGGACAGCACGTCCTTGGGAGTCAGTGGGCGTCTGGGACTCTTTGATTTCAATCTGAAACAAGTACAATGGTAACTCAGTGTGTAAGTGTGTGTGTTGTGTGTGTGTGTGTGTGTGTGCGAGTGTGTGTGTGTGTGTGTGTGTGTGTGTGTGTGTGTGTGGTGTGTGTGTGTGTGTGTGTGTGTGGAGAGGGGGAGATGGGAAGAAGGAGAGCCATGATAAAAGAAGGAGGATGAGAGAGAGAGAGAGAGAAGAGAGGAGAGAGAGAGGAGAGAAGAGAGCAGAAAAGAAGAGAGAGAGAGAGAGAGAGAGAGAGAGAGAGAGAGAGAGAGAAGTAGATGTGGCAAGTGTGTTGTGTGTGTATGGTGCAAGCACGTGCATGCATGCTGTGTGTGTGATGTGCATACCTTGACAATGATGCGTGCATGTAAAGTTGTATATGCATGGGTGAATCTCTGTGAATTTGTGTGTGCAAGTTGCCTGTGTGTGTGGTATGTGTGAGTGTATTCTAAGTTCAAGTACCTGTGTGTGTGTGTGTGTGTGTGTGTGTGTGTGTGTGTGTGTGTGTGTTGTGTGTGTGTGTGTGTGCACGGCCGCGTGTGTGTGTGAGTAAGAGAGATAGCGTGCACATGTTTACATACACACAAACACTTCACTCTTCTGTACAAATACCTCTGAGGTGGAGAATCTAAAGAGGCCAGTGGGGGAGTCTTCTTTAGAATGGCGATCTTGACCGTCGTGATGCTGCCAAGTTTTGCATCTCCCGTCACCCGCGTCAGCTTCACGTCAAAAGTCTGTGTAACACCATACAACATGTGCACATGACTCAGCTTGCAGACAATGAGAATTACACAATGAGTGATGGTTCTTGTGCAATCAGCTGTGGGTAGTAGAGGGAAAATGTTTTTGAAGCACTTATTGCTCACTTGCAGACAATGGAAACACAATGAGTGAGTTCTGGCAATCAGACTTGGTAGTACAGGAAATGTGTTTGAAGTCATTTTTGAGACAACTGCACAACAAAAGATCTGAGATAATTTTTGATCAAGAAGTATTCTCAATAAATAACAGAACTGAACACAACTGTACCAAACCGGAATTAGTCCTTCAGGATTGTTCAGTGCTTCCACTGAAATACAATAAACATGAACTGTTTCCCCACAACCCTGACTTGGCCCCTGTGATTGGCTGAGCCATACAAAACTTGGAATATTTCCTCACATCCATGACTTGGCCACTGTGACTGGCTGGGCTATACACAACATGAACTATTTCCACACAACCCTGACTAGGCCCCTGTGACTGGCTGGGCTATACACAACATGAATATTTCCCCACAACCCTGACTAGGCCCCTGTGACTGGCTGGGCTATACACAACATGAAGTATTTCCCACTACCCTGACTAGGCCCCTGTGACTGGCTGGCTATAACAACATGAAGTATTTCCACAACTGACTAGCCCCTGTGACGGCTGGCTATACACAACATGACTTGAGTCACTGGCACACTATCTTATTTTTGACTTGCATTGCCGTCAATGTGAAAAAGATGACAATGATGCTCTCAGGATCTGACTTCTGCTCTCTGCACGTAGTCAGAATGGCCCTTGGAGTAACATAATGTGGCAGTTTTAGTCTTCATGGTATTGTGTTCCTAGCAGGGTGGATGGAAAACGGCTCACCCTTGCATTCCTACTTACCTCTTTAGCATTCAGGCTTAAAGTCTAATCAGACACAGAAATAAAAAAAATCCAATAAAAATAGAAGACTCTTTACTCTTTCCCACTCCTACCTGTTAAAACAAATGCCTAATTCCCACTAGGACTGGAACAACCCTTTATTATCAGGAGCCCTGAAATTCAAAATTGGGAGAGTAAGGGGGTTGGGGGGTGTACCCTGAACAGAGACTGCTCAAGTAATCGCCCTTGACACTTACATCACCTCCTTGGTGAGCTGTTGAATTAGTTTCCTTCCTTATCTTCAGGCAAGGAGCACACATGTTTATCCACTCTCCATTCAACTTCATTTTCAGCAGCGATGGATCGCCACATGGAACTGTTTTAAGCTTGCTTTCCAATCTGAGGTTCAGACATCTTTTCACCTCCCATCACAGGGTCTGACATATGCTGAAAACGCTGGAAAGGTTTATGAAACCACTGCCTAACTTCAGTCACTGTCGTCACTTATTATTGTAAAACATCACTAGACACCTCCTCAACCACATCCTCATCAACTGAGACCAGCTTCCGTATTCCGTCATTCTCGCTTGAAATACTGCCCTCGTTCAGACAACCATGAGACCACCATCTCCTGCACTCATCAGTCCTCTACAGGCCACGCAATGCATGTGAAGAGCGGACAGTTGTTATGTTGAGGCATGTGCAATTTCGATACAAGGTTAATCTGACTGACATGAAGCCCCCTGACACTCCGCTGGTCAGGGCAAGTAGATAGCAGATGCGTCCAGCTGCACAATGTTCGATTCAGTCCTGAGGTGTGGTGAAACTGGCCAGCGTTTTCCCCCTCCTCACTTTCACTCGTAACTCAACAGTGCCTTAAAAATGAAAGGCAGGAAGAATGTTTCTTGGGGACGTGCTCCGCAGCCTTCCCCCATTTAGGACCAGGGCTGGGTAGACTCATGCAGAGAGGATCTTTAGAGTGAGTGAGTGAGTGTGTGTGTGTGTGTGTGTGTGTGTGTGTGTGTGTGTGTGTGTGTGTGTGTGTGTGTGTGTGTGTGTGTGTGTGGTGTGTGTGTGTTTGTGTGTGTTGTGTGTGTGTGTGTGTGTGCTGTGCGTGGCGTGCGTGCTGCTGCGTGACGAGCGTGCTGTGTGTGTGTGTGTGTGGGTGTGTGTGTGTGTGTGTGTGTGTGTGTGTGTGTGTGTCCAAAACAACGCACAGTTCACAGATGTTAAACTGAAGAGGGAAAAGCATTCACCCCCAGAACTGACCTCCATGTCCTCAGGATCCCTGTCGTCCACAATGGTGACGCTGATCTCGGCAGTCTCCTGCCCGTCCTCCAAGGTCACCTGACCCATGTTGGGGAAGAAGTCAAAGTTGTTGGCGGTGATGGAGTTGGTCTGCCAGTTGACCGTCAGAGATCCCAGCAGCCCCAGGTACCTTCGCACCTGCAGCGTGATTGTGTTGTTGCGGCCGTACTCTTCATAGGTGTCAACTCGCCCTTCAACATTCTGACACAAAATGGCAATGGTTTTCAGTGCATACTACAAAGGCTTTTCAAACAAAAATTCCCTTCATCTTGTCATAAGGGAACTAACCGGGTTTGGTTGTACATTGTTTGACGACAGTTGCACCCTTGAACGAGATTGAACGCTAACTTCAATTCACGTATCCTTGTTTTAAAATGCAAGTTTGTAAAGTACATCACAGGCAACACAACATCACAACATGTTTATACATCTAAAGACATTCTTTTCCATAACATCTTTATCTTTGTTTCTAAGGACATTCAACACAATAAACACTCCAATTCTTTAAAGACCCAGTTTTCAGGATTTCTAAAAAGTACACTAACACTAACAAAAATTTGGCCATAATCACTGTGACAAAAATAACTATGGTGACGATGAGGACCAGGATGATAAAAGCGATGGTAGCTTACTGTGAAATGATGCTGAAGGCAAGAAAAGGTCAAAGATAATGTGGGGGAAGAGTATTGGAAGAAATGAAAACTGCAGCATGACTAGGAAAAAGGTCAGGAGAGGAAAAAGGTCGGAGGAAAAGGCAGGAGAGAAAAAGTCAGGAGAGAAAAGGTCAGGAAGAAAAAGGTCGGGAGTAAAAGGACGAGGAAAAATCACAAGGACGAAAGAAAACATAAAAAGACAAGAAAAGATTTAAAAGAGAAAAATGAAAAACGAAAGAAAAAGCAAGAACACTTTAGAAAAAAAACAAGTGGAAAAAGGAGAAATTGTGTAGAAGTGTTTCAGTGAATCAAGAAATCCAAAACTGATAGGAACATGATGCCAAACACATGACTGACCGTTTCCACGTCAAACTGAACAATTCCACGAGCCCCATCATTCTCCAGAATGGTGATTTGTACCACGTTGCCAGGGATACGGATACTGGGCTGTGCCGAGTTACCTCCCTCTGGGAAACCAAGGTGATATCCGTGATGTTGACGAAGAAGGTTTCTGATGCCTCGGTATGTCATCCTGAATTTACAAATTAAAGATCTTTTTTTTTTATGAACACTGTAAATAAATTACAAGTCTGATTGGAACATGAATATTTTAATTAAATAATTAATT
>CM031608.1:29859319-29936819 GCA_018398815.1 Conus ventricosus
ACAATGTGCACTTCGAATAAAGAGCACTATTACAATGTGCACTTCAGATAAAGAGCACTATTACAAGTGCACTTCAGATAAAAGCACTGTTACAATGTTGCACTTCAATAAAGAGCATTATCACAATGTGCATTTCAGACAGACAGCATTTTTTAACATTGTGCACTTCAGACAGACAACATTGTTACAATATGCATTTTCAGACAGACAACATTGTTACTGGTACACTTCAGACAGACAACATTGTTACAATAGCACTTCAGACAGACAACATTGTTACAATATGCACTTCAGAGGAGAGCATCGTTACAATGTGCACTTTCGACAGAGAGCGATGTTATAATATGCACTTCTGACCAGAAAACATTTTTTACGATGTGCACTTCAGACAGAAAACATTCTTACAATGTGCACTTCAAACAGAGAGCATTATTGTAATGTGCACTTCAGACAGGGGGCATTGTTACAATGTGCACTTCAGACAAAGGGCTTTGTTTAATGTGCACTTCAGACAGAAAACTTTTGTTACAATGTGCACTTCAGACAGACAACATTGTTACAATATGCACTTCTGACAGAAAACATTTTACGATGTGCACTTCAACAGAAAACATTCTTACAATGTGCACTTCAAACAGAGAGCATTATTGTAATGTGCACTTCAGACAGAGAGCATTGTTACAATGTGCACTTCAGACAAAGGGCATTGTTGTAATGTGCACTTCAGACAGAAAACATTGTTACAATGTGCACTTCAACTGAGAACATTGTTGTAATGTGCACTTTCAGATAGTGAGCGCTGTTGTCACGATTTTGTCACAAAGGCCTACGACTTTGACCCATCTAGGGGGGCGGAATTACTCATTTATTTATTGTCGTTGCTGTTGTCGTGTATCCGTCCCTTAATGTGGCTTGTGGTGCGATTGCACCTTGGGGTAGTTCAGCTCAACTTCGGTTTGCTTTCTCTCTCTCCTCTCTCTCTAATTCCACTGCCCGTGCTATTCCCCCTGCAGGTTTCACGGGTGGCTGGTACCTTTCTCTCGAACTTGCTGTCTATCGGCCTCTCGCCTGTCTTTTTAAACCCGTCGCACGTGCTTCATTTCTTTTAGCTTGAAGTATGCTCACTCTGTGACGTAGCGTGGCATGTTTGGCCGCCAAACGCTTAGGGAGGTTAGCTCTTCACTCGAGCGAAGATGTCTCTGGAGCGCCTGCTCCGGGCTTGGTTCTTCACCTTATCGTCGAAGGGACAGTCGGTACTTCAATTCCTACAGTCGGGCCCGTAGGAGAGGGACATCACTTCTTCTTTTTCCGCATCTGCGCTTCTGTCCTCTCGACTGGACAGAGGGCAGAGAGAGTCGTTTGACCCGCCTCTTCGGTCACCCACGGGTAGCTGGTAAGCATCAGTTTCGTGGGTTTGTTTGTTGTTGTTGTTTTTTTTTTCCGTTGTTAGCAGGCTAATTCTTCTCTTTTGCCAATTTTCCTTTTGTTTCAAATTGTTAAAGAAATATTTTTTGAGACCTTTCTCTGGTTAATTCAATCTTTAACCTGGCCATCCTAAAATTATATTCAAAAAATTTTTTCTCCTGTTTATGCATCTGGTGATGCGGTAGTCGGTGGGGATGGGAGAGAACCTGGTGATTCAGGTTGGTACTTGCTTGGTCTCGCTCGTCCGCCCTTGTCACATTCGCCCGGGCTCTTATCCTTCGGCCACCGTCTGTTTGTGTGTGCAAGGAAACGAGTTTTATGTTCGCGAGCGTGCATACGCATGATTTGTCGTTCGGATGCGTGGTTGGAGATTTGTGTTATTTTGAAATGTTGGGTATAAAATGTGACAATTATGCCATTGAATTATTATTTGCAAATGTGGTGGAGTTATAAAGCGATGGTCCCCTGTGTTGGTTTATTTCCTAAGAAAGGAATTTGTTAAACGTGACGTGTGTCGCGAAGGGTGAAGATAATTCATAGAGTAGATTGTTTTATAGCCTGTTGATTAATGCAGTCCTTTACCTGCTTCAGTGTGAGAAAGACTTTACGATTTGATCGGTTTACTGTTTATGCTAAGGTCTTGTGTTGAGTTGTGTCTTGAGTTGGTGTTTAGTGACTCCCCTCGCCCATTCATGCGATGGCTGTTAGGATTTAACAGCATGGTGTAAGATTTGTACTGACGGCGGGGTCTCCTGGGCCCTTCCTTCACTCCCATTTCTTCTCTTTCCTCCAGCTACCTTTTCCCTCTCCCGGGGGCCTTCACCCGTGAGCCTGGATATCTGGTTGGTTTGCCACGTAGCTCGGTTTGTTTGGGGCCACTAGCTCTGGTTGGGGGCCCCACGCTCTGGTTGGGACCGCGGACTGGTTGGTGCCACGGCTGGCTGGGGCCACGCTCTGGTGGGACCGCGGTCTGGTTGGTGCCACGTCGGCTGGTTGGGAACACGTTTGGTTAGAAAAAGCCCTTGGTTTTGATACTGGCCGGTCCTGATCGCCGTCAGGACTCATGCAAACAACGCCACCGTTTCCACCCCCCCCCCCCCAGGGACGCGATCTTACTGTCTGCTTGTGCGTGTCAAGGGTGTCCGGCTTGAACGACTCTCTCTTCAGAAACCGATATGGTTTGGAGCACCTTAGTGCGGACAGGGTGCTCCAGTAGACTTTGGAGAGGCAGGGGTGTTGAGTGGCACTCCATGGTGTGGAATGGGATGGATGCTGGAAATGTTTCTTAATAATTGTGTATATTCTTATGTGTTGAAATGCTGTGATTGTGATTGGTTACGTCGATTTATGGTTGAGAAAGAGTTCTATTTATAATTGTGTATGATGTGTGTGTTGGAATTGGCGTGAATTGTGCGATTGTGGCATTGTTGTTGTTTTGTTGGAAATTGCTTGATGTGATTGTGCATGTTGTGGTGTTGGAATGCATTATTTAGACAGTGTGTGTTGGTGTGATAAAAGGGGGTGTTGATCGTAATCTTTCGTGTGTGTGGGCTCTTGCGGGGCGTGTGAGGTCAGTCACTCCCTTCACTCCCATCACTAGACCGATCCTGTCAGAGGCAGACCTCCAGAGCGGCTCGGTCGTGAAGCTGTTATGTATGCGCTCAACACAGCCACCCATGTAGTGACTGCCAACTCTTCAACAGTTGCCCATGCAGTGACTGCAAAACTTTTCACATAGCCACTATTGCAGTGATTATACCTCTTTAAACACAAGCCCTTGAATGCTGTGACTGCAACTCTGTTAACATAGCCACCATGCAGTGACTGCAATCTTCAAATAGCGCACCATGCAGTGACTGCACTCTTCAACTAGCACCATGCAGTGACTGCAACTCTTCAAATAGCCACAATTGCAGTGGACTGAACTTTTGAACATTAGCCACAAAGCAAGTGATATTTAACTCTTCACAATGTAGACCCCATGAAGTGACTGCACTTTTTCACATAGCACACCCATGCAGTGATTATTACTCTCACAATAGCCACCATGCAGTGGATTATAACTCTTTCACAGATAGCACATGCGTGACTGCAACTTTTCAACATTTAGCAAATACAGAGACTGCAACCCTTTTCAACATAGAGCCACAGCAGTGACTGCATCTCTTCTTCAACTAGCCACCATACAGTGACTGCAACTCATCAACCTCGCCCCCCTACAAGTGATTATAACTTCTTCACAATAGCACCATACAGTGATTATAACTCTTCAAAATAGCACCTGCAGTGATTATAACTCTTCTCAATAGCCACCATAGCAACGACTGCAACTTATCACATAGCCTCCCATGCAGTGATTATAACTTCTTCACAATAGCCACCATGCAGTGACTGCAATCTTCACAATAGCCACCATGCAGTGACTGCAACTTTTTCAACATAGGCCCACCATGCAGTTGTATTTAAAACTCTTTCACAATAGCTACATGCAGCAGACGGGCAACTCTTCAAACAATAGCCACCATGCAGTGTGTGACTGCAACTTTTCTGACATAGCCATATTACAGTGATTATAACTCTTCACAACAGACCACCATGCAGTGACTGCAACTTTTCAACATGCACCATGCAGTGACTGCAACTTTTCACCATAGCCACCGTGTGTCAGTGATGCAACTTTTCAACTAGCAACTTTACAGTGATTATAATTTCCCCTCAGCACCATGCAGTGACTGCAATCTTCAACATAGCCACCATACAGTGACTGCAAACTTTTCAACATAGACACCATTACAGTGATTATAACTCTTCACAATAGCCACCATTTTGCAGCGACTGCAATCTTCATACTTAGCCACCTGCAGCGACTTGCAAAACTCTTCACAATAGCCACCATGCAGCGACCGCAAACTCCTTCATCATAGCCACCACGCATGATGTTTAAGCAAGATGAGCTGCCACTGACATGCAACGAAGAAACAATGGCAAAGTCAATTTGAACACCCAATTACGTCACTTCAGACACTAACTAATTCTGCGCCTGACCTCTCTGATGGAAAACCTCTCTTTCATTATAACTTTTTGACTGAATCATGCAGGTCAGGGACTTGAAAGGCTTCTTCAAAGTTGTTTACCAGCATCTTCAAATTACATGTGACTAAAAAGAATGTGAGAGTAAAGTTTTGGTCCTGTCTACTGATGAAAACAGTTCAATCAGTGCACTTTTTTTTTTGTTTGTTGTAGAAGTGTGAAAGTGACACTAGCGCAGCTATAAATCCGGACCAGTTGTGGTCCTTCCGGTAACATCAAACTGATTTCGTAGATGTTAATATATCCTCATCCACGACAGATAAGCTCATGCTAACTTGGCATTACTCACAATGCTATCCATCTGTCACCATAACAGGCAAGTAGTATGTACATGTAAACTTTGATGTATATAGTCCCCTTCTATCTATCTATCTAGCTTATCTATCTCTCTATTGATGTGCCCATCATATTATTACCTATCTATCAGACCATCACAGATAAGTACATGTTACATGTCACTTTGATGTATATACCCTATCTATCTATCTATCACCATCACAGATAAGTTAACTGTACATGGAACTTTGATGCTACAGACGCTTATCTATCCATCACAGATATACATGATATGTAAACACTGTGTTATGGGATGCTATCGGTCTGCCACCTATAAGCAGTAGTAGAGCTATATGTAACTTTAAGTTTGTCATGTTTCTAATGAGTTGAAATTAACAAGTTTGAGATATTTTAGTTTTATTATACCGATATACGAAACCACTCTATATCTTGGAAAAATGTAAGAAAAACTGGCAGTACCAAGATATGAAGGATGGGCAGGTGGATAATGGTAACAGCAGCAAAATCGTTATTCATAACTCACCGTTCCTGATAGAGGTGGCATATGTCTGACAGCCCATCTGATCACAGAGTAGCAGTCCAACGCACAGAACGACTCGGATCAAAGATGCACCTTTTCTGATCACACTGAGAGGGACAATAATCGTCCATGTCCTCTTTTTCTTGAGCAAAAACATCACCAGAGTCCTGCAGAAATAAACGGTGTTGTGAGTGAAACATGTACTAGTTTCAATTACCATTACAGCCCAGTTGAACTTAAAGGCCCTCCCAGCGATTGAATATATGTGTGAAATGGGCCGAACATTGTGCTAGCATCTAGAACAAAGGGTATTCATGGAAGGTATTAACAATTTGTGTCTTCTTTCACCAGAGGCCTGAGAGAGGAGAGAGAGAGAGATAGAGAGAGAGAGAGAGACGAGAGAAGAGAGATGAGAGAGAGATGAGAGAGTGAGATGAGAGGAGAGATAGACGACAGACAGAAAGACGAGATAGACAGACAGTGAGTGAGAGAGGGGGAGATGAAAGAAGAGAGAGAAGAGAGAGAGGGAGACGAAGCATCTTTCTCTGATTCATCCTCTGAATGGTGCCAAAATCCAAACTACTGATTAGGTGGCATTTGTAGTGGGAATCTTGTCCTTTAGAAATAACTGAAATCTGGTCTCAGCTATGCCCGTATTGTTTTTTTATTCATATGGAGTTTGCCCTGAATAATTTCTTTCCAAATACAATTTGAGAGGGCTAGTACTTCCGGTGTGAGGCCAGAGACAAATATGCCCTACAAAGGCTAAAAGTGACATGAGGTCTAACCTCCTCCTCGCCAAAGACAGGACAGGAGTCAGTGGCAAGGATGTTTCCCACCCTCGCGCAGTGAGGGCCATGACAACAGTCAAACCCCTCACCGACAGGCGTCAGTGTGTAGATGCCAGATGTTTCCACCTGGCGTTGAGGGGACCATGACCAACAGTCCACCTCCTCACGACAAGAGAACAGGAGTCACTGATAGATGCTGCTATTTCCACCCTGTGAGGAGTAAGGGACATGACCAACAGTACAACCTCCTCACCGAAGGAGTCACTGTAGATGCTGATGATTTTCCACCCTGGGCAGAAGGGACCAATGACAACATACAATACCTCCTCACCGAAAGGGTCCGATTGTAGATGCTGATTGTTTCCCACGCTGGCAGTGAGGGGCCATGACCAAACAGTACAAACCTCCTCACGACAGGGAGTCAGTGTAGATGCTGATGTTTCCCATCCTGGGCAGTGAGGGCCATGACAACAGTACACCTCCTCACCGACAGGAGTCAGTGTAGATGCTGATGTTTCCCCCTGGAGCGTGCGGGACCATGCCAACGTACAACTCCTCACCGACAGAGTCAGTGTTAGATGCTGATGTTTCCCACCTGGAGGGTAAGGGACCATGACTAAACAGTACACCTCCTCACTGGACAGGGGGTCACTGTAGATGCTGATGTTTCCACCAGGGCGTGAGGGGCCATGACCAACATACAACTCCTCACCGACAGGAGTCAGTGTAGATGCTGATGTTTCCCACCCTGGAGAGTAGGGACCATGACCAACAGTACAACCTCCTCCCGACAGGTGTTCAGTGTAGATGCTGTTGTTCCCCACCCTCTAGGAGTAAGGGACATGACCAACCAGTACAACCTCCTCACCCGACAGGGTCAAGTGTGCTGCGTGTTTCCCCACCCTGTGGCAAGTGAGGGGCATGACCAAACAGTACAACCTCCTCACCGTCAGGAGTCAGTGTAAGATACTGATGTTTCCCACCCTGGAGAGTAAGGGACCATGGACTGTGTCAGTTACAACCTCCTCACCGGACAGGAAGTAGCTGTTAGGAGGCTGATGTTTCATACCCTGGGCTCGAGTAGGGGACTGGAATTCTTTACCTGTTTAGAACTACTGAAGGCTAGATCTGTGCAGACATCTGTGTCTCTTGCATAGATTTGGAGAATCCCCTTCAATCTTGTGTCCTTTTCTTTTTTTTCAGAATTTTGTAGCCAAACTCATGTGACTCCAAAAACATAGTACCTGGCATAACAGGCATTGATCTTGTACACCAGCAACCAGACATTTTATGGCCTTCGCACTCTTCTATAGAACCCTGTCGGCCTAGCTGATGCTCTCAGTACACACAGAGTTACATATGTAATGTACTCTGTATTACTTTTTTCTTTTTTTGGTTTTTGCCGTCCCAACCCTCACGGCGGACGCCGGCACACTCAGAAGCCATGCATTTAGTTCACTCAAGCTTTGCCTTTGACCCCGGCTAGGGCCTTAATAGTCAGCCACCGCATTGCCAGGCGTGTGTGTGTTTGGACGCTTCGAGACTGGTAATTGCAAATCATAAGTTATAATTACTGTGCAGAGTTTGTAGGACTATAAATTCTGTAGGAGAGCAATATCGCGCAAGTGAGTACTTGAGAGTGTGAAAAAGCTGGGCATTTCGCTCTTCTGTGAGTACATAATTAAGTTTCGTGTCTTTAAACCTTTCAGACAGACTTTGCGAACTGCAAAAACACTATAGCGGCGCGCGCGTCGCTCGTCGTTTTCCTGATGTGATTGTAAGCCGAAGTAGCCAGGCGTTGGCAAAAATCTTTGTGAATGAAAAAAAAAGTTCGTTAGATTTGTAAAGGGGCGTATTTACACCGGTTGTTTCCATTTCATATTTTCTTCATTGTGCTACATTTTATATGTACTATGGTTGCATGTTTAGAGCAACGTAGGCCTAATTAAAAGGGAAAGTAGAGGATAACATAATTACTACAAGCAAAATAATATGCTAGCTTGATAACAGTATGGTTATAGTAGGCATAACAATAATAAGGTGAATCATTATTATAATTACAATAATACTTCATTCCAATCACTACTACTATTTCTAACGGCAAATTCCAAATCTAAATGTGTTGTTGGTAGTACCATTTGGAGTTTTTTTGTGTGTGTGTGTGGTGTGTGTGTGTGTGTGTGTGTGTGTGTTGATTGTGGTGTGTGTGTGTGTGTGTGACTGTGTGTAGTGCGTGTGTTGTGCGGTTGGCGTGCGAGCGGTGTGCGTGTGTGCGTGCGTTCAGTGCGTGTGTTGTGTGTGTGTGTGTGAGAGTGAGAGAGAGAGAGAGAGAGAGAGAGGGGGGGGGGGCGGATGGCCCGAAAAAGGGATTATGGAACAAAACGGTCATACTCTCACTGAACATTAAGAACGTGTTTAAAGGTTCATGTGTAGACTGTGTGGGAAAAGGTCTAGAGATTCAAAGAAAGCTAAAAACAAATCAGTAGTATGTTTGAGTGTTGCTACTGAAATAAACGTATTCTCAATGTGCATAGTTTGGAAGATAGGGTGGCAAGTAATTCAAAAATAGTTTGTGTGTTTTGTGCAAAATTAAGTGTGTCCCCAATCTGACGAACCGCAACATTTCAAACTACAGCAAGCGCCGATGCATTGGTCAGAATTGAGAAAAGCCTCAAAAATTATGGCACCTGTTTGATTATGTACATTAATCATCTTATAGAACTGTAAGAGCATTATAATGTTCATGAGTGATAGGAGAGCAGTATGTTCAACTGATACAAGTTGAATTGCATGTTTGTAATGGGTGTATATAAATAGTTGAAATATTGCAGTCTTTATTTCCAAGATTATGATATATTGATAAATATGGTCTTTAAAATTGTTACATTAAGTGAGAGTAACTTACTGAAAACATCAACTATGTTGTTTTTTAAGATTTGTTGTGCTTCAAACAGGCAAAGTGTACTTTCATGTTTTAAAGAGTTGGGGGCTGGGGGAGGAATGGGTAGGTGGGGGCGGTTAGAGAGAGGAGAGGGTAGACAAACAACAGCATCTCAAGCCTGTCAGGTGTCACACTATTCTGTAACACAAGCCGCTGATCTGAGAGTGTTAGGACTCATACACGAGACATGTGCGACAAGACAGTTTGTGTTGTGTTAAAAGTGATGTTGAACAGTTATGTGATGAGAAGTGTGATATTGACACAGAACCATGGCTTTACCTTTCTAGGGTAGTGAAGTACACATGTGTGTGTGTGTGTGTGTGGTGTGTGTGTGTGTGTGTGTGTGTGGCGACTTGTGGTGCGGTGCCGTGCGTTGGCGTGCGTGGTGCGGTGCGTGCAAGTGCGTGTGTGTTTGTGTGAGAGTGTGTGTGTGTGTGTGTGTCGTAGTGTGTGTGTGTGTGATCTGTTTTGTTCAGTTAAGTCAAGCAATGGCCGTCAGTTTAATTCAGCTTTTCTCTCTCTCTCTCTCTCTCTCTCTCTCTTTCTCTCTACTCTCTCTCTCTTCCTCCCCCTTCTCTCTCTCTGTATATCTCTCTCTCCTCACCTCCCCTCCCTGAACCACCACAGACTAGCATGCCGTTGTGCCTTGTTCAAGTTGTGTGTGTGTTGTGTGTTGTGTGTGTTGTGTGTGTGTGAGTGTGTGTGTGTGTGTGTGTGCGAGTGTGTTCAACCTGGTTTTGTTCTGTGACGTCATGCATGCCGTCAGTTTCAGTTCAGATTCCTCTTCCTCTCTCTCTCTCTCGCTCTCTCTCTCTCTCTCTCCTCTCTCTACTCTCTCTCTCTTCTCACTCCCTCCCGCCTCAGCCTCGTATGCCGTGTGCTGTGTATATGAATTTTTAGTGTTGTGTGTGTGTGTGGTGTGTGTGATGTGTTGTGATGTGTGTGGTTGAGAGAGTGAGAGAGAGAGAAAGAGGTGAGTGTGTGTGTGTGTGTGTGTGAGAGAGAGAGAGAGAGAGAGAGCACGAGGAGATGGCAGAAGAGAGAGAGAGAGTGATTGTTCAGTTATGAGTGCAACCCTTGTCATGTGAAACATTTTCTCTTTTGATTGTTTTAATGATTTTGTATGTCAAAAGCTATCTGTGCTGTCAAGTTCTTCTTATATGTATTATTAATCAAGTCCTCCCTACCACCTCCACTCTCTCCCCACTCTCTCTCTAGCATGCTTTTGTTGATTTTGTGTGTACAAAGGTATAGTGCATGTCTGTTTCTTTATGAATGTATCTCAATCAGTCCCACCCTCACCCCCAAATCTCTGACCCTCCCTCTCTCTCTATGTCAGACTCTCTCGCTCTCTCTCTCTCTCTCTCTCTCCTCTCTCTCTCTCTCTCTCTCTTCTTGTTTCTCTCACTCACACTCCTCTATCAGTTTCTTGCACGCGCGCCGGTGTACACTGTGCAAGATTTCTTTTCTTCACCTGAATTTGATTTTAAAGTGGTAAATTTGCGTGCAGTGTCTTGTGTAGTCATGTTTACTCACCCATTCTCTATTCACTCTCTTTCTCTTTCTCTCTCTCTCTCTCTCTCTCTCACAGACACACACACGACACACCACACACACACACAACACACACACACACACACACACACACACACACACTCTCCGACTTGGGTTGCAGCAGTTTTTTGTCAAGCCGCTGATGGTCTTGTTTTTGTTTTGTTTTTTTCCATTAGTCAGGCTGTTAAAAGTTCATACCTAAACCCCACTTCTGTAATGTTAATAATCATATGAGGGTATGACGGAGTTCTGCTTTTATGTACATATTGTGAGTGCGCACGGCATGCGTTGCATGCGTGTGTGCACATGTGTTTGTGTGTGTACGTTCGGTACGTTCAGGTGTTTTGTGTGTGTGTGTGTGTGTGTGATGTGTGTGGGTTGAGTGTGTGTGTGTGTGTGTGTGTGCGCGCGTGCTTCGTGTATGTGTAAGAATTCAAGCGCTTCTGAACAGACACTTGTTCTGGGAAGCGAAGGATGGTGAATCTGTCTGGCACTTGACGCCACTAATAACCTTCGCAGAAAATAGCTCACAGGTGTTGTGGACAGAGACAATTCCGCTTTTCTCGGTATAAGCTCCCCGCGCCTGTGTGTAGTCGTTGTGTAAACATTGGTCAGCTATAGGCGCGATACAGACAGCAAAGCAATGTGTGGTTCGCTATTCTCCACGCCAGTAGAAAGAAACTCGTGGAGAGCGCGAGAAGCCCACCGTTTCGGCCCTTATCTCCTGACACTCTAGGGTGTCAGATACAAGACCGCTCACAGACCCCGGCATGTTGGGTGCGCACAATTTGTTTCTTCTGCTTTTCCATCTCACGCTTTTGAAGACTTTGACTCAAGCGACTCAATGCAGCAGTAACAACTGCCGTGACCTCTGCGCCACCTCAGAGGCACTGCACCCACACCGCTCATTCCGACACCCCGTCCACAGCCACAGCCTGATCTGCCCCGCCGCAGCCCCAGCACCGGCAATCCACAGGGAGCAGTCAATGCCAAGTCGTCAAGAGGCGACCCACTGGAGGAGACACTGCACTGCTGCCGAGTCACTTTGGTGGTGTTCAGTGGCGCCTATTCTGATCTAACATACGCAGGACACCACCTACTAAGCCCTGTACTGACGACAATAATTGCTTAGTCCCGGAGCCGACATGAGTGAGCTCTCTCTCCAGAGGGCGCCACCATGTCCGTCCAACGACAGCCCCCATGGACTCGCCGATACCGTGACTTTGACAGAACCAAACCAAGGCCACAGACGTGAAGAGGACATCGAAACTGAGGTCACCATGAGAGCAGGGCATGAAGGGCCACAGAATTTGAGACATTTTTTTTTCTCTATGCTGATCAATGAGAATGAGGATGATTAAGGTGATGCTACGGATTTCTATTTCAGTCTGAGACTACATGACAGGGCTGTACTCTACGCTTCCTTTCATAATATATCCCGGCATCAACCAGGCCTGAGAGATACAGGCACCTGCAGTGTTGGTCAGGAAATTTAAGCAACACTCTCAGAAAAGCATCCATTAAGTGGATGAAACTCGACTGTGTGGTCCCAGTCTTCCCAAATGAGTCCGCAGCAAACTCAACTCTGGGTAGGAGCCGGTCGGGGCAGAAAAACTGGTATTACACTTTCTCTTGATAAAGCTAACAGAGCAGATTGACACACTGACAAAGAAAGCTAGAAATAATAAGTGCCTGCCTTACTGAAAGGGTTTAGCTTCCTTCAGTAAACCACAAATCCTACCATCACCACCTCACAGGCCTCCCCAGTACCTCCCTCCCACCTCACCTCCCCCTCTCCCCCCAACAAACCCATCTTTAAAAAGCCACCATCCAGTCTCTCTGACCATCCCATTCCATGTTTACCATCAACACCACGTAAACTTACAGCGGCAAACACCACGATGCCATGAGCGTTGTCATTGGACAAGATGTTGATCATGACAGAGGCCCGAGGACCAATGTCAGCCCCGTTCTGTGGATTTAGGAGGTCAACAGTGAAGGACTCGGTATCCTCCGGTGTCTCATCCTCAAGAACCACCACAGAACTGTGGAGCTCTGTCTGACCCGGTTCAAAGGTCAGCGTCACTCTCCTGACAGAAACCCCCCAAAAAAAGAAACTTAATATGACTCTTGCTTTTATAATGAAGTCAAAGTATTAATTGAGGAGGGGGAGGGGTGTATTGTTTAATATGGTTCAGTCATTGAAACAATTTTCAAAATGCATCTAATGTATGAAATGAAGGGATAAACATTTTCTTTAAATTTCCCTTTCATTTCCCTCTTCATTTTTAATCCCATTGACTGACCTCTGGATAAACATTTTTCTGTTATTTCCCTTTTATTTCCCTTTTCATTTTATTCAGGCGATCCAAGGGCAGAGGGTTAATATGGTTCAGTCATTGAAACAATTTTTAAAATGCATCTAATGTATGAAATGAAGGGATAAACATTTTCTTTAAATTTCCCTTTCATTTCCCTCTTCATTTTTAATCCCATTGACTGACCTCTGCATAAACACTTTTCTGTTATTTCCCTTTTATTTCCCTTTTCATTTTATTCACACTGACTGACCTCTGGACAAACATTTTTCTTTTATTTCCCTTTTATTTCCCTTTTCATTTTATTCACATTGACTGACCTCTGGACAAACATTTTTCTTTTATTTCCTTTCATTTCCCTTTTCATTTTTAAATCACACTGACTGACCTCTTGACAAACATTTTTTCTCTATTTCCCTTTTATTTCTAATCACATTGACTGACCTCTTGACAAACATTTTTCTTTTTATTTCCCTTTCATTTCCCTTTTCATTTTCAATCACACTGACTGACCTCTGGACAAAATCACTCTGATCGCTGATCCGTGCCAGTTGGTACAACATCCCATCATCATCCTCCCTCACACCGGCCGTAGCCAGCAGGTTAAGAGCTCCCTGTGGCTGCTGTATGCTCACTGGCTGCAGGAGTGTGTAGGGATCCCCTGACCAGACACTCTCAAAACGACCAAAGGCAGTGTTCCACTGCATGATCTGAGATGCCCCTACACTGTTGGCCGCAGCAAGAAGCACTGTCCACACACACACACACATGTACGCAAGCACGCACGCATGCACGCACACGCACACACACACACATGCTTCAATTCCCAGATCATTTTGTGCTCTATCTACAGTAAGCAATCATTCCCAATGAATACTGAGAAGGGATGTGTTATGTTTATTATACAAATAATAATGATAATAATAAACATAACAATAATGATAATAATAACAATAATAAAATTCAGCAAAGCATCCAACAACATACAGAATGAATTCATGTGGTTGCAGATTTGTTATTTCCTTCATCCTACCCATTTGTGTGTGTGTGTGTGTGTGTGTGTGTGTGTGTGTGTGTGTGTGTGTGTGTGTGTGTGTGTGTGTGTGTGTGTGTGTGTGTGTGTGTGTGTGTGTGTGTGTGTGTGTGTGTGTGTGTGTGTGTGTATGTACATGTTGTGTGTGTGTGTGGTGTGTGTGTGGTGTGTGTGTGTGTGTGTGTGTGTGTATGTGTGTGTAGGATGGGAGTGGGAGGTGGGTGGCAATAAAATGTTTTCGTAATAAATGGGGAGAGGGGAGCTCTCTTTAAGTTGTCCTCTCTCTTGAATTCAATCAATTCATTCACCATAAGTACCAAGCCTTACCTGTCTGGTCCTGTAATGTGACAATTCTCACAGCCGACACTCTGGAGGTGCTCAAAGTCTGGTTCTGGATGAACAATCGGCTGCCGCTGTCCCAGCGATACAGCTGTGAGGTCTGTGGGAGCTGATTACATTCTGTCGATTGTTGGCCACTAACAAAAAGTGAACACCGTTGACTGTGAAATGGACGACGTCGGTAGCACCTGCCGAGGCCAGCCGCTGGTGTTGGACAAAGGACCCATCAGCTTCCTTACGATAGACCACTGACCTGTGACAACGTCCATGGAGATGTGAAGGTACGGATAAGATAAGATAATGTTGCTTATAGCCCAGCCGACCGCAAAGGGCCACATCAGGGCTGGAAGGTACGGATACAGGACAACAATCAACTATCATCTTTGTCACAGAACAGCACGACTAGTTGATCATAGGATTGGTGAGTCAGACACGATTCTAAGGTATGAGAAACAGGGCTCATGTTGTCTGTGACTGTTCACAGCATTTCAGCTAGAAATGGAAAAAAGCTTAGCAGAGCGTGCCTCCTCTCCAAATGTCCTGGTGCGTGCTAGGTGTTTTGGGTGTCCATGGCACTAGCATGGATGACCCATAGTGTACAGGGACTTCTGGTGTCTGTACACTCACAGTGGGCTCTGCCATGTTCAGATCTGTACATAATACAGACCTGGAAGATGGGGACCCCCCCCCCCCCCCTCTTGTTTTATCTGCCACACTGTATGCACATCATTCTGACAAGAAAGATGGAGAACATCCCCCCCCCCCCACTCCTCCCACCTTGCTTCATCTACTAGACTATGCTAGGCATGCACATCATACTGACCTGGAGATGGGAAACACCCCACCCTTTGCTTCATCTACCACACAGTGCTAGGTTCTGAACCTCAAACCCTCAGCTCAGATTTTGATGCTAGAGTTCTAACTATTCATCTGTTCCTACTACCCCCCCCCCCCCCCCCCCCCCCCCCCCCCCCACCACCCCAGGCTCTCACATAAGCACGCTCTGATTGTCAGGTGCAAAGGGAGGTGACTGCAGGCGGAAACTGACACAAAGGTTAAAAGATGTTTGAAATAATTCCACCAGTTTAACATGGACAAGTGATTCACAAGACAAAAACACGCGCGTTTCGACCTCTTAGGTCTTCTTCAGGCAAGATAAACAACACTCAGGACAATGAAAATGAAGAATAAGCAATCGCTTATCTTCTCATATTCGGTGCAAGGTGGACGTTGAATGCAAAACCAAAGGTAAAAGAAAAGGTTTTTCATTCAATACCCATCCACACCGATGTTGCAGCCTGAGAAACTTTCTAGAATTATCTTGATTGGGAGGCAAAGATGAAACATTTTCCTCCTGAAATGCAAAAGGCAACCTGAAAAGTCATAGAAGAGAATCCAAATGCGAATGGAATGAAACCTGGGAAGAAAAGTCACAACAGGTGTATTCTCTCACCAAGGAAAAAAAGAAAACTTAACTCACTTGATCAGGCTGTAATACTGTGAGCTGACAAAGGGAGATCATCAGTGCAGACTTGGTGATATTAGGTAGAGTTAGCTGCCCGCTCTCCATTTGTATTTTTCATGCGAACCCTGATGTATGCAATGCTCCAGGCCGTGTGCAGTAAGATTTTTTTGGGACAGGTAAGCATAAAGAAAAGAAAACACTGGACCACAGATGAAATGAAGGATGGGCAGAAGATAAAAACAAAAGAAAGCACACTAATCTCACTCAGTTTCATAGGAGCTTGACACTCTGTCGTAAAAGTTGGCAACGGCAATGTAGACGACATCGTCGATGTTGAACACGTCCACAGCTCGGCATAGAGGGTGGGAATCTGATAACTGGGGGACAGGCCGAATCGCTGTGTGCCTGGGCTCCAGGTGAAGATGAAGGACCTGATGTCGGAGCGACTGCTGTCATCCAAGGCGTTGGTGATGACCAGGTAGAGCTGCTCGTTGTGCATGAAGTGCTGGACATCTGTTGCCCCATAGGTCGTCATGCCTTGGACCTGCCGTTAACACCCAGACCATCAGGTTGGGCAGAGGGAGGGAGGGGAGGAGGAGGGGGCATGGAGGTAAGAACAGAGAGAAAAAGGGAAGGGAAGAAGGTGAAAGATAGAGAAGGTGAGAAGAAAGCGAAGGAGGGTGAGAAAAACTAGCGGCGTAACTAGCAGGCAAAACATGCAAAGTTAAATGTCTTAAGATAGAATCCGAGACAGGGTAAGATGTTTTGCTGTTATTTTCTTTCTTCTGCCAGAACTGGTCACTGGCTGGAAGTCTTTGAGCTGAAGAGCTAAACCTCAGTCCAAAAGGCAACATTAGCAGTAATAGTAGTAGTAGTAGCAGCAGCAGTAGTAGTAGTAGTAGAGGTCATAGTAGTAATAGTAGCAGTAGTACTTCTTTAGCGCCTATCCTCAGCTAGAGACCAAACTCTAAGCACTTTACAACGCACACTCATTAATTTTACAGAACAGGCTGCCTACCTGGGTAGAGCCAACAGAAGAGCTGCCTGTCAATGCTTCATTCAGTTGTTTCCTGTGTCACTCAGTCAATGTCATTCTCTCAATTTCCTTCCTTCATCCTTTCAACTTTTCATGCAAGGTGCATGCTATGTGCAATGTGTGATCCATATGAACTACCAAACTGGCCTTCTCTTCTGAAAGTTTGTGATGGGGTTTTACATGTGTTCAAGACGTTATACATGTGCTCACACACGGAACCTCAGTTTATAGTCTCGTTCCAAGGACCTTTCGGGAAATGGGGTCAGAACCAATTTACTCCGAAGGAAAAATCCCACTGTATCGAAACAACCTGGTGGAGATTCATACCCCACCCCCAGGATCACCAAGATTACAAGTCAACTGCTCTACCAACTGAGCTATTCTGGCCCCCATTTTTTTTTTGGCTTTTTTCCTTATTTTTTTTTCTTTCAATCTTTTCACCATCTGCATGTTTTCCATGACTTTGCACATATGTCAAAGAACATATGGCAATAATGCACTGCCCCTGTCTGTAATCAGTACAAACTGAAATCTGTAAAAACGAAAGCAGAAACAGTTTCAATAAGGCATGGGCAACTAAGCAGTAAATAATAAACAAGAGCAGTAAGTTTTGATCCTGTTCTGAAACAATTCAAAGGCATATACCTCCAAGCCAATGCAGCTTCAGATACTTGTTCACACTCATTCACCTAGCACCCGACGGACAAAAGATACAGAAAAAAGAAACACACTTCCCCTATAGTTTCAAGCCTGCCCATACACCTGACATGTGCATACACCAACAACAGCAAAAGTAATCTACACACACACACAAAAAAAAAACCATTTAGTCAGGATGGCATGGCCCTTGGATCTTCAATCTTCAACACTGCTTCATGGACACAGACAAACAAAGCAAAAACAGGCAACCTCAGGGTGGTTAAAACGGTGAGGGATGGAACACACAGACAAGCAGAAAGAGATGCAGTTAACTCTCAGAACTGTTGAAATGATAAGTGAGGCGCATGAAGCTTTTATTTACCCAGTGACTTTCACAAGAAAATAACACGCTGTGAGGCAACATACCATGATCCAATATCATTTTTCTTTCCGTAATTATTCAACCTTGCATAAGATTTAGCATTTAGAATGCGCCATTCCTCATAGTGAAAAAGACATGAAATAAACAGGAAAAACGAAGAGAGGGTAGGGTGGTGGTGGTGACAGGGTCAGTTGCCCTGTATAAACAGCACTGACCACTTCCAGGGAGCCATCAGGATCCAGACGGTACAGAAGAGACTGCACTTCCCGGTCCCCCTCCTTCCCACTGTTGGCAATGACAAAGTAGGTGCGGCCTGCAATGGTGAAAGAGTCCGCCGCTGTGGCGCCATCCTGTCGCCCCACGTCTGAACGCAGACAAACAGTCAGACATGTACCATGATTGGCTTATGAGGATGATAAACATTTCACCATAGCTGGTTGATTAAGAGGACATATTACCACAGCTGGTTGATAATAAGGACATATTACCTTGATTGGCTGAAATAAAGGACATATTACCATGTTTGGCTGATGAGGAGGACATACCACCATAGCTGGTTGATAATAAGGACATATTACCTTGATTGGCTGATAATAAGGACATATTACCTTGATTGGCTGATGAGGAGGATGGACATATCACCATAGCTGGTTGATAATGAGGACATACCACCATTGCTGGTTGATTAAGGACATACCACCATCGCTGGTTGGTAATGAGGACATATTATCTTGATTGGCTGATAATGAGGACAATATACCATGTTTGGCTGATGAGGAGGACATACCACCATAGCTGGTTGATAATAAGGACATATTACCTTGATTGGCTGATAATAAGGACCATATTACCTTGATTGGCTGATGAGGGGATGGACATATCACCATAGCTGGTTGATAATGAGGACATACCACCATTGCTGGTTGATTAAGGACATACCACCATCGCTGGTTGATAATGAGGACATATTACCACGATTGGTTGATAATGAGGACATATTACCATGATTGGCTGATAATAAGGACATATTACCATGTTTGGCTGATGAGGAGGACATATCACCATAGCTGGTTGATAATGAGGACATATTACCAGGATTGGCTGATAATAAGGACATATCACCATGTTTGGCTGATGAGGAGGACATATCACCATAGCTGGTTAATAATGAGGACATACCACTATAGCTGGTTGATAATGGGGACATACCACTATAGCTGGTTGATAATGAGGACACACCACTATAGCTGGTTGATAATGAGGACATACCACTATAGCTGGTTGATAATGGAGACACACCACTATAGCTGGTTGATAATGAGGACATACCACTATAGCTGGTTGATAATGAGGACATATCACCATGTTTGGCTGATGATGAGGACATATCATCATAGCTGGTTGATAATGAGGACATACCACTATAGCTGGTTGATAATGAGGAAATACCACTATAGCTGGTTGATTATGAAGACAATTTACCATGACTGGCTCACAATGAGGACATATTACCATGATTGGCTGACAATGAGGACATATTACCATAATTGGCTGATGATGAGGACATATTACCATGATTGGCTGATGATGACATATTACCATAATTGGCTGATGATGAGGACATATTACCATAATTGGCTGATGATAAGGACATATTGCCATAATTGGCTGATGATAAGGACATATTACCTAATTGGCTGATGATGAGGACATATACCATAATTGGCTGATGATGAGAACATATTACCATGATTCGCTGATAATGAGGACATCTTACCACAATTGGCTGATGAGGACATATACCATATTCACTGATTATGAGGACATATTACCATAATTGGTTGCTGATGAGGACATATTACCATAATTCACTGATGATGACACATTACCATAACTGGCTGATGATGAGACATGTCCCCATAATTTGCTGATGATGAGGACATATTACCATGATTGGCTAATTAGAAGGACATATTACCATAATTGGCTGACGAGGACACCAGGTAAGCTATCATACTATCACAATGTTTCATAATGACTTTCAAGTCCATTTTTACTAAAAGCCTTGAACTGCTGCTTACCTGGTGTCTTCGTAGTAGAGAGAATGTTGAACTGCAGCTTACCTGGTTCTTCATAGTAGAGAGAATGTTGAACTGCAGTTTACTGGTGTCTTCACAACACAGAGAGAGTGTTGAACTGCAGTTTACCTGGTGTTTCACAACAGAGAGAGAGTGTTGAACTGCAGCTTACCTGGTGTCTTCATAGTAGAGAGAATGTTGAACTGCAGCTTACCTGGTGTCTTCATAGTAGAGAGAATGTTGAACTGCAGTTTACCTGGTGTCTTCACAACACAGAGAGAGTGTTGAACTGCAGTTTACCTGGTGTCTTCACAACAGAGAGAGAGTGTTGAACTGCAGCGTACCTGGTGTCTTCATAGTAGAGAGAGTGTTGAACTGCAGTTTACCTGGTGTCTTCATAGTAGAGAGAATGTTGAACTGCAGCTTACCTGGTGTCTTCACAACAGAGAGAGAGTGTTGAACTGCAGCTTACCTGGTGTCTTCATAGTAGAGAGAATGTTGAACTGCAGTTTACCTGGTGTCTTCACAACAGAGAGAGAGTGCTTAACTGCAGCTTACCTGGTGTCTTCATAGCAGACAGAGTGTCAAACTGCAGCTTACCTGGTGTCTTCATAGTAGAGAGAGTGTCGAACTGCAGCTTACCTGATGTCTTCACAGTAGAGAGAGTGTTGAACTGCAGCTTACCTGGTGTCTTCATAGTAGAGACAATGTTGAACTGCAGCTTACCTAGTGTATTCATAGTAGAGACAATGTTGAACTGCAGCTTACAGAGTGTCTTCATAGTAGAGACAATGTTGAACTGCAGCTTACCTAGTGTATTCATAGTAGAGACAATGTTGAACTGCAGCTTACAGAGTGTCTTCATAGTAGAGACAATGTTGAACTGCAGCTTACCTGGTGTCTTCATAGTAGAGACAATGTTGAACTGCAGCTTACCTAGTGTATTCATAGTAGAGACAATGTTGAACTGCAGCTTACAGAGTGTCTTCATAGTAGAGACAATGTTGAACTGCAGTTTACCTGCTGTCTTCATAGTAGAGATAGAGCGTTGAACTGCAGCTTACCTAGTGTATTCATAGTAGAGACAATGTTGAACTGCAGCTTACCTGGTGTCTTCCTAGTAGAGACAATGTTGAACTGCAGCTTACCTAGTGTATTTATAGTAGAGACAATGTTGAACTGCAGCTTCCCTGGTGTCTTTATAGTAGAGATAATGTTGAACTGCAGCTTACCTGGTGTCTTCATAGTAGAGACAATGTTGAACTGCAGCTTACCTGGTGTCTTCATAGTAGAGATAATGTTGAACTGCAGCTTACCTGGTGTCTTCATAGTAGAGACAATGTTGAACTGCAGCTTACCTAGTGTCTTCATAGTAGAGACAATGCTGAACTGCAGCTTACCTGGTGTCTTCATAGTAGAGACAATGTTGAACTGCAGCTTACCTAGTGTCTTCACAGCAAGAAGAGAGTGTCGAACTGCAGCTTACCTGGTGTCTTCATAGTAGAGACAGTGTCGAACTGCAGTTTACCTGGTGTCTTCACGGTAGACAGAGTGTCGAACTGCAGCTTACCTGGTGTCTTCATAGTAGAGAGAATGTCTAAATGTAGCTTACCTGGTGTCTTCATAGTAAGAGAGTGTCGAACTGCAGCTTACCTGGTGTCTTCATAGTAGAGAGAGTGTCGAACTGCAGCTTACCTGGTGTTTTTATAGTAGACAGAGTGTCATTAGAAGCTGTAAGTAACATGCAGGAGTAAAGTGTTTGTTGGTGAATCCATGATCAATATCAAGGTCACCAATGAGTAAAAATTACAATGGATATCTATCTATACAGATATAAATCAGCTCTTGGTGTCTTATAATGATAATATTAACAGTAATAATTATGACAATACTACTATTACTACTGCTGAAAATAATACATGTAATTTTACACAACACATTATATCAATAATACACATATATAAAAAAAAATGACGCATATAAAAACAAACAAATATGCATACTGTACACACATTCCTGTACAAAAGCACATACATAGATACCTGCTCACTAATCAAACTTATCACACATGTGCAGAAGTGCATATGTTTTGGATAGAGACACCTGTTGACGAGAGCAGAGATGGGTTTTAAGCCAGACTTACAAGAGGCAAGGGAATCAGCATGCCAGAGGTTGTTCCGTGTCATTAGGTTTTGGAGAAAAAACAAAAGATCTCTGTCTTACGTCTTAGCTCTGGTATGAGGTACTCTAAGAAGTTGAGTATCATCAGAAGAACTGAGCTGGCAAAACGTAGTACAGATTTGAAGGAAATCATAAGGATACCCAGGTCCAGTGCCACAGACAGCTTGTAATCTACCAGATCAAAAACAGGCAACCACAGGAGAAAGTAGATGATAAACATAGTCTGATTTAGCAGCTCTGCAAATAACAAACACAGATTATGAAGAGGGTCACTTAATATGGTACGTATGATAAGACAGCAGACTAGATTCTTTTTTCAGAAACAAAGCGACTTGTTAATTTAACAATATTTTGTTGTGGCTGTTGTCTACGTATCTGTCTCTCTGTCTACTGATCTATATAAAACACACCTTGAGGTAGGTCAGCTCTCCTTGCCATCGGAACAGCACGCTCTGTCCTACTTCCACAGGACTGCTGGCGGCAACAGATCCTTCAGCTGCTCATGGGCATTCAGCAATGTCAGCATGAGCATGAAAGTAGCCTCCCCTGCCTCGATCAGATGCCAAGCAGTGATCTTTGCGGCAGGAACAGACTGCAGCTCCGCCAGAAGGATGTTGGAACTGCTGGAGAGAAACGTGGCGTTGACCGAGTTTGTCGTGACGTCAACGCTGACACGACCCAGCAGTCCTTTAGTGCGTACAACATCGAGATGGATAGTTCCCACATCCTCCTCCACATCCAGGCTGGAAAATCTAAGTAACATATCAACAGCATATTCTCAGGATGGATTGTATTAAGGAACAAGCGACTGCCAACTAAACAACAAAAAAAGAAAAGAAAAAAAAGAAAGGAAACCAGAATGTTTCATGATGTGTGAATGACAGTGCGAGGGTAGTGGCAGAGACAAGGGAATAGAGCAAGAAGTGTGTGGGAAAGGTAAGGGAAGAGGTTGAGGCATGCTTTATTTCCCTTAGTTACTGCATAGTCCAACCAACGCTTAGGGCCATTAAGGGGCTGTTTCTACACACAGAAAACGGGTCCCAGTCCTTAAAAAAAAGAATTATAAATCATATATTTGAACCTGTAATATGACACCTGCTCTATCGACATATTCAGTGCCAACTCTACGCCATGCTGAGGCTGCCAAGCGGTCATTTATCTCCCCTAATTTCATTTCCCTTTATTTACCTCCCACAGATTTCATTCCCCTTCTTTAACCTCACCAAATTTCACACCTCTTTACTTGTCTCTCCCTGAATTCATTCCCCTTCATTTATCTCCCCGAGATTTCATTCCCTTTCATTTATCTCCTAAAATTTATCTCCCCTGGACTTCATTCCCCTTCATTCATCTCCTCCAAATTTCACTCCCCTTTATTCATCCCTGATTTCATTCCCCTTCATTTATCTACCCCAGACTTTGTTTCCCTTATTTCCCCCAGATTTCATTCCCCTTCATTTATCTCCCCCCAAAATTTTAATCCCTTTTACTCACTCCCTCCCCCTTTCCAGTTTCATTTTCCTTCCTTTCTCTCTCTAAGATTTCATTCCCCTTCGTTTATCGCCCCCAGATTTCCTTCCCCTTCCTCTGACTCCCTCAGATTTTATTCCCTTTCATTTATCTCCCCTAGATTTCAGTCCCCTTCATTTATCTCCCTGAGATCCTTTATTCATCTCCCCCAAATTTTATTCTCCTTCAATTATCTCCCTCAGATTGCATCCACCTCCATTCATTTCTCCCAGATTTCATTCCCTTCATTCATATCCCCCGCATTTCATTCCCTTATTTATCTCCCTAGATTTCATTCCCTTTCATTTATCCCCCCCCCCCCCCCCCCTATTTCGTTATCCTCCATTTATCTCTCCCAGATTTCATTCCCCTTCATTTATCTCCCCAGATTTCATTCCCCTTCATTTATCTCCTCCAGATTAAAAACCAAAAGTATCACAATTAATGATGAACCTCACAGTGACACAGACACATCAAAAGACCCTGTGGACAAACAGACACTGCACAATGGACAGCTCGTGTTCATGCTCTACAGTGTGAACAGTCACACTACCAGGTCACAGACGCTTAGAAATCAGCTGATGTTCTTTTTTCTTTGTTTTGAACACGTAACAATGATCACTGTTCTCTGTTTTTCTTTTCAAGATAAACCAACCTTTGATAAAGTGTGCAGAGTGTTGTGCTGCATTTGTTACGCAGTACTTCATTACTTAATTTCCCAGGGATAACTTTCATCATTTTCACATATGAACAATGGAACACTCTGTGCAACCCGGCTTCATGTGAAGTTGTCACAAGGAACCTCACCTATCTCAGGGTAAACCTGTTTTGTTTTTTTTTTATTCCCAAGGCGGTTGAAAGCAGAATATGTTTTTTCACTCCAAGTTTTTCTTCAACCAGTTGCAGCTTTAATAGCAGCCTGCTGAGGCTAGTGCAACATACGACAAAATTTGTTTTTCAGGAATCTAGGTCAAACTAAAAGTATGGGCATAAGTTAATCTAAAGCCTACGATAAAGCACTCAAAGTGCCATGCACAAACACCTCAGAACAATGTATATGACAATACTATCAACAAATATCACTCATATAAAATCATACGTACATATGACAAACACCTCAGAGCATGTGTACATATGACAAATACCTCAGAACATACGTACATATGACAAACACCTCAGAACATACGTACATATGACAAACACCTCAGAACATATGTACATATGACAAACACCTCAGAACATAGGTACATATAACAAACACCTCAGAACATATGTACATATGACAAACACCTCAGAACATATGTACAAACACATATACGCAACACACAGTAATGCACCTTGTGTTTGCTGGATAAATCTGAAACAGTCCAAAAGGGTGGTCACTCTGCTGGACAATCACAGCAGCTGTGGTCAGGTCTCCCAGTTGTCCCCCATTGTCTGGAGTTCTGAGCTTCACTACAAACTGCTCCTCTGTCTCTGGGTCATCATCGTCGACAGCCGTCATCTCAATAACTGCCGTGGACTGTGTAATGGTTAAATGCTACAATTATTATCATCATCATTATTGTATTTGGGTGTGTGATGTTTTAGTAAGAAAATTGTAAATATTCTTAATGTTATAAAGATAACCAAAGAACTAATCACAAAGACCTAAAGAAACATATATGTGTATGTAAGAAACAAACCATGGCTTCAAACTCATGCAAACCACATACATGTATATTGTCAAATATATGTTATCATACTGGAATATACATATGTGCAAAATATTGATTGATAAACAAGTCAGTAAATGTATACATTTTTTTTCATTTATTTCACACTCAAAAGCATCCAAGGAGGGAGATCAACTTTGTTTTTAAGTCAATGTCAGTTTTACTCCAATTACAAAACATTTATATCAAGCAAAAGGCTTGTATAAATTCCACGCCCGGACATACCAAGAGGAAGCACAATCCTTCCCTGCTAACTATATAAAAAAAGCAAAACCAAAAGAACCTTGTTTCAGGGATTGTGCCTAAGTTTCTGGTAGTTTCCTGTTTATTTGTTGGGGAGGTGTGCTGACAGAAAACATGGATTGCTTGTGCAGGCTATCAGGAAAAAAAGAAAGGTTTTAGAGCCTGGTGCCTGCACTCATCTGTTCATTTTCTTCTTCATGGCTCATCTGATGGTTTCTCATTATGGGCCAGCCGTGGCCTTCAGCTTACAATCTGACCAGACAACTCCTGAGTCTTGGAGAAAAAAACAACTAAGAAGCATGCATTCTTGCACAGACTCGCCGTGTCTACAAAGCCATGACCAGTCTTTTCTCTCCATCTGTTTCAACTACACATTTTACAGGTAACAAATTTCCCTGAGCTGCCTGTTGCACTGCTCAGTATGCATGCATGCTGCACCGTTTTCCTGAACAGGTGAGCGCAGGCATGAGACTCTAAAATTCTTCTTTTTTCCATAGCCTGCACAAATGATCCATATTTTTCGTTGGCACACTCCCCTAACAGATAAACACACGAAACCACCAGGAACTTTAGCACAATTCCTGACAGGTAGACAGAACAGGAAAGTGACATTGTGTTACAAGATCACCCTCCTCCTGCCAGGAACCAACACCTGTCTCACCTGCCTATCCTCGAACACCACTACGCCGCTTGCCGGCGACACATCAGTTGTCAGAATATCAAAGAGGTTGGTGATGACGAAGGGCACGGTCACTCGCCCATAGATCCCCGGCCCTCGCTGGACAGACAACCCTGCCTTGCTGCCCACCTCATTACCTCCATCCGGCTCTCGAAGCTCCACCCTTGCAGGGCTGACGAATGTCACGAAGCCCGCTGAATCATCATTGGCCAGGACTGTCACAGTGGCTGTGAATACAATGGATATGACAAAAATCAGCTGAGGCAATCTGCACCATTTACCGAGAAAACTTGACAAGCAAAAGACCTAATTCACAAAAACTGCAGGTTAGTTTTTCTCCTTTTTTCCCAATATATTATGTTAAACAGATGTGTAGATGTCTTCTTCAAATAAAGATGGCAATCAACAAAAACTAAAACACAAAACAGAACAATACAAGAGATAATGAAAACATTTCTCATCTTATCTGCTTTTTATTTTCTTATCCATTCAGTATTAATTATAAACAGGATGACTATTTTATCAACATTAGATACAGAAAGAAAGAAAAAAAAACTTCAGTGTTCAAACAGTTTTCATCAACATTGTTACATCAAACATGACACTTTCACACGCAGTAACCGCTACTTTATTTATGAAAATAATGACACTTACTGTTGCTATGGTAAATGCAATCATTTTTCTTATTATCATTCTATGAAAATACTGACCTCTGGGAAAGAGGCCGAGGGTGGCACCATCCTTCGGGGTTGACAGCACAATTTCAAACTGCTCATGTGGCTCAGGAACATCGTCGTTGATGATTTCAATCGTGATGAACTTCTGGCTCTCTCCAGCCGCAAAAACCAACTCCTGCACACATGTTCAAATGTGTGTGTGAGTGTACATAGCTGTAAACCTTCACAATAACTAACGCGGTAAAGTACAGTTTACAGAATCTTGACAATTATCATAATCTGGTCAAAGTGCAGAACATTTATTTTTGTTATCTCCCCTCTTAAATTTCAGGACAAGCATGAATACAGTTGATGGTGGCGTCTTTCGCCAGTGGGCACTGCAGTCATGAAATACAGGCACAACTATGGGGGCTCTTTCCATGGTGGTTCTGTGGTGTCACATCTGGTGATCACACAATGGTATCTGCCAAGGAGCAGTTATGTCCCTTAATGTCTTACGGAATGCCCTGTGCATGCCTGCACCCTATGTGAACACTGCGCAGGCTTCCAAGGGGTGGTGCAGGATCGCTCCCAGCTGGTTGGTTCAGCAGTTGAGGCCAGCACTTCTTTGGGTCCCACTGGAGCCTTTAGATGTATCTTTTTCTTTCGACACTTTCTGACAAACTTTGCACGAAAACTTTATACAAACATTCGCTTTGGCAAATTTTCTACTCCTTGAAAGATACATTGTCATAAGATCAGCCTGTTTAGCATAAACATAAGTAAGAACAACCTACAGTTTAGAGTGTTCTTGCATCCTTGCACAAGACACAGAAACATTCGAGAGACAAAACTGACAGTCAACCCGCCATGATGGCAGAGTTACTTTTTCTCATTTGATTGGTCCCTTTCAAATGGATGCATGGTACAATAACTGCGACATTGTGTCTTTCACAGTATGAAATACCAGCTGACACAACAACCCTTGCTGATCTTGGTGGCACTTAGCACTCATTTCCCATGTTGCTCACAAGTACCCTTGTTTGAATAGTAACAGTTATCTTTACACTTTACTGTGAATGGAAGTAAGCGTTCACATTTGACCTCTATACAAAAATCGTTCTTTTTAAATTTAGGTAAACGTCACAGCTGATTAAGTTTTGAAAAAAAATCTAGGTCAATGTCACAGCTGATACAGCCGTTTAAAAATAAGTCCTGTGACCATACTTGAGATCATAATGTGTCAGCTTTCTGACATTCACAGATCATTTGTTTCCAACTCGAATGTACTTTTGGACATTTTATTTTCAAAATATGATACTGATCAATGCAAACCATTTTTCTGTTCCCTGATTCTCCTGTCAAGCAGACTCCAAAGAATCTTAACACAAAGCTGTGCTGCTTCATCATGCAGCAGTTCTTCCACTCAAGTTATAGCATGGTTATACACACAACATATGCATTTTGGTTTTATTGCTTACAGCTCAGCCCATCACACACGGCCAGAAAGACATAGGCATGCATAAATGTACACAAATTCAAACGAAAGCACGCAACCCATCCCCTACACTCTCTCTCACATACACACACACACACACACACATACACACACACACACACACACACACACACAATACACACCACACACACACACACACACACACACACACACACACACACACACACACACCACACACACACAAACCCATACACACACACACACACACAAGTGCACGCGCGCACACACGCACACATATACACACTTCATTTTCAGTTTCAGTAAAAACATCTGTGTGAAACAAACAAACAAAATCCAGCACGCTCCATGTAAGATAAACCACAAATTGACCGTAAGAGGCTTCCGGCCACACCACAGCCATGCAATAACAAAGTACCCCTGGCTGCAGTCTGTAGTCGGTTCCGGCGTCCGTATCCTGAGTGATGCTCTGTGCATAATAGGCTACAGACACCTGACCAAAGGTTCCTTCTGTGCGCAGCACAGTCAAGGACACAGTAGGCCTGACCTCATCCACCTGTACACTGTCACACACACATGTGCACAAACACACACACACACACACATGCACACACCACACACACACACACACACACACACATATATAAATGTGCGCACACACACATACACACACAGTGACGCATACACACACACATGCACACACACACACACACACACACATGAGTGCATGCACTCACACACACACAAACACACGCACAAACACACACACAAACACACACACATGCAAGACACTAATCATTGTGATTCAGAAAATGAAACAACAAAAAGAGACACCGCATTACATGACCCTGTCTGAGTTTGTTGTTAACTGGACGCTAAACTCATTTCCCCTTACTTGCCAGACACCATTGGTTTCTATCCACCGGAGGTCACTCTTTAAATACTGAATTTCTGAAAGTGATAAAAACAGAAAGACAGAGAAAAAAAAAAACGATTCGGGCATCAGTAAAGAAAACTGTGTGCAAGAAGAAAATAAGGAACAGAAACGTGACTGTAAGAGAGGTCCTTACTGCCAGAGGCTGTGGACGTCACAGTCTTCTGACTGCCAGTTACAGGGAATGTCCTGCAAAGGCTGAACTCTCCATGTTATGGATTTCAATATACATCCTCACCGAGTGCTGCTGGTAGACTACATGGAAGAGAACATCATGTTCAGACTTATTCTGGGCAGTTTATGCAAGGATCGTAAGGCAGAGGACCACGTCCAGCAGCCAGTCAACACACACAGCGCCAGACAAGGACATCTCCCTGCAGTCCTCAGGCCCTGTCAAGTGCCAGCCCGCCTGACACAGGCCTAGGTCTGGCCCTCACTCTCTGTCCAGGACTATTGCACAGGCACACAGGCCCAGGTCTGGCCCTCACTCTCTGTCCAGGACTATTGCACAGGGCACACAGGCCTGGGTCTGGCCCTCACTCTCTGTCCAGGACTATTACACAGGGCGCACATGCCCGGGTCTGGCCCTCACTCTCTGTCCAGGACTATTGCACAGGGCACACAGGTCCAGGTCTGGCCCTCACTCTCTGTCCAGGACTATTGCACAGGGCACACAGGCCTGGGTCTGGCCCTCACTCTCTGTCCCAGGACTATTGCACAGGGCACACAGGCCCAGGTCTGGCCCTCAATCTCTGTCCAGGACTATTGCACAGGGCACACAGGCCTGGGTCTGGCCCTCACTCTCTGTCCAGGACTATTGCACAGGGCACACAGGCCTGGGTCTGGCCCTCACTCTCTGTCCAGACTATTGCACAGGCACACAGGCCTGGGTCTGACCCTCACTCTCTGTCCAGGACTATTGCACAGGGCACACAGGCCTGGTCTGGCCCTCACTCTCTGTCCAGGACTATTGCACAGGGCACACAGGCTGGGTCTGGCCCTCACTCTCTGTCCAGGACTATTGCACAGGCACACAGGCCTGGGTCTGGCCCTCACTCTCTGTCCAGGACTATTGCACAGGGCACATGTCAGGGTGGACGGTACTGGGAAGATTGAGAGAGTCCTGGATAACTAAAATAAAGGGCTGGCCAGGTGGCATGGCCTCTATCCTTTCTGACTGGCCAGGTGGCGTGGCCTCTGTCCTTTCTGACTGGCCAGGTGGCGTGGCCTCTGTCCTTTCTGACTGGCCAGGTGGCGTGGCCTCTGTCCTTTCTGCCTGACCAGGTGGCGTGGCCTCTGTCCTTTCTGACTGGCCAGGTGGCGTGGCCTCTGTCCTTTCTGACTGGCCAGGTGGCGTGGCCTCTGTCCTTTCTGACTGGCCAGGTGGCGTGGCCTCTGTCCTTTCTGACTGGCCAGGTGGCATGGCCTCTGTCCTTTCTGCCTGGCCAGGTGGCGTGGCCTCTGTCCTTTCTGACTGGCCAGGTGGCGTGGCCTCTGTCCTTTCTGACTGGCCAGGTGGCGTGGCCTCTGTCCTTTCTGACTGGCCAGGTGGCGTGGCCTCTGTCCTTTCTGACTGGCCAGGTGGCATAGCCTCTGTCCTTTCTGACTGGCCAGGTGGCGTGGCATCTGTCCTTTCTGACTGGCCAGGTGGCGTGGCCTCTGTCCTTTCTGACTGGCCAGGTGGCGTGGCCTCTGTCCTTTCTGACTGGCCAGGTGGCGTGGCCTCTGTCCTTTCTGACTGGCCAGGTGGCGTGGCCTCTGTCCTTTCTGACTGGCCAGGTGGCGTGGCCTCTGTCCTTTCTGACTGGCCAGGTGGCGTGGCCTCTGTCCTATCTGACTGGCCAGGTGGCGTGGCCTCTGTCCTTTCTGACTGGCCAGGTGGCGTGGCCTCTGTCCTTTTCTGACTGGCCAGGTGGCGTGGCCTCTGTCCTTTCTGCCTGACCGAGGACAGACAGCTGAGGAGATCCCTGACTGCCCAGCGTCCATCACCGCACCGTGCCACCTACAATCACCGAACTATCACGGAAACAAACAATGATTACATATAACAACAACAACAAAAGAGGTGTCAGGTGGGGTCCCAGGAACCAAGAAGCCCGATGTACATCCTTTGCTGTCTTGATGAATCCGATTACAAGAATTACAGTCCTGCTGTCACCAGAGGGGAGGACTGAAAACTGGCTTAAGTACACAACTAGGTGAGGTATGACTAGTTATTCAAGGGAGGGAAGTGTTAGAGAGTTCACAAACGGTGATTTCCTTCCAATAACTTTTTTTAAGGCTTCCTGTTCAGCTGGAATTTCCACACCAAGTAGGGTTATGGCTCTAGTGCGATCAGCTATGAATAACATATGCTCATCCCTTTTAATGCCAACTGAAAAACTTCAAAAACACTCTCTATATGAATAACCCCAACTTAGGAGGAAAAAAAACAACAACAACTGCTGAAAAACACTCATTTTTCCACAAACCTTCTGGACTGTGCAGCAAACTCCAATACTCCCTGAGCACCGTCGTTGGCTCCAATCTTCACCTCCGACACAGTTCCACTTCCTGCCAGCTGCGGAGGCGACGTCTCATCGACCGAACCCACCAATGACACTGATGTCAGGCGCACTAAGAAAACCTCATCAATTTCTGGCAGGAGGTCGTCGACAATCTTGACAGAAATTGTGGTGGATGTGACCCCATCTGGCATGTCAACAAAGCTGTTGTCCACAGCGGTGAAGTCCTGCCCAGGACTGGCCAGACCCAGGTTGGCGTTGAGAGTGGAAACAGCACCTTGCACTGCTTCATAGGTCACACGCACAGTACCTGTTAACATAAGGCACATGATCTGGTGTTAACTTGAAAGGTAAAAATCATCCACTAACATCGACATCAGATAGAAAAACAGAAATATCAAACCAGCACCAGTGTCAGTGTTGTGAAGGGTACAGTGCGACTGACATGTTTGTGTTCAGAACTGCAGATTCTGAAGCACTGCTTCACTTGAAGAGGTAGCAATGCCTGACTCAAATTTCTGGGTCAATGCACGCCCGTTGCAGATGTTTCCTTTGCCACCACGTCCTTTGTGTCTCCTCAAAGGTACTCTTCCTATGCTATCCATTCTAGCTCTGCAGACATCCTTCTCAGCAAGGTCACAGGTAATAGGTCCAAACTTGATCTAGTTGCAAAGAGAGACGACTGCAGGCGGAAATCTAAGAGGTCGAAACATGTCGAGTTTTGTCTTATGACTCATTTGTCCACGTTTCTCTTGGCGGTTCGCTAACATTTATTAAAGATAGGTCCAAACTTGTTAAAACATTTGCAGTGAATTCGACAATAGGTCCAAACTTGTTAAAACATTTGCAGTGAATTCTTTAATAGCTCCAGACTTGTTCAAATATTTGTGATAAACTCATAATGAGCTCAAAACATGTTAAAACATTTGTAATGGACTCACTATGAGCTCTTGTTAAAACTTTTGTGAAAAAAGCTCAAATACAGTAAAAAGAAATAGAGATGGCCTTACCAATGGCTCAAAAGACGTTGAACTGATTGCAATGGGCACACCAAAAGCTCAAAAATTTTCAACTGGATTCACAAATAGCTCCAAACTTGTCACATCCTCTGCAGCGAACTCACCAATAACTGCAAACGCGTTACTGCCTCTGCAGCAGACTAACCAATAGCTCCTAACTTGTTACACCATCTGAAGTGAACTCACCAAAAGCTCAAAACTTGTTACACCCTCTGCAGTTGATTCACAAATAGCTCCTAACTTGTTACACCCTCTGCAGTTGATTCACCAATAGCTCCAAACTTGTTACACCCTCTGCAGTTGATTCACCAATAGCTCCAAACTTGTTACACCCTCTGCAGTTGATTCACCAATAGCTCCTAACTTGTTACACCCTCTGCAGTTGATTCACCAATAGCTCCTAACTTGTTACACCATCTGAAGTGAACTCACCAAAAGCTCAAAACTTGTTACACCCTCTGCAGTTGATTCACCAAAAGCTCCAAACTTGTTACACGCTCTGCAGTTGATTCACCAATAGCTCCAAACTTGCTACACCCTCTGTAGTTGATTCACCAATAGCTCCAAATGTGTTACACCCTCTGTGGTGGACTAACCAATAACTCCAAACTTGCTACACTCTCTGCAGTTGATTCACCAATAGCTCCAAACTTGCTACACTCTCTGCAGTTGATTCACCAATAGCTCCAAACTTGCTACACGCTCTGCAGTGGACTCACCAATAGTTCCAAACTTGTTACACTCTCTGCAAAAGGACTCACCGATAGCTCCAAACTTGTTACACTCTCTGCAGTGGACTCACCAATAGCTCCAAACTTGTTACACACCTCTGCAATGGACTCACCAACAGCTCCAAACTTGTTACACTCTCTGAGTGGACTCACCGATAGCTCCAAACTTGTTACACTCTCTGCGGTGGACTCACCTACAGCTCCAAACTTGTTACACTCTCTGCAGTGGACTCACCGACAGCTCCAAACTTGCTACACCCTCTGCAATGGACTCACCTACAGCACCAAACTTGTTACACTCTCTGCAGTGGACTCACCAACAGCTCCAAACTTGCTACACTCTCTGCAGTGGACTCACCGATAGCTCCAAACTTGTTACACTCTCTGCAGTGGACTCACCAATAGCTCCAAACCTGTTACAGTCTCTGCAGTGGACTCACCAACAGCTCCAAACTTGTTACACGCTCTGCAGTTGATTCACCAATAGCTCCAAACTTGTTACACCCTCTGCAGTTGATTCACCAATAGCTCCAAATGTGTTACACCCTCTGTGGTGGACTAACCAACAGCTCCAAACATGTTACACCCTCTGCAGTTGATTCACCAATAGCTCCTAACTTGTTACACCATCTGAAGTGAACTCACCAAAAGCTCAAAACTTGTTACATCCTCTGCAGTTGATTCACCAATAGCTCCAACTTGTTACACCATCTGAAGTGAACTCACCAAAAGCTCAAAACTTGTTACACTCTCTGCAGTTGATTCACAAATAGCTCCAAACTTGTTACACCCTCTGCAGTTGATTCACCAATAGCTCCAAACTTGTTACACCCTCTGCAGTTGATTCACCAATAGCTCCAAACTTGTTACACCCTCTGCAGTTGATTCACCAATAGCTCCTAACTTGTTACACCATCTGAAGTGAACTCACCAAAAGCTCAAAACTTGTTACACCCTCTGCAGTTGATTCACCAATAGCTCCAAACTTGTTACACCCCTGCAGTTGATTCACCAATAGCTCCTAACTTGTTACACCATCTGAGGTGAACTCACCAAAAGCTCAAACTTGTTAACCCTCTGCAGTTGATTCACCAAAAGCTCCAAACTTGTTACACGCTCTGCAGTTGATTCACCAATAGCTCCAAACTTGTTACACCCTCTGCAGTTGATTCACCAATAGCTCCAAATGTGTTACACCCTCTGTGGTGGACTAACCAATAGCTCCAAACTTGCTACACTCTCTGCAGTTGATTCACCAATAGCTCCAAACTTGCTACACGCTCTGCAGTGGACTCACCAATAGCTCCAAACTTGTTACACTATCTGCAGTGGACTCACTGATAGCTCCAAACTTGTTACCCTCTCTGCAGTGGACTCACCAACAGCTCCAAACTTGTTACACTCTCTGCAGTGGACTCACCTACAGCTCCAAACTTGTTACACTCTCTGCAGTGGACTCACCAATAGCTCCAAGCTTGTTACACCCTCTGCAATGGACTCACCAATAGCTTCAAACTTGTTACACTCTCTGCAGTGGACTCACCGATTGCTCCAAACTTGTTACACTCTCTGCAGTGGACTCACCAACAGCTCCAAACTTGTTACACTCTCTGCAGTGGACTCACCTACAGCTCCAAACTTGTTACACTCTCTGTAGTGGATTCACCAATAGCTCCAAACTTGTTACACCCTCTGCAATGGACTCACCAACAGCTCCAAACTTGTTACAACCTCTGCAGTGGACTCACCGATAGCTCCAAATTTGTTACACTCTCTGCAGTGGACTCACCGACAGCTCCAAACTTGATACACCCTCTGCAATGGACTCACCTACAGCTCCAAACTTGTTACACTCTCTGCAGTGGACTCACCAACAGCTCCAAACTTGTTACACTCTCTGCAGTGGACTCACCGATAGCTCCAAACTTGTTACACTCTCTGCAGGGACTCACCAATAGCTCCAAACTTGTTACACTTTCTGCAGTGGACTCACCAACAGTTCCAAACTTGTTACACTCTCTGCAGTGGACTCACCGACAGCTCCAAACTTGTTACACTCTCTGCAGTGGACTCACCAATAGCTCCAAACTTGCTACACTCTCTGCAGTTGATTCACCGACAGCTCCAAACTTGTTACACTCTCTGCAGTGACTCACCAATAGCTCCAAACTTGTTACACACTCTGCAATGGACTCACCAACAGCTCCAAACTTTACACTCTCTGCAGTGGACTCACCAATAGCTCCAAACTTGTTATATTCTCTGCAATGGACTCACCAACAGCTCCAAACTTGTTACACTCTCTGCAATGGACTCACCGATAGCTCCAAACTTGTTACACTCTCTGCAATGGACTCACCAACAGCTCCAAACTTGTTACAACCTCTGCAGTGGACTCACCAACAGCTCCAAACTTGTTACACCCTCTGCAGTGGACTCACCAATAGCTCCAAACTTGCTACATCCTCCTGCTACCAAATGTGGAGACTCACCAATAGCTCCAAACTTGTTACACCTCTGCAGTGACACCAATACTCCAAACTGTACACCCTCTGCTGGACTCACCAACAGCTCCAAACTTGTTACATCCTCTGCAGTGGACTCATCAATAGCTCCAAACTTGTTACACCCTGTGCAGTGGACTCAGCAATAGCTCCAAACTTGTTACACTCTCTGCAGTGGACTCACCAACAGCTCCAAACTTGTTACATTCTCTGCAGTGGACTCACCGATAGCTCCAAACTTGTTACACTCTCTGCAATGGACTCACCGATAGCTCCAAACTTGTTACACTCTCTGCAATGGACTCACCAATAGCTCCAAACTTGTTACACTCTCTGCAAAAGACTCACCAATAGCTCCAAACTTGTTACACTCTCTGCAATGGACTCACCAATAGCTCCAAACTTGTTACACTCTCTGCAATGGACTCACCGATAGCTCCAAACTTGTTACACTCTCTGCAGTGGACTCACCAACAGCTCCAAACTTGTTACATTCTCTGCAGTGGACTCACCAATAGCTCCAAACTTGTTACACTCTCTGCAATGGACTCACCGATAGCTCCAAACTTGCGGTCCAGCTGCAGAGTGACGGCGCCGATGTCTTCAGACACCTTGACGAAGAGGGAGAGGGAGGCAAACTGCAGCAGTCCATGAGGATCGTTGCTGCCCTCGATGGTGATGCTGGCTGTGCCCTTCTGCGGGTCGATGGTGGCCGCCCCTGTGGCTCCGACCCCTACCACAACAAGAAGCGCAGGCAGCCATGTGAGTGGACAGCAGGTTCTGTTCACAATGAAATCACATCTGCCTGGCTGCACATTGGAGAGTCAAAAGAAGAAGATGATAACACTGACACAATGCTAACCTGCTGGCTGCATCATTCTCCTAGTGCTTTACAATCATAACATAAACAGAGCTGCCAACCTGCTCATGCGGCTTACAGTAGCATTTCACAATTTTCACAGTAGCATTTCCAATTTGACAGTAGCAACTTAATTTTGGGCGCATTCTAAAAAGAAATCAGGCCTATAACCAGTTTTACGGACCACATTAAAGCTACAGTACTCTTAGTATATCTATAAATGTTATTATACAGAGATGAAGCAGAGGAAGAGGGCAAATTGTAAAAAAAAATCTACTCACACACTCCAGTTAAGAGGGAATCTGTTGCTGTTGCTTTGCTGCAGCATTTGATGAACCCTGACACACCTTCTTCTTCTCTGCTCACCATCATGAAGTTGAATATTCTGGCATTATTGTTATACATTCTCATTCTGATTTGCTGTAATATTGTTTGGTCCACTATTTCAGTCCTATAGCAGTGGTGGGAGGCCTTACTTTGTTCTGGGTGGAAAGTTGGGGGTGGGGGGGAAGTTGGGGGGTGGGGTGGGAAGCCTAGGGGCCTACTGGGGGGAAGGTGGGGGTTGAGGGGGGGGGGGGGCAGAGAGTCTTTTGTTGCCTTCTTGCACTTGGCTAGCACACTGTCATCAAAAGCTTTCTCATGGCAGTTTCCTCCCTCAGATTTAAGAACCAGGAGAGATTCTGTGGTGTCTTTCATCATTGATGCTCTGAACATTGTCCTGTTTCTGCGAGCCACACTGAACACTCTCTCACAGGCAGCATTGCTCACTGGCAGAAGCAGTATGCCCAGCATGACCCTTGGAAGAACCTTGAACCTGATTGCCTCGTTGCAGTCTTTCACTTTAGAAATCTGTGCCCACAGTTCTTCTGTTGGAACTTTTCCCTCAGTCTTGAGGTGAGATGAAAGCTCCCAGCTCTGGTAGTCAATGAATTCTGCCTGTAGCTGGTCTTTCACTGTGGCCAAGGCTTCTTGTGGAGTCTCATGGTCCTTCACTTCATGTGCCAGAAGACAGGGGTATCTCTCCACAAAATACTCCAGTGATGAGAACAGGGCAGTCTCCTTCAGCTTGATGTCAGCTACTTTAGCATGGCTCCACACAGGTTCTCCTACAAGAAAGACCTTGGTTTTGAGGTAGGTGCAAGCTGTTTGGTAGAAGCTGATGACATCTTTTGTGAACTGCTCTGCAACCCTGTCCTTGAGACCAGAAAGGTACTGCTTTGTGGCTGTGCGATGAGGATGTCCTTCAGGTCCTTGATGTTGTACTGGCTGTAAAGTCAGCCTCCAGTAGAGTACCACTGCTGAGAGCCAATGGTTTCAGGAAGCTGATAAGTAGCTTTCGGTAGAACTGCTCCAGGATTCTCCTCACCACATGGACTTTGGCTGCATCTGTCTGAAGTTCTTTGTTCAGGCTGTCAAAGGACTCCATGGCAAAGGACAGGAAGAGGGTATAGAGCTTTGCAGTTTTCCTCTTCAGAAAGTTGTAGACTCTTGTTCGGATGCTGCTCCTCTTTTGTTGTTCTTCAGAATCAGATTTTCCCTGGGTGTCTTTCTTGCATTCTTCTTCAAGAATTTCTCCAGTGGTGTCCACCGCTGGAGTAGTCGCTTGAGGGCAAGACCCATGGACAGCCACCTGGTGGGGCAGTGATCAACCAAACTGAGCTCTGGTGTTCCACATTTTTTTGCAGATCTTTGAAATCTTTTCTCTCTGTTGGTACTCTTGCTCATGTACCAGGAAATTTGGCGCAAGATGTCGTCAAAGTCAAACTCACCTTGGAAGGCTTTTGGTAGCTTTTTGACTGCAAGGTTGAGGAGATGACACACACATCCTGCCATGTGCACGTTTGGGACCTTCTGTCTAATGTAACTGATCACACCTTTGTTCACCCCGGTCATGGTAGCTGCATTGTCGCACACAAGTGACAAGCACTTGGTCCAATCAATTCCAAATCCACTCAGAGTCTGGTCCAACAAGTTGAAGATATTCTCTCCAGTAGAGGTGTCAGTGGATGTAGGGTTGGCAAGAAGTTTCGTTTGGATGTACCCATTGGCATCACAGAATCTCACGACTATGGGGTAGTTTTTCTCTCCTCCCTCTTGACTGCCGTCTGTGCCTATCACAAATGGTCCAGTTTTCATGTGGCTTGCACAGTTTTCCATAGCTTCTTTTGCCAAGCACTTGGTTATTGCTGTTGCTTCGTACGAGCACACTTGAACCTTGTGCTGTCTTGCTGTCAGGAAACATTTTTCGGTAGAGTGGACCAGCATGGTCTGCTGCCCACAGAGGAAGGTTGTGCTTCAACCAAGAAACTCACAAAAAAGGTCTCTGCTCTAATCGCTGCATAATCCACAGAACTTCCTCCAGGAACAAAGCCAAAGCTTGATAGCTTCGTGTTTGGTTTTTCCCCCGCTTTCTTCTTGTGATTCCACGTGGCGACGTGGTGCTTTATGTCGTTCAGTCCTCCATGGCTCACAGAAAAATCAAGCTCACACGATTTGCAGTGTACTTTAGTGAGGTCGGTAGGGCATCTCAGAATGCATGGGTATTTCTCTGTATACTCCGCACGATTTTTTCTGGCAGCTATGTCTTGGGCGCTTCAAACCACTTTCTTTTTCTCCTGGAGACGCGCTCTCCGTTCGCTTCTTGGACGCCATTGTTGCGAACTGAGCAAGACTGAAGTCGCCATTGATTGGTCGAAATGATCACGTGCTACAGTAAAACCGAAAGCGGAAATGCAGTTCCGACAGACTGATAGAGACGTTACTTAGCGCTGTCCAAACAAAACGAAAGTATCTTCGAATTTTTTTGTTTCGCCATAGCAATTTAATGATCGTAGTAGCGTCGTAGCAAGCATTTTCTTGGCGTAGCAAACTACGGTGATCTCGTAGCAGTTGGCAGCTATGCATAAAGCATTGACATGACTGGACAGACTGTTTGGGATTTTCTTTCTTTCTTACTGCGTACGCAGGCTGATACTCCTGTGGACACTCCCTGTATAGACTGGCAAGGATTAATCCCATCTACCCAACAAAGCGAGTCGAGTTTTGTGTGTATGACCGTTTTTTTATCCTGCCATTAAAGAAGCCATACTCCAACTTTGGGGAAGGACTGTTTTTGATAACTTTACAGAAATGTTAAGATTTACATTGAACTAATATATTCAGTGCACACACACACACACACACACACACACACACACACACACACACACACACACACACACACACACACACTTTCACACACACACACACACACACACACACCCCACACACACACACACACACACACACACACACACACACACACACACACACACACACACTCACACACATACACAAACACTGCAGCAAGGTATCAGTCCATGGTGGAGAGAGGGAAGAAAATGAACAAACAACAACCAAAAAAAAAAACCCAAAAAAACAATGAAAAGATGTGTTTTGAGAGCAGTTTTGAAGGCAGAAAGGGATTTTGGAATAATGGATGGTAAATTGATGCTCATTTAATTGAGTAAAAGAGGGAAAGGTGGGATGGAGGGGAAAAGGATGGGGGTTGGGAGGGGATATGGGGTGTCAATAAAGTAAAATGTTCCTTTTTTTTTCCTAAAGTTTTTGTGTTGTACTCCAGGTAACATCTGCTGCCAATACTTGAAGAATGGAAGAAAAGCATGGAGTCACTGTCAGAGAAAGTGTTAAACAGTGGGCTGGGGCTGGACAGCAACAGAGCACATGATGTGGTGACCACATCCCTGAAAGAAACCATCCCCAGCCAAACCAGTCCGATGGTTCCTTCCCTGAAATCCCCGCTGAAGGTCACACAGACCAGGTTTTCCAAAACAGTCTCTTTGAATCCAAAGGGCACCTCTTCAGGCAGGTGTGTGGCACAAGCATGGGATCATCCACTGCTAACATCTCCTTGGGGAAGAGGTGGGGATGGGCTTGAATACCAAACCAGCAGGGGCAGCAGAGCCTCCCTCCAAGGGAAAAATCTTCTGGAAATCCTGCTAGAAAATGGTTCCCAATCTCATGGTGTTCAGGGAGAGAGTAAGGCCAAATTATAAAAAAAAAAAAAAACAGGATGGAAACCTGATCATCAGAGACTTCAACAAATGGGAGAAAATCAAACTAAGGTAAATGGTTGACATACCTCAACATTACATTACACATGCGTATACTTACATTAATACATAATATGCATATAACCAGGGCAGCACATTGCAGTATACTGCAATGTAGTGGGGGGGGGGGGGGGGGGGGGGGGGGGAAGAACATCAGGTACCTCTAACCATGCAAACAAAGTTCACAATCAAGGAGTAAGAGAATGAAGAAGAAATGAAGATACTTAAGAATTTTTTTTGAAAATAAAGAAAAGATTAATGGACACAAACAATCAGTGATTCTATTCTGTTATGGCAGTATTAGAAGAAGGGGGAAAGAAAGAGTGAGAGAGAGAGAGAGAGAGAGAGAGAGAGAGAGCGAGAGAGAGAGAGAGAGAGAGAGAGAGAGAGAGAGAGAGAGAGAGAGAGAAAGATTGAGACAGAGAATGGGAGCAATTGAGGGGAGTGACCAACAGAGAGGTAAAAGACAGACAGATAAATATCTATGGATCACGCCATTAAAAAAGAAAGTCACCTGGTGGACAACTCTCACCTTCTGTTTGGATGTTCATCAGTTTCAACTTGTACTCCTCATTGATCTCAGGTGTGTCATCTGACAACACCACCAAAGTGATCGACTTCTGTACGTCACCCTGTGAAGAAGACAACAACTGTCAACAAATTCACACACACACCCTCATGACTGCACAGATGAAAACTCAGTAACAGGCTATTCAAATTTCTTCTTATCAAACAAGAGTTACAAAATAAAAATCAAACTAATCACAATTTTATTCCCTGCCTCAGGAAGCTAGCATTTAAAACATCATGAATACACCAACACCCATCTTGCACCAAATTTGATGAGACAAGTGATTGCTTGTTCTTCATTATTGTTGTCCCGAGTGTCATTTATCGTGCCTGAAGAAGACCTAAGAGGTCAAAAAATGCCATGTTTTGTCTTGTGATTTGTTTGTTCATGTTAGGTGGATATAGTTTTTAAACTTTTAAAGATCCAAATAAAAAAAAGTTAAGTCAAGGCCCATCCTCCAGCACACAGGTACTCACAGGTAGGAAGGTGAGGGAGCCCGTGGTTTCTTTGAAGCCCAACTGAGGCTGCAAACCATTGAGCCCCTCTATCATCCACGTCACCTTCACTGTACCCAGGGAGGACGGTGACCGCCCCACACCCACTGTGAACTGGTCACCTGTCCACAGTCAACAGATCTGACATGAACATGAACAGTATCTCTTTTTTTTTACAGCTCGGTTCATCTCCTGTCAGCGAAAGTACACTTTCCCTTGGAAGATGCATCATCAGACACAGACATGGTTCACTGAGGCAAATGTATCTGGGTATGAAAAGTATTTTGAAATGCTGTGAATTTAAACACATACGAATTCTCCCCAATTCTCTAGTGGCACCCTGCTAACCCGCCCCCTCCACGTGGCTTTCTCTACAGCCATTCTTGTCCACATCAGCCGCACAGCCATTCCCTGCCCACAAGACACGCATGCCTGCACCTACATATCAAAAACATATACACAGTTATCCCACACACCCCTTCCATTCCCTGCATGCATGATAGGTGTGCCTGCATCTACATATAACCAACATATACACAGTTATCCAGTACACCCCTTCTATTCCCTGCTCACATGATAGCCAAACCTGCATTTAAATATCACCAACACATACACAATTATCCAATACACCTTTTCCATTCCTTGCTCACAGGACGGTGTGTCTACACCTACATATCACCACCATATACACAGTTATCCAATACACCCCTTCCATTCCCTGCCCACAAGATATGCATATGTGGAATCACATATCACCTACCCATATACACTTATTGAGTACACCAGTTCCATTACTGCCTACAGAATAGGCATACCTGAAATCACATATCACCAACACATACACACTAATCCAGTACACCCCTTCCATTCCCTGCCTACAGAAGTCACATATCACCAACATGTACACATTTATCCAATACATCCCTTTTTGCTACCACATCATACATGTCCTCTCTACAGGCAGGTTCTAACCCTGTCCACCGACCTTCTTTGGCCAGAACAGAAGAGGTGTCAAAGGCCAAAATACCAGCCACATTGTCATTGGCCAGGATAATGACAGTCATGTGACTGTCCACGCCCACAGTGGCTCCGCCACTAGGGTTCAGTAACTGCACAGTGAACTGTTCGTCGTCTTCTGGCTCTGTGTCATCCAGGATCGTCACGGTCACAACTGATACACAAGACAAGAGCGCACAAATGAAAAATGAAAATGCACAAGAATTTCTAGTCATTCTGTTGCAACGTGTTATAAATGATTGCACAAATATCATTTCACTTGACTAGATGAAGCTCAACAGGCAAGTATGCCTGATGTTACCTTCTTCACAAAATAATGAGGAACACACAGAGAATGAGATCTGAATAAGACACAAAACGCCGTGAAAAGAGGCAGACAGAAAAAATTGATTTACATAAATACGAAGACTGGAATCATCAAACTTCTATCAGTTTTGGGGGATTGTTACAGGTCTGTGCTGCACAATCAAGTTGTTTTGTTTTGTATACACACACATGCCTGTAAAATAATGCAAATGAGGTGTAATGCAAAACGCCGTGAAATGAGGCGGTTCAGGAGGAAGTGTGTGAAAAAGTGTGTGAACAATGCAAATTAAAACTGAGGCGATTGCCTAGGAAGGCACTGGCGCATCACTAATGACGTTCTGCACTGCCGTATGGGCTTAAAAAAAATGAGGCCAAAAAAAATCCGCTCATTTTAGAAATCGCTTGATTTGTGTACATTTTGCAGGGAGCAGTCCTCTCATTTATGCTGTTTTGTAAACACACACACACTCACACACACAATATGAAAAATTCTGAAAGATGACCACAGCACCATCATGTACGAATCTGTGTTCATGTACTTTATCAAAAAGATAAATAAATAAATAACAGCAATAGTCATACGTAATGTTAAAACTGCAAAATATTCATGCAGGAAAGCGACTACGTGTGACCTACACCACCAAATGACTCACTGCTTCTGGTCTGTCCTGGTGTAAAGGTCAGGGTGGCACCATCAGCTAGGAAGTCCTTGCCATAGCTGGCTGTCCTTCCTTCCCCACTGACCTGCCATGTGACCGTCACCTCACCAATCGTGCCACCTGAAACACCCACCAGGTGTACGTCCTGACAGTCACACCACCACACTGTGTATGATCTGAATTACCACCTGACAGTCACATCACCACACTGTATGATCTGAATTACCAACTGACAGTCACACCACACTGTATATGATCTGAATTACCACCTGACAGTCACACCACCACACTGTATGATCTGAATTACCACCTGACAGTCATACCACACTGTATGATCTGAATTACAACCTGACAGTCACACCACCACACTGTATGATCTGAATTACCACCTGACAGTCACACCACCACACTGTGTATGATCTGAATTTCCACCTGACAGTCACACCACACTGTATGATCTGAATTACCACCTGACAGTCACACCACCACACTGTGTATGATCTGAATTACCACCTGACAGTCACACCACCACACAGTGCGACCTGAATTACCACCTGACAATCACACCACCATACCTGAATTACCACCTGACAATCACACCACCATACCTGAATTACCACCTGACAATCACACCACCATACCTGAATTACCACCTGACAATCACACCACCATACCTGAATTACCACATGACAATCACATCACCACACTGTATGATCTGAATTACCACCTGACAGTCACACCACCACACTGTATGACCTGAATTACCACCTGACAGTCACATCACCACACTGTGCGACCTGAATTACCACTTGACAATTACATCACCACACTGTATGATCTGAATTACCACCTGACAGTCACATCACCACACAGTGCGACCTGAATTACCACCTGACAATCACACCACCATACCTGAATTACCACCTGACAGTCACATCACCACACGGTACAATCTGATTTACCACCTGACAGTCACACCACCATACCTGAATTACCATCTGACAGTCACACCACCATACCTGAATTACCACCTGACAGTCCACACCACCGTACCTGAATTACCACCTGACAGTTACACTACCACACTGTGTGTGACCTGAATTACCACCTGACAGTTACACTACCACACTGTGTGTGACCTGAATTACCACCTGACAGTTACACTACCACACTGTGTGTGACCTGAATTACCACCTGACAGTTACACTACCACACTGTGTGTGACCTAAATTACCACCTGACAGTTACACTACCACACTGTGTGTGACCTAAATTACCACCTGACAGTTACACTACCACACTGTGTGTGACCTAAATTACCACCTGACAGTTACACTACCACACTGTGTGTGACCTAAATTACCACCTGACAGTTACACCACCACACTGTGTGTGACCTGAATTACCACCTGACAGTTACACTACAACACCTAAATTACCACCTGACAGTTACACTACCACACTGTGTGTGACCTAAATTACCACCTGACAGTTACACTACCACACCTAAATTACCACCTGACAGTTACACTACCACACTGTGTGTGACCTAATTACCACACCTAAATTACCACCTGACAGTTACACTACCACACTGTGTGTGACCTAAATTACCACCTGACAGTTACACTACCACACCTAAATTACCACCTGACAGTTACACTACCACACTGTGTGTGACCTGAATTACCACCTGACAGTTACACTACCACACTGTGTGTGACCTAAATTACCACCTGACAGTTACACTACCACACCTAAATTACCACCTGACAGTTACACTACCACACCTAAATTACCACCTGACAGTTACACTACCACACTGTGTGTGACCTGAATTACCACCTGAGACTGACACCGCACCTGACTTTAAAACACCACAGGCAGGGGCCATTTACAAAGCTCTGCATAAAATGGATCATTTGCCTGCAGTACACAGCAGGTGCAGGTCACTCACCACGTTCTGTACAACCTGGATTATAAATTACCTGAGGCAAACAAGAAGCAAGGGTCATCAACCACACTCTAAATGATCCGGATTATCAACCGAGGCACACAACAGGCAGAGGTCATCCACCGTGCTGTGCATAACCTGGACTTTTGCCTGATGCACACAACAGGTACTGGTCTCCCACTACGGGTTGTGTATAATCTGGAGGCACACAAGAATCATCAGCCGTATTCATGAGACCCAGATTATCAGCAGGTGGGGGTTGTCCACCATACTAGGTATGATCTGGATTATTTCTTTCTTTTTTTTTTCTCTCTGTCTGGATGTCTGTGCCACTTCAGTGGCATTACACCCATGCCATTCATTCCAGTTCCCCTGTTCAAAGCCACACCCGGACTTGTCCTGTCGCAACCCCAGCACCCAACAAGAAGCAGTCATTATCAACTTGTCATGAGGCAACCCCCCCTCCCTCCCCACTCAAGGAGACACTGCACTGCTGCTGAGTCACAGCAACAATGTTCAGTGACGCCTGTTCTGAGCCTGAATACCCGCAAGACATCAGCTACTAAGCCCCCTATTAATGATGATAACTGCTTAGTCCCAGAGCCTGTAGTAGTGAGCCTTCCGCTCTGGAAGGAAAAAACCCCTCCACATCTATCCAGTGACAGTGCATATGAACCTGTCGATACTGATCATCTTGACATGAACTCACCAAGGGAACCGACTCGGAGAGGACATCAAAACTGAAGTCACCACAAGGGCTAGACATGAAGGGCCACAGAATTCGACATTTTTTTCTTCTTTTTGTTTGTTTGTTTTGTTATGCTGATCGATTAGGATTAGAATTAGGAAGATGATTCTGGTCACACACTACATGACAGGGCTATACTCTATGCTTTCTTTTCATCACACATCCCAGCATCAACCAGGTCCCAGAAAGACAGACACCTGCAGAGCTGGTCAGGAATTCTGCATAACTTTCCAGGAGACATATCCACCCAATGAATGCTGCTTGGCTGTGTGGTCCCAGCCCGTGGACTTCTCAGCTCTGGGGAGGAGGTTGTCAGGGCAACACAAAAAAAAATCTCACCAATACATGGCTCTGATGGGAATCCAATCACCCCACCCACCACCACATCCCCAGCCATGAGATCAATCATTATCTGATGCACACAACAAGCTGGGATCACATGCCATACTGTACATGATCTAGATTGTCACCTGTGGCGCTTAACAGATTGGGGTCATCCACTGTGCTCTTTATGAGCTGAATTATCACAAAAGTACACAACAGGCAGGGATCATTATAATAATCTGTATTATAAGAGGAGGAATCATGTTCTATACTGTGCATAATCTACATTATCACTTAAGACACACACGTAAGATCTGTATATGATCTGCATCATCACCTGAGACACACATCTGATGAGGAACATGGATCACATTGTATATAAACTGGATAATCACGTAAAGCATGAAAAAAAAAACATATGGTTCATCCATCTGTTTAGAATAGTCTGAAGCACGTAAGTTTGATTTGTGAACAGATATGCTTTATTTACTTCTCTAAATTGTACTGTGACTTTTCAGACAAACCTTTCTCCATCTAAAGCATCTAACATAAAATATGTACAACATGGCTTTGAAGAAAATAATTGCAGAAAATCAGGAAACAGAAGGAATAAGGATAGACTGAAAGGACAGAAAACAAACAAATTGCCCAGAAAAGTAAGAAAAGCCTCCAGAAAGAAAGAGGAAAGGAAAGAACCAGAACCCTTTGGAAGAAAGGTCACCAGCAGCCATCGTTTCCTCACCTTCCCTCTCCACAATCAGATCCACGGCCAGTCTGTCCTGCTCCCTGTACGACACAGTCTTTCGCTGCAGATCCGCTGTGGGACTGTTGCTGTAGATCCTGAACGCTCCATGGGCGTTGTCATTTGTCGCTATGGTGACGACAGCTGTCGACGCCTGGCCGATGCCGGGCTCGTCTCTGGTCATAGAGGCCGCATCGTCCACTTCCACACGCAGCAGAGACGAATTTGATGTTCGTCCAGTTCTGGGAGGCTGTCACGAGATGGTACAGGAAGCTGTCCCGTAGCATTGCCGTCATACGAGTCATGGATTTCTGTACGACACGTAGTCCTCTCCTGTGTTTGGCTAAGCAGTACACTGGCTGAACCTGTTCAGACACAGTCCACATGTCTTAGTCAAAGGTGGAAAAGAACAAGACAGTGCACAGAAAAAATGCACACACCAACATGATACACACACTTTCTAGCTCGTAAATAGTAACGATGAAAAGAATTATACACTCGTCTACAAAATAAGAGACTCAGGCATTCAGTTTTCAAAGTGAGCAAGTGCAGGTGAAATCTAAACAAATACTCATAAAGTGTTTTAAATAGTCCACAAACAACATGCAAAGGATTACAAGACAAAGTAATGACGCGTTTTTGACCTCTTAGGTCTTTTTCGGGCAAGATAAACAACACTCAGGATAACGAATTTGAAAAGGTAAGTGACTGCTTGTTCTTCATTTTTGACCTCTTAGGTCTTTTTCAGGCAAGATAAACAACACTCAGGATAACGAATTTGAAAAGGTAAGTGACTGCTTGTTCTTCATTTTTGACCTCTTAGGTCTTTTTCAGGCAAGATAAACACCACTCAGGATAACGAATTTGAAAAGGTAAGTGACTGCTTGTTCTTCATTTTTGACCTCTTAGGTCTTTTTCAGGCAAGATAAACACCACTCAGGATAACGAATTTGAAAAGGTAAGTGACTGCTTGTTCTTCGTTTTTGACCTCTTAGGTCTTTTTCAGGCAAGATAAACACCACTCAGGATAACGAATTTGAAAAGGTAAGTGACTGCTTGTTCTTCGTTTTTGACCTCTTAGGTCTTTTTCAGGCAAGATAAACACACTCAGGATAACGAATTTGAAAAGGTAAGTGACTGCTTGTTCTTCGTTTTTGACCTCTTAGGTCTTTTTCAGGCAAGATAAACAACACTCAGGATAACGAATTTGAAAAGGTAAGTGACTGCTTGTTCTTCGTTTTTGACCTCTTAGGTCTTTTTCAGGCAAGATAAACAACACTCAGGATAACGAATTTGAAAAGGTAAGTGACTGCTTGTTCTTCGTTTTTGACCTCTTAGGTCTTTTTCAGGCAAGATAAACACCACTCAGGATAACGAATTTGAAAAGGTAAGTGACTGCTTGTTCTTCGTTTTTGACCTCTTAGGTCTTTTTCAGGCAAGATAAACACCACTCAGGATAACGAATTTGAAAAGGTAAGTGACTGCTTGTTCTTCATTTTTGACCTCTTAGGTCTTTTTCAGGCAAGATAAACACCACTCAGGATAACGAATTTGAAAAGGTAAGTGACTGCTTGTTCTTCGTTTTTGACCTCTTAGGTCTTTTTCAGGCAAGATAAACACCACTCAGGATAACGAATTTGAAAAGGTAAGTGACTGCTTGTTCTTCTTTTTGACCTCTTAGGTCTTTTTCAGGCAAGATAAACACCACTCAGGATAACGAATTTGAAAAGGTAAGTGACTGCTTGTTCTTCGTTTTTGACCTCTTAGGTCTTTTTCAGGCAAGATAAACACCACTCAGGATAACGAATTTGAAAAGGTAAGTGACTGCTTGTTCTTCGTTTTTGACCTCTTAGGTCTTTTTCAGGCAAGATAAACACCACTCAGGATAACGAATTTGAAAAGGTAAGTGACTGCTTGTTCTTCATTTTTGACCTCTTAGGTCTTTTTCAGGCAAGATAAACACCACTCAGGATAACGAATTTGAAAAGGTAAGTGACTGCTTGTTCTTCGTTTTTGACCTCTTAGGTCTTTTTCAGGCAAGATAAACACCACTCAGGATAACGAATTTGAAAAGGTAAGTGACTGCTTGTTCTTCGTTTTTGACCTCTTAGGTCTTTTTCAGGCAAGATAAACACCACTCAGGATAACGAATTTGAAAAGGTAAGTGACTGCTTGTTCTTCGTTTTTGACCTCTTAGGTCTTTTTCAGGCAAGATAAACACCACTCAGGATAACGAATTTGAAAAGGTAAGTGACTGCTTGTTCTTCTTTTTGACCTCTTAGGTCTTTTTCAGGCAAGATAAACACCACTCAGGATAACGAATTTGAAAAGGTAAGTGACTGCTTGTTCTTCGTTTTTGACCTCTTAGGTCTTTTTCAGGCAAGATAAACACCACTCAGGATAACGAATTTGAAAAGGTAAGTGACTGCTTGTTCTTCATTTTTGACCTCTTAGGTCTTTTTCAGGCAAGATAAACACCACTCAGGATAACGAATTTGAAAAGGTAAGTGACTGCTTGTTCTTCGTTTTTGACCTCTTAGGTCTTTTTCAGGCAAGATAAACACCACTCAGGATAACGAATTTGAAAAGGTAAGTGACTGCTTGTTCTTCGTTTTTGACCTCTTAGGTCTTTTTCAGGCAAGATAAACACCACTCAGGATAACGAATTTGAAAAGGTAAGTGACTGCTTGTTCTTCGTTTTTGACCTCTTAGGTCTTTTTCAGGCAAGATAAACACCACTCAGGATAACGAATTTGAAAAGGTAAGTGACTGCTTGTTCTTCATTTTTGACCTCTTAGGTCTTTTTCAGGCAAGATAAACACCACTCAGGATAACGAATTTGAAAAGGTAAGTGACTGCTTGTTCTTCGTTTTTGACCTCTTAGGTCTTTTTCAGGCAAGATAAACACCACTCAGGATAACGAATTTGAAAAGGTAAGTGACTGCTTGTTCTTCATTTTTGACCTCTTAGGTCTTTTTCAGGCAAGATAAACACCACTCAGGATAACGAATTTGAAAAGGTAAGTGACTGCTTGTTCTTCGTTTTTGACCTCTTAGGTCTTTTTCAGGCAAGATAAACACCACTCAGGATAACGAATTTGAAAAGGTAAGTGACTGCTTGTTCTTCATTTTTGACCTCTTAGGTCTTTTTCAGGCAAGATAAACACCACTCAGGATAACGAATTTGAAAAGGTAAGTGACTGCTTGTTCTTCGTTTTTGACCTCTTAGGTCTTTTTCAGGCAAGATAAACACCACTCAGGATAACGAATTTGAAAAGGTAAGTGACTGCTTGTTCTTCGTTTTTGACCTCTTAGGTCTTTTTCAGGCAAGATAAACACCACTCAGGATAACGAATTTGAAAAGGTAAGTGACTGCTTGTTCTTCGTTTTTGACCTCTTAGGTCTTTTTCAGGCAAGATAAACACCACTCAGGATAACGAATTTGAAAAGGTAAGTGACTGCTTGTTCTTCAGTTTTTGACCTCTTAGGTCTTTTTCAGGCAAGATAAACACCACTCAGGATAACGAATTTGAAAAGGTAAGTGACTGCTTGTTCTTCGTTTTTGACCTCTTAGGTCTTTTTCAGGCAAGATAAACACCACTCAGGATAACGAATTTGAAAAGGTAAGTGACTGCTTGTTCTTCATTTTTGACCTCTTAGGTCTTTTTCAGGCAAGATAAACACCACTCAGGATAACGAATTTGAAAAGGTAAGTGACTGCTTGTTCTTCGTTTTTGACCTCTTAGGTCTTTTTCAGGCAAGATAAACACCACTCAGGATAACGAATTTGAAAAGGTAAGTGACTGCTTGTTCTTCGTTTTTGACCTCTTAGGTCTTTTTCAGGCAAGATAAACACCACTCAGGATAACGAATTTGAAAAGGTAAGTGACTGCTTGTTCTTCGTTTTTGACCTCTTAGGTCTTTTTCAGGCAAGATAAACACCACTCAGGATAACGAATTTGAAAAGGTAAGTGACTGCTTGTTCTTCGTTTTTGACCTCTTAGGTCTTTTTCAGGCAAGATAAACACCACTCAGGATAACGAATTTGAAAAGGTAAGTGACTGCTTGTTCTTCGTTTTTGACCTCTTAGGTCTTTTTCAGGCAAGATAAACACCACTCAGGATAACGAATTTGAAAAGGTAAGTGACTGCTTGTTCTTCATTTTTGACCTCTTAGGTCTTTTTCAGGCAAGATAAACACCACTCAGGATAACGAATTTGAAAAGGTAAGTGACTGCTTGTTCTTCATTTTTGACCTCTTAGGTCTTTTTCAGGCAAGATAAACACCACTCAGGATAACGAATTTGAAAAGGTAAGTGACTGCTTGTTCTTCATTTTTGACCTCTTAGGTCTTTTTCAGGCAAGATAAACACCACTCAGGATAACGAATTTGAAAAGGTAAGTGACTGCTTGTTCTTCGTTTTTGACCTCTTAGGTCTTTTTCAGGCAAGATAAACACCACTCAGGATAACGAATTTGAAAAGGTAAGTGACTGCTTGTTCTTCGTTTTTGACCTCTTAGGTCTTTTTCAGGCAAGATAAACACCACTCAGGATAACGAATTTGAAAAGGTAAGTGACTGCTTGTTCTTCATTTTTGACCTCTTAGGTCTTTTTCAGGCAAGATAAACACCACTCAGGATAACGAATTTGAAAAGGTAAGTGACTGCTTGTTCTTCATTTTTGACCTCTTAGGTCTTTTTCAGGCAAGATAAACACCACTCAGGATAACGAATTTGAAAAGGTAAGTGACTGCTTGTTCTTCGTTTTTGACCTCTTAGGTCTTTTTCAGGCAAGATAAACACCACTCAGGATAACGAATTTGAAAAGGTAAGTGACTGCTTGTTCTTCGTTTTTGACCTCTTAGGTCTTTTTCAGGCAAGATAAACACCACTCAGGATAACGAATTTGAAAAGGTAAGTGACTGCTTGTTCTTCGTTTTTGACCTCTTAGGTCTTTTTCAGGCAAGATAAACACCACTCAGGATAACGAATTTGAAAAGGTAAGTGACTGCTTGTTCTTCGTTTTTGACCTCTTAGGTCTTTTTCAGGCAAGATAAACACCACTCAGGATAACGAATTTGAAAAGGTAAGTGACTGCTTGTTCTTCGTTTTTGACCTCTTAGGTCTTTTTCAGGCAAGATAAACACCACTCAGGATAACGAATTTGAAAAGGTAAGTGACTGCTTGTTCTTCGTTTTTGACCTCTTAGGTCTTTTTCAGGCAAGATAAACACCACTCAGGATAACGAATTTGAAAAGGTAAGTGACTGCTTGTTCTTCGTTTTTGACCTCTTAGGTCTTTTTCAGGCAAGATAAACACCACTCAGGATAACGAATTTGAAAAGGTAAGTGACTGCTTGTTCTTCGTTTTTGACCTCTTAGGTCTTTTTCAGGCAAGATAAACACCACTCAGGATAACGAATTTGAAAAGGTAAGTGACTGCTTGTTCTTCGTTTTTGACCTCTTAGGTCTTTTTCAGGCAAGATAAACACCACTCAGGATAACGAATTTGAAAAGGTAAGTGACTGCTTGTTCTTCGTTTTTGACCTCTTAGGTCTTTTTCAGGCAAGATAAACACCACTCAGGATAACGAATTTGAAAAGGTAAGTGACTGCTTGTTCTTCATTTTGACCTCTTAGGTCTTTTTCAGGCAAGATAAACACCACTCAGGATAACGAATTTGAAAAGGTAAGTGACTGCTTGTTCTTCGTTTTTGACCTCTTAGGTCTTTTTCAGGCAAGATAAACACCACTCAGGATAACGAATTTGAAAAGGTAAGTGACTGCTTGTTCTTCGTTTTTGACCTCTTAGGTCTTTTTCAGGCAAGATAAACACCACTCAGGATAACGAATTTGAAAAGGTAAGTGACTGCTTGTTCTTCGTTTTTGACCTCTTAGGTCTTTTTCAGGCAAGATAAACACCACTCAGGATAACGAATTTGAAAAGGTAAGTGACTGCTTGTTCTTCGTTTTTGACCTCTTAGGTCTTTTTCAGGCAAGATAAACACCACTCAGGATAACGAATTTGAAAAGGTAAGTGACTGCTTGTTCTTCGTTTTTGACGTTCCGAGTGCTGCTTTTCTTGCCTGAAGAAGACCTAACTCAGAGGTCAAAATGCGTCGAGTTTTGTCTCGTAATTCGTTTGTTCGTATTGGTAGGCAGAGCTATTGCAAACACTTCTTCAGATTTGCAGGCATTTAGTTTGCTTACCAACTGAAGCAGAATTTTTCTATGGAACTTTTAGCAGAATGAGTTGTTTTTTTTTAGATACCATAAGTTGTTTTAACTTATGCATACGACACAGATGCTCTCAGTTCATCACATGACCCACCCAGACCACTGCCCCAGGCCTAACAGAGGATGAGAAGACATCTGACTTGACTGAAACTCCAGCTAGAGACCACAGCCCTGGTCCTTTCCTAGGTCCCTGCCTTCTCCACTGGGCCAAGCCCAGTACCAGACCAGGCACCATGACTCCCTCACCTTCTCCAAGTCTTTGTCGTAGGTGGACAGGTTTACAGCAGGGATCAGCTGAGAGCTGTCCACTGTGTTCATGAACCACTGGCAGGTCACACTGTCGACGGTGTAACCAAACTGGAAGGACCGGCATGCCTCTGTGGATAAACATGCTGACGAACAGGCCTGCATTGTGAAAAGAAAATATCGGCAAATGAGTGACCACGGGGAAAAAATAGCAGAAAGACTGTGGACAGGAAGAAAAAACAGACAGAGGCATGCACACAAAAGAACACACACATACATAAACCTGAACACACACGTACACAAACACAGAATCTTCCAAGGTCTTTGTTTTCGTTTTTTGCTTGCTCCTGTATTCATTTGAATGAACATGACTATGGATTGCAAGTGTGTGTGTGTGTGAGAATTATGTTTTTTTTCAGCGCTTGGGTCCATTAGGTATGGGGCTAAATGAATGTTAGTCGTAATCATTATTATTGCTATCATCACAGTACACATGAACAACGCACACATTCATACGTAATACACACACACATATATGCACATACAACATAAACATCACAACACACACACACACACACACACACACACACACACACACACACACACACACACACACACAGCACACATCATGATTCACCAGTAACTGATCTGTCTCTGTAGACACATCAACAGGCCGACCCTGTTCATTCCGCTGACCAGCAACAGGCACAGAGAAATAGCTGAGAACAGTGCTGCCATCCTTCGTTGCTTCAGACACAACATCCACCGTTCTTGTGCTGTAGTACACTCGCAGTCGACCATACGTCCCGCCACTAAAAAGAACAGAAAAAGAGCATACATGCTAACGATTATTATTTTTCATAGATCATGAACTTGCCGGAACAGTATAGCATTTTCAAAAATTTCAGCTCTGTTCAGTTTAATACATCGTAAGAGACAAAATGTTACTGAATCTAAATTTCATTTTGCCGTCATTACAGAACCTAGATCACATCAAATACAGAATATAACATATACAACACCTATACTATCTCAAGAAGTCATGTCTTCGTCAGTTGTAACGAACAATAACATAAAAAATGCACAGAACAATACTCCCTAGCCTGCAGCTGAGTATTTTGGATGTCTCTTGTTTGTAACGTATGAAGAAGACATCTTTGCTGAAAATTCATTTGTCTGTTTTGTGCTGTGTGTTAAATAAGCATCACCTTGTTCTCTGTTTCGTCTCTATTTTTCCCTGTTTATAGAACCAATGTCAATTTGCTCTCACACAGCAGTACCTTTGCATGCATCATTCTTTCATTTAAAATCCAAACTACACCCTGTACCTTCTTGACAGCAGCAGGTGCTGTGGAACCACTGGACCTTCATCAACCCTGTAGGTGGGGCTGGCAAACTCGATGTAACCATGAGGACTGTCGTTAGGGGCGATGGACAGGATGAAGGTGTTCTGACTGCCCACACGACCTCCGTTGCTGGCCGAATGCAGGGTGATCACTATGTCCTGCACAATGTGGCCAATTCCAGTTCCATAACTGACAACATCTACTATTTGGACAGCATTCAATTGTCAAATCCAGTTTCATGACTGACAACAAATCCTACTTGGACAGCACTCATAGCCTCCATCCGTACAGTTTCATGAGTGACAACAAATACCATTTGGATAGCATTCATAGCCTCAGTTTTTGCAGTGTAATAACTGACGACAAATAATATTTGGATAGTATTCGTAAGCTCAGTTCTTCCACTTTAATAAGTGATGAAAAATTCTATTTGGATTGCTTTATGTTAAGTTTTATAGCTGACTTTTATATGATTCATATCTAAATGAACATTTAGACAGATACACAATCTTCCATTTTTCAACGAATTATTAAAGCAGTGACTAGTGTCTGTTGCGTAATATCTTCATTCAAGAATTATGGATGGAATTCTGCTCTTTCATGCACATATAATGGTTCATATTTCTGCACACATTTACACACAGACATACCCACAAAGGCAACCACCCAGTATCAGTCCATCCCTTTTCCAAGCCAATACATTATAAAAATCCGGATGCTCATATTGGAAATATCAGTTCCTTTTGCTGGCTCCTAGATGTAAGCAAGATATACATCAGTACATGCATTCTATCCTCACTGAATTGTTTTTATTCTCACCTTCTTGGCTGTCCATGAAACTACTCCTTGACTATAGAATCAGCAGGACGCTTACACAGTGGACTGCAGAAGTGCTTCAGCAGTGAACCGTCATTTTCTGTTTTGGAGACTGGATGTCTGAACCTCATTAATTCTCCATGGGATTACCTCAAGGTTCTCCCATCTCCCCTGTTGTGAAGTGTTTGAACCAAAAGCTTTGCATGTCTCAATAGAAACAGATCTGCTAAAGTATTGATGCTAGCAGATGCTGGACTGATCTACAAAACATCAAAGAATGCTTAAGAAAGAACGAAAGCACCAGCAGCTAATGAACAACATTGCTCAGTGGTGTCAAGAAACTGGATCATCCATTAGCCCTACAAGAAAAAAAAGCCCCGACATTGGTCTGCACTCTAAACAACATCATGAAAAATTACCCTCAATATACAATGGAAGACAAATTGAATCAATCGACAACCTACGCCATCTGGGTATAGGCTTTCATAAAAAACTGACCTTTATAAAACATATGGGAACTATGAATAACAAACTGCAAGTATGCATACCTGCTTGACCTTCCTTCAAAGCAGATCACACACAAACTAGAACAGATGAAGGCATATCTTAGGGCGCTTGAAATCCCCAAATACCACCACATGTGGCAGTCAAGAAAACAAAAGGATTTCACCTAGGATATGGAAAACCATACATGGGACAGGCACAGGACAATATACAGCTTGTGTGCCAGTTATTAGAACTCAAAAGAAAAAGATATACCCGAAGGTATGCATGAGACAATTACGTCCCTTGACATCTCAATGAAATGCCCTGTGTGTGCCTATGTGAACACAGCGCAGGTTAACAAGCACGGTGCAGGATTGCTCCCAGCTGGTTTGTTTGGCAGTACAGGACGGTACTTCTCTGAATCCCATCCACACCTTTGGGTGTATCTTTTTCTCTTCTCTTTCCTTTACCAAAATTAACAGCAATTGCTCCAGAGCCTGAGAGATACTGTCAAGAATGGCCACAGGGCAATACTAACGCATCATAAAAGAAGATCTTGTTATATGCTCTGACGTTTGGTCACCAAAGGTAAGTGAAGCAAAATGGCCAAACAATCCAGGAAGGCAACGGTGCATACAGCCTAACAAATTCAAGTCTGACAATGGAGGTAGAAGCAGTGACACAAGCACTTCACTTGCGCTCATCCACAGATCAGCCTAGAACTCAACAAGCCATGATACTGACTGACTCCATAAACCTGCTTCAAGAGTGAAGGGTGGAATGGGAAGTCCTGCTTGGCATGAAGTAATGTGCAACCCTCCATGGGAAAAACAAAGGGATGTACTGCCCAGGACATGCAGGTGTCAATGGAAACCATCAACCAAACAAATGCTGGAATAACCACAAGGCCAACACTACAAAAACTCCTCAAGAAAGGGGTAGACTCATATTGGGCCTTTCCACTGGCCGAAGCAAATGACTAAACACACATCAGCTAAGATAACAGACTTTGAATCTCTCAGGATCCCCTGCTTTTACTGCAAATGTGCATACACAGGTAAGTGTGCACCAATGAAGCAATGCATGTGTGTAATGTGGAGTGTCCAATATACACAAAGAACACCACCCTTCCCCTGTTCCCAACATACACACAAGACAATACTCTACTTCTGTTCTCTACATACACACAGGACAACACCTCACCTCTGTTCCAACACACACACAGGACAACACCCTACTTCTGTTCCCAACATACACACAGGACAACACTCTACCTCTGTTCCAAACATACACACAGGACAACACCCTACCTCTGTTCAAAACATACACACAGGATAACACTCTACCTCTGTTCCCAACATAAACACGGGACAACACCTTACCTCTGTTCCCAACATACACACAGGACAACACCTCACCTCTGTTCCCAACATACACACAGGACAACACCTCACCTCTGTTCCCAACATACACACAGCACAACATCCTACCTCTGTTCCCAACATACACACAGGACAACACCTCACCTCTGTTCCTAACATACACACAGCACAACACTCTACCTCTGTTCCCAACATACACACAGGACAACATCCTACCTCTGTTCCCAACATACACACAAGACAACACTCTACCTCTGTTCCCAACATACACACAGGACATCACACTACCTCTGTTCCCAACATACACGCATTACATCACCCTACCTCTATTCTCAACATACACGCATTACATCACCCTACCTCCGTTTAAAACGTACACACAGGCTAGCACCCTACCTCAGTTCCCTCAGGGAAGTCATCAGGTAGAATTTTGATGATGATGGACAGACTTCCCTCATTGCTCACAAAATACATGGACCCAGAGGTGGGTGAGATGTCGCTGGTTAGTGGCTCTCCTGCACCACACAAACATCAACAACAACAAACAGTGAAAACTGCAGTCAGTAACACCTGACAAGACTTGCACTGTTTCTCTGTCTTTGCATACACACGTACAAATGCATGCATTTATGTATTCATACGACGCGTGTTGACATGCGCACTCCCACCCCCACCCACACACCCCAAATACCCCACACACAGACACAGAGAAACACACACACACACACACACACACACACACACACACACACACACACACCACACACACACTCACACTCACACACACACACTCACACACAACACACATACACATACACATATACACATACTGACAAACACAAACGGATGCATAAAAAGGAAGAATCCCACATCGATGTATCGCTGTCATATGATAATTGCAACAGCCAGCAGCAGCAGCAGCATCACTGCTGGTGATGAATCTGCTCACAGTATGCCTGTGTGGCCCACCTTGTGCCTTTTTGATGCAAATGGTACACCATAGCAATGTTCGCTTCTGCTTCTCTGGAGTGCTGTGACGCAAGATTTTCCACCATTACACAATTTGATGACCAATAATACTGGCCAAACATTCAGTGCTGTGATTTAAGATCTTCCACCATTACACAATTTGATGACCAATAATACTGGCCAAACATTCAGTGCTGTGATTTAAGATCTTCCACCCCTACACAGTTTAATGGCCAATAATACTGGTCAAACGTCCAGTGCCATGATGCAAGATTTTCCACCCCTACACATTTCGATGGCCAGTAATACTGGCCAAGCATTCAAACTTGTCAATAAACTTATTCCCTTTGTTATATTACTTTGTTGAGTGTTTACAGTTTCACGGTTTTCGAAATTCCCTCTTTTCCCTCTGAGAGCTTGCCAGAATGGCTGGTGTTGTGCATGCTGATTTCAGGGTCACGTGCTGTTGATATGCTGCGAGTGCTGTAGTCAGAATCGGTGCATTTTATTTTTAGTTCTTTTGTTGTGAATATCACATATTCATACAGACTGAGCGTATGCTTGTTCAGTGTTTACTATTTGATTTTACCGTAGCTTTCACTGATCAAACTTTTTTTTTTTTTTTTGCATAGGAAAGATCTGTCCTAGTGTAATTCTAATTTGAGTTTCGTTATGTTTGCACAGAGGGCATCTAGCAGGTAGGAACTGATCTATGATTTAGACTCAGACTCTGCGTATGTTAGCAAAACAAACAAAAGTTTTGTATCTATACACTAATGATAAAGTCATGTACGGAGAACAGATGCATAATCTGCAACATGTTGTTATCCATGACAAGTGGATAGTCTGTGTTCTGTACGAAGTTTGTCATCTGCTAGATTTAGGCAATGGCGTTCGTGAGTTAGAAACTGCATTGCATGTTGAGTAGCTCTCTCTCCCTTCACCCCTCCTTGCCCTTCTTTCCCCCATCACTCAATCAGCTCACTTTTCTGTTGTTTGTGTAGTTAAGTTCTGTGTAATATCACTGAAATGTTGGTTTTGATGTTAGGTGGTTTCATAAATGTGGTAGTTAACTGATTTGAGTGATGTGTCATGCAAGACTTATGTGTACTTTTTGTAGTGAACTCTAGACTGTGTCATTCTTCCTATCAGTGTTATGATGCGTGCGATTCTACAATGGGCATCATATGAAATGTTTATCATAAAGTGCAATGAGTGCACAGCTATACTGATCAGATTATGAATCAAGATCATGACATATCCTTGGACATAGATGTCCGCGTGTTGAGGGTGGACATGTTGCACACATCTTTTGGTGTGTTTCAAGGGATTGAGACAGGCTGTAATGATACAGTATATTTTCCTTTGTTTAGCACAAGGAACAGGGAGCACTGGCTGATGATGTTTGCTACAGGTTGACAGTATGTGAGAGTCTAAATGATTACATGGAATGTATGGTTTGTACAGGGTGATTGTAAGTGTGTGCACCAGCTAAAGTAGTCTGGTCATGTTTCAGTAGTGTGCAGTAATTCACAAGGTGGTCTGCCACGTGAGGTAATAAATGCTGTGTGGGCCAAGTCACTGGCTGTGCTTGAACTCTCTCTCTCTCTCTGCTTGCTGCCGTGTAACCATCTGATGCACTGATTCAGTACAGTGGCCCTGCATCACATACTCTACAGACATGACCATCCACTACCATCTCCCCACCCCCAACACAGCACCATCACAAAACGAAACATGACATGAAAAAGAACACACTCCCCCCCTCTCTGTCTCTCTCTTCTCTCTCTCCCTGTCTCTCTCTCTCTCTCTCTCTCTCTCTCTCTCTCTCTCTCTCTCTCTCTCTCTCTCTCTCACCAGAACAGCACTGTAGGCCATACTGACCATTGAGAGAAGCAGACCAGAGCAGGGTGACGACATCCATGGAGCCTCCTGTTCTAACAACAGTGACGCGCACGTCGTATGGCTGCCCGTTCTCTGGCTCCTCCACCGACATACCAGAGGAGGCGAAACCTGCTCACAGGACAAATGTGGTGGTGTTGAGGCCGCTTGCAGGGTTTTCAGTGATACTTGTTCCATTTCCCACCCTCCACCTGTTTCACTGATGTTGTTACTAGAAGAGATGGGTCTGACTGCAACAATATTAATGACCATGTTGATGATGATGATTTTCTTGATCATGAAACAATTAAGTGATTAATGCTGGAGTTCACAACCATGACGTCAAGACTGCAAGTGCTGTTGCTGCTGATGTTATTGCTGCTGCATTGCTGCTGAATGGCATTGATTGTGATGCTGATGTTACTGCTGTCTGCTGTAAACCATCGATGGTGATGCTGGTGCTATTGCTGCTGTATCCCTGCTGTAAACCATCGATGGTGATGCTGGTGCTGTTGCTGCTGTATCTCTGCTGTAAACCATCGATGGTGATGCTGATGCTATTGCTGCTGTATCTCTGCTGTAAACCATCGATGGTGATGCTGGTGCTGTTGCTGCTGTATCTCTGCTGTAAACCATCGATGGCGATGCTGGTGCTGTTGCTGCTGTATCTCTGCTGTAAACCATCGATGGTGATGCTGGTGCTGTTGCTGCTGTATCTCTGCTGTAAACCGTCAATGTTGATGCTGATATTATTGCTGCTGTGTCTCTGCTGTATACCGTCAATGTTGCTGCTGATGTTGTACCTACTTCAGCTGTTAATGATGCTGCTACAGCTGTTACTGATGCCAATATTGCTGAAGGAATTATCTTAATGTTGCTCTATTTTTATCATAATGATGACACTGATGTTCTTGACCTTTGCTTTTGCTGCCCTCTGTCGTGACTCGTGAAGCTTCTATGCTTATCTTTTTGCTAACTTTGCTGATTCTGATCTTCTCAATATTTTTTTTACAGTTGCTGTTCCTGTCGCTATTGGTGCTGATGACATTGTCATTGCTGACACAGCTGTTATGTCTGCACATATACATGAATGCATTGGTTGGCGCATTCTATTAGTTGATGTTTTCTCACTGAATTTTATTTCATCTTCCATTTACTGCCATTTTCTCAATTATTTTCATAGCATTATTCTCAACTAGTTTCTTAGTTTTATTGCTCTCTCTCTCTCTCTCTCTCTCTCTCTCTCTCTCTCTCTCTTCTCTCTCTCTCTCTCTCTCTCTCTCGAGTGGCCTCCCTTGTTCGGCAACCGGCAAGACGTATTTCAGCTGCTCCGGTAAATTTCTACTTGTGTCAACTGTATTTCGCCCAGCATGCCTGTTCAAGGTCTTCCATCCACTGTAGAAGCCACGCTCAATGCTGCTATGGAAGAAATGGCATTGTCGTCATTCAAAATTGAGGGTAGAGGTAAACAAACTGTCGTCGTTCTGCGGTTCACTTCGAGTACCGAGCAGCCCCTGCTATGCAAACTCAAGGCCACAGCATGGCGTATCGTTGCAAGTGCCCGTCACAGCTGAACAGGGATAGGCACAGAGCAGAGGCCTACAGAAACAATCAAAAGAGAAAGGCAAGTGAAAGTTCATGTTCTCCGTCCGGTTTATTTTTGCCGACACCTCCTAGTATATTTCACAACGTTGACAGAACCAGCGAAAGTTGTGTTCCATGTGATGAGATTTTCGAGAGTGACAACCATCTCCCTCTCTCTGTAACCCAGCCTGCAGAAGAAACACAACACAGTGACAAGCAAACAGAGATTGATTTGGAACCGTGCGACAAAGAATCTGTGACAGTTGCACACGATGAAGTGTCAGACATGGATTTTGGTTCACTGAAGCCAAGCGCTGATCAAGACTGTGTTGACGAATGCTGTGATGTGGATTGTGATCAGGACAGGCCTCCAGCGAATGACCAACAGAACGACCCTCCAGAGAACGTGACTCTCAGTGACATTATGTCGTACCTACAAGGAATGTTAAGAAACATGGAAAGCGTTCATTCTGTTGACAGAGAGAATGTGCAACTGACTTCCAGCGGTAATTCAGATGTGGAGGATGGAAATCTTGTTGACAGTGGATAAACTTTTTGAAAGTCTCAATGACAATCACATCTGTGTTCGATGTTTGTTAATTATTTCCATGATTTGGTTTCCTCATCGCGATGTTTTTCTGACATTATGGTTTGTGTGCATTTGTTGATCTTCATTTTTGAACAGCCCCTCCCCCACTGCAACCCCTGCATGAGAATGGGCTTTGGAAGCTTAACTCATTAAATCATTCGTTTGTTCGTTCGTTCTCTCTCTCTCTCTCGCTCTCTCTCTCTCTCTATTTCTCTCTCTGTCTGCTTGTCGGTCTGTCAGAGACTTTCTCTCTTTATAGTAAATTGTTTCTCCACCCCTACCCACCCCTTTCTCTCTCTCTCAGTTGCTCTTCATCCCTTCCTCCTTTCCCCACTCTCTTCTTCTATAAATATATTGTATTATTTGCTGTGAATTGCATGCACTCATCATCATATGTGTGTTGATACGCATTTTGTTCAATGTTTTCTCAACATATATTTGCAGATATATTTTCTTTGTTTGAGGGCTGGATGAAAAAAAGCCACTGACATTGTGCCTATTCCTTTCCCTCAATAAACAACCTTTCATTCATCTATTCATTTGTTCTCTCTCTCTCTCTGCCTCTCTCTCTCTCATAAAACTTAAGTTTCCTCACTTCCTGTCCCCCATTTTCTACCCCATTCCAACTACTCACCAAACACCCCATTGGGGTCATCCGAAGGCTCTATCGTAATCATGGCGCTCCGATTCTCTCCCAGGCTGGCGCCCCCTGTGATCTGGTCCAGCAGCTCGACGGTGAAGCTTTCGCTCAGCTCTGGAATCCTGTCGTCGATGATAATGAGGTTCAAGAGTTGACTGGTCTGCCCTGAACTCAGGACCACTTCATTTCTGAGGAGGGTGAAATCCTGCAGGTCCAGTGCTTTGCCGTTGATCGTCCGCACCTGCACTGTCACCTGACCAACAACACGACAGTCATGATTGTCCGCACCTGCACTGTCACCTGACCAACAACACGACAGTCATGATTGTACGCACCTGCACTGTCACCTGACCAACAACTCGACAGTCATGATTGTCCGCACCTGCACTGTCACCTGACCAACAACACGACAGTCATGATGGTCCGCACCTGCACTGTCACCTGACCAACAACACGACAGTCATGATCGTCCGCACCTGCACTGTCACCTGACCAACAACACGACAGTCATGATCGTCCGCACCTGCACTGTCACCTGACCAACAACATGACAGTCATGATTGTCCGCACCTGCACTGTCACCTGACCAACAACACGACAGTCATGATTGTACACACCTGCACTGTCACCTGACCAACAACACGACAGTCATGATTGTCCGCACCTGCACTGTCACCTGACCAACAACACGACAGTCATGATGGTCCGCACCTGCACTGTCACCTGACCAACAACACGACAGTCATGATCGTCCGCACCTGCACTGTCACCTGACCAACAACACGGCAGTCATGATCGTCCGCACCTGCACTGTCACCTGACCAACAACACGACAGTCATGATCGTCCGCACCTGCACTGTCACCTGACCAACAACACGACAGTCATGATCGTCCGCACCTACACTGTCACCTGACCAACAACACGACAGTCATGATCGTCCGCACCTGCACTGTCACCTGACCAAAACACGACAGTCATGATCGTCCACACCTGCACTGTCACCTGACCAACAACACGGCAGTCATGATCGTCCACACCTGCACTGTCACCTGACCAACAACACGGCAGTCATGATCGTCCACACCTGCACTGTCACCTGACCAACATGACAGTCGGCGCCAACCACATTTGGGGATTTGGAACATGTCCTTTTTTCTGTCTTTCTTTTCTGGTTTGTAACTGCTGCTCTTGTTATTATTGCATTGCACTCCAGCATTTTTGTAACACTTTTTCTCCCTATGAAGACACGCACTCACACACACACACACACACACACACACACACACACACACACACACACACACACACACACAGAGTTTTGGTTATCCTGTATCTTGTTTACACTCTGATCAAGTGATTGACTGTTGTGGTTTGTTAACTCTCATGGGACGAAGGGCCCCAATCAGGGCCCCAACTCTCATGTACGTTTCAGACAAAGGGCCTCGATAGCGGCATTTGTACAATTTCAATTTTTGGACTGACACCTGTCTCGCAGATGACGTGTTAATCTAATTAGAATATTCCCTTTTTAAAAACAACCAATGGTTTCAGAAATTTTCATCAGGCAAGTGAGCAATTGGGTGTTTTTGCAAGTCATTGTCCATGTGTTCAATGTGTTTTGACAATGGCGTCTCAACTCTGTACTACTCAACAGCGAAGCCCAGAGAGAAGTCATCGTAGTCAGCGTTTCATGGCATCAGAAGTGTTAAAATGACCTCAGACTGAAAGTTCAGACATTGAGGAAGACTCTGACAACAGTAATGATATATTTTTTATTGAATGTGGAGGTAAGAGAAAATCAGATTCTGAACTCGAACTGGTGGCACTGATAGCTGAGGCGAGTGATAGGGTGGAGAGGGTGGTGGTGACAACGATCACACAGCATAGGCCGAGCAGAGAGGAAAGCGTGAGCTGGCCATGACAGAGGAAGACTTTTTGGGGTTCATGATTCAACACTGGCATGAAAATTTTCAATCTGTTCCTGCTGCGCCACCTTTCACAGGTGAATATGGATTACTCACATCACAAGAATGCCACACCCCTTCCAGTTTTTTTTTTCCAGCTGAAAATGCTTCGTTTCCCATGACATGGTCAAGTCCAAGCTCTCAGGCAAGGTGTGTACATCTTATTATGTTATCATCTTATTACTGTTCTGCTTTTTTTTTTTTTATCTCACTCACACATGTATATATATGTATGTGTGTACATATCATCACACACACACACACACACATACACACACACACACACACACACACACACACACACACACACACACACAGACACACACACACACTCATGAAAGTAATGTCAATGATAATTATAGCATACCGACTTATTTTTATATTTTCAGAAGACAGCATGGGTGAGTAAAATAAAATGAAAAGCATCTTTTAGATAGATAATGATTTATTGTGCTGTTGTGTCAGGTGCTGTTGCTGGTCTGCATGGATGGACAGGAAGCCAGTCCATGTCATCACCACCAAGGTCAACCCCCACACCATGACAGATGTGACCACATGCTGTGGGCAGTTCAGCAAACCCCTGGCTGTTCAGGACTACATTCAGAACATGGCTGGGGTGCACAAAAGTGACCAGATGAGGCGCCGCTAAAACGCAAGACCATGAAGTGGTGGAAAAAGCTTTTCTTCCACATCTTCACCCTGAACCTCATCCTGTGTGACAAACACGCTTTCATTTTCAAATTTCAAAAATTATTTGATTATTATTACAGCAAGAAGCCAGTGTGTACATAGCGTAATGGTGTAGGTTTTCAGTTTCTTCTTTTTTTACTTGTGTTTGAGTCAATACTAGTGGATCATAAAGTGCCCTACAGGCTATAAAATGGATCAAAAATCATATCTGGAAATTTCTCGGTTTATTTCGTGAGTGAACAGACCGTTTCAAAGACAATGTGCTTCCCTGGATTCATATATTAGACATCAGCCCGTGTCGATTCGGATGAAGAAAAAAAGGACATTTTTCACCTGATTCTAGAAGATGAAAGATGAAGGTAGGAAGTTTGATAATGTCACCCCAACTAACTCAATATGTTTCTAACCAGTTCTGAAAGTTTCATGTTCTTTCTTCAAACACGTTCTTTTTTTAATGTGATTTTGTTAATAACCCTTAGAAATGGTCTGTCCTGTGGGAAAGTAAAGGGGAAAAAACTGCCAGAACCAAGCGAGTTAAAATGAGGGATATATAAGACAGTTGTGAAACAGTGACTTCTGGTGTTTTGAAAAGGGGTTTGAAATTATTAACACTCATTGAAAATAAGCACATATGCACTGGTAGTGACACACAGTTTCACTGCATTATGATGACAACATGAAATAATGCCAGGTCAAAATCACCTTCTTGCAAACGGCTCTAATTACAGCTACGGTATGTATCAGGGTCAGTCACCACATCAACATCTCTCCCTTCCCAGAACTGAATGTGTCTCTCTCTGCCTCCACTTCACACTATCACTGCTGCTGAGTTACCCCCCTTGTCTGCAGACCTATCAGTATTCCCTCTGCCGCACACTGTCACTGTTGACGAGTAAATTAATTAATGAAGAACAAGGGAGCAAACCATGCCTCCAATCTCTCCATAAGACAAAGACCACATTACAAGGCCTCTTTTGAGAATCCATTCCAAGTGTGAAGAATGCAGAGTTAAGGTATAGCATGTTCACAGCCAAGGAAAGAAAGAAAAACAAGTGAACTATGCATGACAATAAAAGGTCTAGATTGCAAGAGAAATCACCCAGGAGTCACTGTGATAGGACAACTGGATCATCTCCCTCTTCTCCCATTTTAAATCTGGAAAATCCTGATCAGTAAGAATGAATTCACGCTGGTTAGGGTTAAGACACTTGTGTGGAAAGGTAAGTACCAGAAAAATGACTTTAAATAATCAAAGCATCTTACCTCCCCAAACGTTCCTCCAGACCTGACCACTCTGATCTCTGGTTGGTTGACCTCCTCGGACACAGTGAGTGACGTCACGGACAGCTGCAGCACACCACTGGCATCATCGTTGCTGGAAATGACGATCTGGCCGTAGCTCTCCGAATCCAGGCCAAGACGCGGGGAGTTGGCCACTGTGGACAACGTACGTTCTAGTTACAAAGGAAGGGGACTGCAGGCAGAAACTGAAACAAACTTAAAAGAAAAACTGCTGTGCCACCAAACAGAATGAAACAAACAAATTACGAGACAAGCATGACGCGTTTCAACTTTTTTTGGGGTCTTCTTCAGGCGAGACAAACAACATTCAAGACGATGAAAATGAAGCATGAACAGACAGTCACTTATCTCCATAAACTGGTTGCAAAAATTCCACATCCACCGTGCACCCAACACTGGAAGATGAGACAGCCAAAACAAACCAACAAATACATACTCTCCAAACTGCACAGCACAGTATGAATATTGTACATTCTTCCCCCTACCATATGGCTCAAACAGATCATATAGCAGCACATTAAAACTTTACAGAGACATCAACCTACAAACATGCCCTGCCCCTCAGAGGGAGAACAGGTATTCAGTTCAGACCAATTGTTGCCTGTCAGACGATTGAAGAAACAGCCACAGTTCATTTCAGATCCATTGATGCCTGTCAGATTATTGCAGAAACAGCCAGAGAAACAGCCATAGTTCATTTCAGATCCATTGATGATTGTCAGATTATTGCAGAAACAGCCACAGTTCATTTCAGATCCATTGATGACTGTCAGATTATTGCAGAAACTGCCATAGTTCATTTCAAATCCATTGATGACTGTCAGGTTATTACAGAAACAGCCAGAGTTCATTTCAGATCCATTCATGACTGTCAGATTATTGCAGAAAAAGCCACAGTTCATTTCAGATCCATTGATGGCTGTCAGACTATTGCAGAAACTGCCATAGTTCATTTCAGATCCATTGATGGCTGTCAGACTATTGCAGAAACAGTCATAGTTCATTTCAGATCCATTGATGTCTGTCAGACTATTGCAGAAACAGTCATAGTTCATTTCAGATCCATTGATGCCTGTCAGACTATTGCAGAAACAGTCATAGTTCATTTCAGATCCATTGATGGCTGTCAGACTGTTGCAGAAACAGTCATAGTTCATTTCAGATCCATTGATGCCTGTCAGACTATTGCAGAAACAGTCATAGTTCATTTCAGATCCATTGATGCCTGTCAGAACTATTGCAGAAACAGTCAAAGTTCATTTCAGATCCATTGATGCCTGTCAGACTATTGCAGAAACAGCCATAGTTCTCATTTTTCCAAGTTGTTTTAGTTTTATCTTCAGCCGCGCCACTCTTCCACCATTCTTTCCTTCCCAGGCAGAGTTAATTTTGGATCCACTGATGCCTGTCAGATGTATCAATGAAGGAAAAAAAACATTGTTTTCAATTTTCCTTCTCCTTGCAAACTTTCTGTCTAAAATCATACAAAATGAAAGCCAAGAAAACTTGGCACAACACTTTAAGGCCCTTACCATCACAACAAGGATACATCAACCATCACTTTTAACCCTTTACTATCAGAGCAGGGATACCACCAACCAACACTTTTAGCACCTTATTATCACAGCAGGGATACCACCAACCAACACTTTTAACCCCTTACTATCACAGCAGGGACACCACCAACCAACACTTTTAACCCCTTACCATCACAGCCAAGATACCACCAACCGACACTTTTGGCTCTTACTATCAAAGCACAGATACCACCAAACAAAATTTTTTGCCCCTTACTATCACAACAGGGATACCACCAACCAACACTTTTAGCACCTTATTATCACAACAGGGATACCACCAACCATCACTTTTAACCTCTAACTATCACACAAGTCATACCAACCCTTTACTATCACAGCAGCGATACCAACAACCAACAACACTCGCAATGACCAGCAGTCCAGAAAATCTTACCTGGTCTAAACTGAGCTGCTCGAATAAGGTAGACATTGATCAGACGCACAAACACGCTCTCATCCTGCTCTGGGTCATCGTCATCCAGCAACTTCACTTTGAATTCGGCAAACTGTTGTCTTTCCTGAAAAGTGACGTTGCCAGAAGTGGCCATAAAGTCCTGGTAATCCGCTCGCTTCAGCGGGCCTGGTAAGTAGTTGTAGGTTTCCCTTGGGTCCAGTGTTTGATATGCTACGCTGACTGATCCAAACCTCCCGTGTAAGCGTTGCACTGTGATGCTGACGTCTGAAAAAAAACAACAACAAAATAAAACAAAAACACATCCTAGCCGTAAGACACTGTCATGTATGCAGAAAAACAAAACAACAAAATAAAACAAAAACACATCCTAGCCGTAACACACTGTCATGTATGCAGAAGTGTTTTGTACATCTCATAACAGAAAAGATCCATACATAAAAAGATTCTTGTCACACACAAAAAAGTAGCATCACTAATTAAGGAATGTTTCAGGCACCTGATAACAAAGTGTTTGAACTGAAGTGTGCAAAAGAACTGTATGAGTCTAATAAAAAAAAAAAAACCCTAAGTGATCAATTTTGTGGACCAGAGATAAATAACACCAGGTAAATATTTGACATATGCTAGTACATCATGAAACACAATCTTTTGTTCAGAACTGAAAGATTCATAAAAGAAAACTGTCACTGGAGGAAAATGGCAGCACTCTCTCAATGAAGGAACTGCCTTCGCAGTCTCATTCCACAACCAATGCATTATTGTCTTCACTGGGGGAGGAAAGGATGGCATCTTGCTGATGTTACAGCAAGCACTACTGGACATCTCCACAGTACCGTGGTACCAGCGCAGTGTCTCCTCTGATCGATGGTCCCCTGAGGACCCAGCATGAACAGCTCCTTGTGCACTTCTAGTGATGGGATTGTAATGAGACAAGTCCAGGTGTAGCTGTGTGGGAGTGACAGGCAGGAGATGGCAAAGATCAAAGCAACGTATGGCTCCTTTGAAGAAAAAAAAAGGGATTTTTTTGCTTCCCCCCCCCCAAAAAAAAAAAAAAAAATTCTTTCCACTCTCCCTGAGGACCTGACGGAGACAATGACCTTGCCAACTGACCTTGCTCCCCTTCCTGCACTGTGACTGGTCTCTGCAGGTTAGTGATGACAAAGTACCCATAGGGGTCGTCATTGGCTGCAATGGTCACTGTGGAGGAGCACTTCAAGGAGTCCCCCAGCTCTCCCTGTTACATCAAACAAACACACACACACACACACACACACACACACACACACACACACACACACACACACAATTTCGTAGGTAGATCGATACACAGACAGACAGACAGCATATATACACACAAACACACACACACACAATTGAACAGGTAGATAGATAGACAGACAGATAGACAGATGGAGCACACACACACACACACACACACACACACACACACACACACACACACACACACACACACACACATATACAAACACACACACACATACACACGCACACACACATACACATACTTCACACACATGCACAAACACACACACACGCACACATACACACACACGGAGATTATCTACATATGCACCCTACAGACGTCAAGGTAACATTTCATACCTTTGTGACCTGTATGAGTTTAACTGTAACGACTTCATCCAACTCCGGTTCGGTGTCTCCGCTCACTTTGACCTCCAGATAAGCCTCTGACTGGCTGCCAGTAAACTGAACTGTTCCAGAACTTTCTGTCAGGTCCGGCCCATCGTCTTCATCCTCGGTGGCTTTCCAAAACACTGTGTCTGGTCCAATCGTCCCTCCCAGTCGGACAACCTGACAATGAAGACAAAAAGGGTAGGGCAGGAAGACTGAGGGGACAAAGGCAATGAGGGGGAGAGAGGGAGAGAGAGAGAGGGAGAGGGAGAGAGAGAAAGAGAGAGAGAGAGAGGGAGAGGGAGAGAGAGACAGAGAGAGAGGGATAGGGAGACAGAGAGAGGGACAGAGAGTGAGTGTGTGTGTGTGTGTGTGTGTGTGTGTGTGTGTGTGTGTGTGTGTTGTGTTTGTGTGTGTGTGTGTGTGAGGTGTGTGTGTGTGTGTGTGTGTGTGTGTGTGTGTGTGTGTGTGTGTGTGTGTGTGTGTGTGTATGTGTAGAAATACAGACTTGTGTCCAACACCAACAAATACATAACAAAGGAAGACACCCCAATTCTAACTCAAAAGACATTCATCTTACGAAACACAGCCTTAGACCTAACAGACATATACCATAAGAAACACAGATTTGTGTCTAACACCAACAAACACAACGGTGGAAAGACGCCCTGCTTCTACCCCAACAGACATTTACCTTGAGAAACACGGACTTGTGTCCAACATCTCCTGTTTCCTGGGCCAGGACTTGTAAGGACGAGTCAGCAAACTGGTAGACACCATAGGCGTCGTCAGAAGCATTGATGACCACCATGACAGACCCTGCTTTGCCGATGGCAGCACCACCAGTAGGGTTGACCAGCTCCACCTGTCAGGACAACTTCACTATTTCACTGATAGTCAGCGACTCATTCCTTCAGACAATGTCTGTCCATATAGAGATGATCCATGGTGGATTTTCCTCATTTCCAATCGCGTGGCAAGTTGTTAACTGCATAATGATACTGAGCTTTTCGGTGATTTTTAACAGCAGCTGTAATGTTGCAGAACGGTTAATCTTCCGAAGAAGGCTCTCAAAAGAAATATTATCTTCCTTTAATCTGCAATGGGGATACAGTGTATATCCCTCCATTTATCTTAACGATGCTGTCTGCACGTGCTGTATAAATCCAAAACCAACATCGTCTAAATTTTCTTCAAAATAATCTCGTTTTTATACCACGTTGTGAAAAGACACTATCAATACACTACATAAGTTGCTTCTCTGGATTTTTTTTTTCTGAATAAGATAAAGTCTATCAATTTGTATTGAGGTGGACAAGGGATCTGACTCTCTTCTCTAAAAAATACATCTTTAGTGCTCAGACAGGACAGTTAACCTGCTCCATCTTTGATTGCCAGAGACTAAGACTGGATGACGAAGGAGCCAGTGGAGGCGACATGACTATCAGGGGCCAACCTTTGGGCTTTGCGGTCTTGGCCAGAAAAGAAGAGCATGCTGAGAGAGTGACTGAGCCATCCTTGCGCCACTTCAAGGACCATGGGTCCCTGGAGAAAGGATGAACCTCACTCACTCTACAGGCTGAAGCCAACGAGACCAAAAACCATGTCTTCACGGTGAGGTTCCTGACAGAGCATTTGACAAGTGGCTCAAAGTCAATGGATGCCAGATACCCCTAGACCAGAGGTAGATAAGATAATGTTGCTTATAGCCCAGCCGACCACAAAGGGCCAAATCAGGGCTGTGACCGGAGGTAGGCCCTACTTTGGGCACTGACTGAGTCTTACAGATCCTAACGAGGAGTACGTATTCAGCTCTGCTAGGAATGGATCATGGCTCATATCAGTATCTCTTCCGTCAGTTTGAAAGTTCTGAACCCTATAGGAGAACTCACCTTCCTTCTTTTGCTTTGCAAGTCTTCTAAAAGTAAGCAACATCTTAAGCTTCAGCATTTGCCAAAGAAATCTCAGCCTATTTACGCCATGTGGAGAAGATTTTCCACTTATTGTCACACACCTTCAATGCAGATCGTCTTTGTCCAGCCATGATCTTTTCAATCCAAGAAACACTCTCTCTCTCCCTCTCTCACACACACACACACACACACACACACACACACACACACACACACACACACACACACACACACACACACCATGCATGCACTGCATTCAGGATCTCACCTTGAACATCTTCTCTCCCTCAGGCAGACTGTTGTCCCTGACAGTGACATTCACAAAAGTGTACAGCTGACCATTGGCAAAGTCTACTCTGCCAGCCGCTCCCTGTCAACATCGAAATTAAGTCTGGAATGTTTTTGACAGATTCAGAACTCTACTTCCTAGGATTCATTTCAAACTCATGAGTAGATCAGTCATGTAGTACCATTACATTATGAAGACACAAGCTGGTGACAACTTTAGTGAAAAAATACCAAATATTACATCAGCGTTTGTGTCCTGATGTGGTTGTGTTGTCGTTTGTCCGTCAAGATGACGAAGACGGTCTTCGTCATCCCCTGATGTGGTAACACATCGCTGTCAACACAGGCCTGCAGACCTGAGCCTCCCTCACAGTTATCAACCTTCAGAAGCTTGCCGACATGGAGTGTATCTGAGCAGGCTTCCCTGTCCTGGGACAATCTCTAGGACACTATGGTCTGGACATTCCATAAGTTGTCCTGGATGGACAACATGACAGGACTGTGGACATTCCATAAGATGTCCTGGATGGACAACATGACAAGGACTGTGGACATTCCATAAGATGTCCTGGATGGACAACATGGCAGGACTGTGGACATTCCATAAGATGTCCTGGATGGACAACATGACAAGGACTGTGAACATTCCATAAGTTGTCCTGGATGGACAACATGACAAGGACTGTGGACATTCTACAAGTTGTCCTGGTTGGACAACATGACAAGGACAGGACATTCCATAAGATGTCCTGGATGGACAACATGACAGGGACTGTGGACATCCCATAAAATGTCCTGGATGGACAACATGTAAAGGACTGTGGACATTCCATAAGATGTCCTGGATGGACAACATGTAAGGGACTGTGGACATTCCATAAGATGTCCTGGATGGACAACATGTAAAGGACTGTGGACATTCCATAAGATGTCCTGGATGGACAACATGTAAAGGACTGTGGACATTCCATAAGATGTCCTGGATGGACAACATGTAAAGGACCGTGGACATGCCACAGGATGTCCTGGATGGACAACATGTAAAGGACTGTGGACATTCCATAAGATGTCCTGGATGGACAACATGTAAAGGACTGTGGACATGCCACAAGATGTCCTGGATGGACAACATGTAAAGGACTGTGGACATTCCATAAGATGTCCTGGATGGACAACATGACAAGGACTGTGGACATTCCATAAGATGTCCTGGACAGACATGACAGGGACTGTGGACATTCCATAGGATGTCCTGGATGGACAACATGTAAAGGAATGTGGACATTCCATAAGATGTCATGGATGGACAACATGTAAAGGACTGTGGACATTCCATAAGATGTCCTGGATGGACAACATGTAAAGGACTGTGGACATGCCACAAGATGTCCTGGATGGACAACATGTAAAGGACTGTGGACATTCCATAAGATGTCCTGGATGGACAACATGACAAGGACTGTGGACATTCCATAAGATGTCCTGGACAGACAACATGACAGGGACTGTGGACATTCCATAGGATGTCCTGGATGGACAACATGTAAAGGAATGTGGACATTCCATAAGATGTCATGGATGGACAACATGTAAAGGACTGTGGACATTCCATAAGATGTCCTGGATGGACAACATGTAAAGGACTGTGGACATCCCATAAGATGTCCTGGATGGACAACATGTAAAGGACTGTGGACATTCCATAAGATGTCCTGGATGGACAACATGACAGGGACTGTGGACATTCCATAAGATGTCCTGGATAAACAACATGACAGGGACTGTGGACATTCCATAAGATGTCCTGGATGGACAACATGACAGGGACTGTGGACATTCCATAAGATGTCCTGGATGGACAACATGTAAGGGACTGTGGACATTCCATAAGATGTCCTGGATGGACAACATGTAAAGGACTGTGGACATTCCATAAGATGTCCTGGATGGACAACATGTAAAGGACTGTGGACATTCCATAAGATGTCCTGGATGGACAACATGTAAAGGACTGGGCTGGCAATAGTACCTCTACCCTGTTCTGCATGACTGAGCACAGAGATCCATGCAGATCCATGATGGCCCAAACAAGCATCAAGGTATCCCTTCTACCTGTCACAGTATGACTGTAACATAAAACATGGTGTGAACATCCCTTCATGTTCAAGCTATGTTTAGTTGCGTCTCTTTACTGAATGCTTCAACATTACACCATCTGATTCTGTGGGTGTACTGGCAAAAAATACAAACAACACAAACAAACAGAAACACCAGCAAGCAAAGTTCACTTTCAAAACCATGAAAATAATAAGTTTCAACATCCAAAACTACACATGTCATGAGCGAGAAAAGACGAAAACATTTTGACATGTCAAGCAAATGCTTTTTTTTTTCCTTTTTTAAAAAAAAACCTCAGACCATACTTTGAATTTGTTACATTTCACTCTCTGTTTAAGCCTAGCCACCCTGAGACAAGTTCAAGTAATGTTTATCAATCTGAGGCAAAAGAAACATAATGTTTGAATTTTCAGATGAAAACTGTAACCAACTGACAAGGCATCAACCAAGAACCGTTCCACCCCTGCAACAGAAAACTATGTTTGCACCTTCATGCGTCGTGTGTTTTATTGTTTTTGTTGGTTGATGCTGGGTTAGACTGAGGCTAAAACCAGTAAACAAAACGAAAAAGCAAACATGAAAATGAAATTGCACAAAATTTACAAAAACGCTTGATATGTTTGAAACAGAAACACCACACTATTTGAGATTATGAACCCATCACTAAACACCAAGACAGATAAATTTGCTGCAGACACCCCCAATCGGCTAACACCCGTACCCCCAGATTAAACAACGAAGAGTAAAAACTTAACCCCAGATACACTCCATCATACACAATTTAAAAAAAAATGCCTGGCTGGTGTTTAACACATGAAAGAGCAGTATGTGCTTATAACAGTATCTAACCACACTGAACTGCTACTAGAGCAGAGCAGTATGGAAAGAAATTCAAGGATTGGACCAGACGGAAAAGATACCTCCAAACCAAGAAGACAGAAAGCAAAGCAAAGGGGACATGCACACAAGGTTTACACTCTCATCTCTACCTGATCACACCTGACAGCAATTATCCTACCTGGCATGGACACAGCCCGAGATGTAACTAGGAAGTCCAGTTTGAAGGACTTGAATTGTTCTTCCTTCCATTTCCGCTTTTTCCTCACACCACTTTCCCCTGAGCAGTTAACTCTAGTCAGTTTTCCTCACACCACTTTCCCTGAGCAGTTAACTCTAGTCAGTTTTCCTCACACCACTTTCCCTGAGCAGTTAACTCTAGTCAGTTTTTCTCACACCACTTTCCCCTGAGCAGTTAACTCTAGTCAGTTTTTCCTCCCTTCTGGTGAGAGAAACACACATCTCTTTCGCCCTCATCGTTGGTGATTCATTAGCAATGCCTGCTCTATCCTACAGTCTGCTTTAGACGAAATGTGTGTGTAATCATTGGTGATTCATTAGCAATGCCTGCTCTATCCTACAGTCTGCTTTAGACGAAATGTGTGTGTAATCATTGGTGATTCATTAGCAATGCCTGCTCTATCCTACAGTCTGCTTTAGACGAAATGTGTGTGTAATCATTGGTGATTCATTAGCAATGCCTGCTCTATCCTACAGTCT
>CM031608.1:29939319-29966819 GCA_018398815.1 Conus ventricosus
AAGCAGTTAATCAAGCACAGGGGGGGGGGGGGGGGGGTACTGACCACATAATCAGGGGGTGTTTTCCCGTCACTGACAGCTGTGCGGTCAATGGTTCTCCACTCCACTGACACCTCTCCCAGACTTCCCTGGGCTCTCTCTACGATCAGCGCCACTGTGCCACCCTCCTCTCCAACCCTCACCTGATGATAAACATCATAGGGAAACCATGGCAGAACAGGAAAAAAACAGAAATAATCAAATACATACAAAATGATATCAATTACAAAAGACAACTCTAAAAAGGTCTGAGTATGGTTATGCAGGCATGCCTACCCCAGAATTTGCTTTCAGGGACAATACAGACAGAAATCAGGGACAAATCCGTAAAATCAGGGACAGAATTGTTTTTTGAGATTCAATCTCGCTTCACGGTCGTTGTCTTCTTCTTTTCACTCCTTTCTGACCCACCCGAAGAGTCAGAATCCGACTCTGTGTCGACATCAAATCTCCTCTTCGACGCCATGTTCTTACTTGAAAGTGAAAGCGAGGTGTGTTTTTTTCACATGCATGCGTATTACATCTACTCACTCTAGCAGACAATATTCTTGGCTCAGTTCTGTGCAGCATGATAAGAACGGCTTTTGAACTCCCGATTTTTTTTTTAGGGATGCCCGATTTTTTTTTCAGGACAAGTGTAGCAAATCCAGGATTTCCGGTACAGTGGCTTCTAAAATCAACTTTCCGGGACAAATCTCGGATGGTCAGGGATGGTAGGCATGCCTGGTTATGCAAATTATCTTGAATCAAGTCCAGTCACTGAACTTTTTCAACTCCAGAAATTCTGACAAACCTATTTTTCTACCTCATCGATTCAAAGAATTTCTTATACAAGATATGGGTGCACACACACACACACACACACACACACACACACACACACACACACACACACACACATATATATATATATATATATATATATAGTCTGTCCATCTAGGGCACGAATAGAATTTAGTGGAAACAGAGGATTTTAAGTTTGGATTTAAAAGAAAGATAGAAGGGACCTGCTGAATAAGATTCAAGAGGAGAAAATTGGATAACAATCAAAAGAGAGGTACCTAAAAGATGCAATTAAAAGTGGAGTAGTGAAGGAACCATACACAGGGATATAGCCTGAAAACAATTCATAATGACAACGCAGTGCAGAATTTTCACATTTTCTGGTAGATGCCAGCACATTCATGGGAAAACCTGCATTTTATGGGAAGCCAATATTATCATTGAGCGTGTAGCACAGCTCTGATTGTTACCACTCAGGCTGCTGATTTCGGGATGTTTTGGGGCGACTGACCTATCTAGGCTGAGCCTGTGAATAGTGTCTTGCACTGTTCAAGTCTCAGCAATATGAAAGAAGAAAACCAGAAGCTTGTGACAGCCTCTGTCTGAAAATGTCTCCATGATCTGATGCAACAGATTCAAAACACCTAACCTGACAAAATTTCCTTAAAGTGATATTTCAGGTTTAAGTCTGAGTCTAAGAGAACAGAAAACAATATTATTCAAAGGCCAGGAAAAAAAAGTCTATGAATATGTAAAAACAAATACCTATGCAGAAATCATATTTTTGTATGATGAACAGAAGAACCATACACACATTAAAATGCAAAACTCACAGTTGGCACGTTTTCCATGGGTTGGATCATTCCATTTTCATCAGGGGTTGGGGGCACTCCCACTTCCTGTCCGAATTGGAACAGTCCAAAGGGATAATCATTGGCTACTATGGTGACTTCAGAGCTCTGCCTTGTTGGGTCAATACTCGCTCCACTGGTGTTGGTGGAGCCAATGATGCCATCAGCAGAAATGGCCGACACCAGGCTGATATCAAACAATTCATCGAGCTCTGGAACTGTTTCCTCTGTTACCTGAATTCCAAACGTCTGAAAATAAACACAAAAATACATGTAAGCATATCTATAAATGGATAAATGGAGTTTACACACACACGCACCATGGTTTTACAGAACAATACACACACATACATACCTGTAATGCCTTGCAGCCAGGTGCTACTGTGTGCATATATCTCTTGGTCATCTTGTAGCAAAATGTTCTGTTCTAGAGTTACCTTCCCCTTTACCTCCCTTAATTGATAAATCTTGCTTACTTCATGCAAAATCTTTAAAATGTGAATGCCTAAGAACCTGCCAAGTTTTTATATAAACATCAGTTAAATCAGAAAAATTCAAGTTTCATTTGTTAGAACTATATTGGAAAGCCTTCTATTCTCTAAACTGATATTCTGCACAATTGATTTTGGAGCCATTTTCGAATCTGCACTGGTGAAACCTTGAATATTTCTTGATTTTGCAAAAAATTGTTTTGATTTTGTATCATCTTGATTTTGATTTTAAAAAAAAATTAAAAAAGTAGATTCCGAAAATGTGCATTAAAAGTAAAATCTTTGAGCTCTCATTTTGTGTATTGCATGCTTAGGATATTTTCAGAACAAGTTTGCGACTGTTCGAAATGACCGGCAATATCAACCTCCCTTGAGCACTTACCTTCTTCATTTCACTGTTGGCAATTGTTGGAAATTTTGGCTAACTTCTCATCCTACGAAATTAAGATTTTTTTCATCAATAAATATAAGTAAACTTGTGCAAATATTATCATTCAGAAGCCTGTTTCAACAGAATATTTTCTAATAAAAAATTGTATCAAAAGCTCATGTTGGTAGCTAGGCAAGGAGGAAAATCAGTTGTGTTTTGTACTACTTTTCAAAGACAAATTTCTCCACTCAGACAGTCTTAAATAATCAAATTTATATGAGTGAAAAGAGAAGAATGCCTGCCATTTATTCATTATAAAAATATTTATGCTGTTTGTATTCATTATCACAAAGGGGAAAAAATTAGGTAAAAACTTGTTCAAAGTGGGTTCATTCTCTGACTTTAATTGCCAATAATTTGATATATATCAGCATAATTATCAAAAGTAACATTCTTCATTTTATTCCTTGGGTTCTGAGGTTTTCATCACTAGAGGATGAGCTAGCTAACGCAGGAGCTGCAACAAAGAACACATTTTTGGCAGTTCCAGCCTTGTGTGGCCCATTTTCTCTGCGGCACCATGTTGCTGGCTCTGCAGTCTGGTTTTTTGTTCTATATAAAGCGTTGTTAGCCTGAGGTGTGTGGTGTTCCTGGGGCTTTAAAAGCAAAAATAAAGGGAAGAAGCTCCACTTTGTTCCCTCAGCATTTTTCTTGACCAGCTAAGGTCCCGAGCTTCCTGAACCAACCACCATCTGTCTGTCTTCACCTGCACTCTCTACCACTCCACACCATCACAGCCTAAAACCAGAAATGTCCCTGTACCTGTCGATCCTTCAGATTCCCTACCTTCAGTCTCTCTCCTCTCAAGAAGACCAGCTGTTCAGTGACAGCGTCAAAGTCACTGCTGGCACTGGTCATTCCGGTTGAGGTACGTTGCTGAACGAGCCAGGAGACATTCACGGTGCCATCATCTCCGCGTTGTCGCAGCACGTTACACATAACCTTCATCGACTCATCTTCCACGCGCACCGGGGTGCAATGCTCACGGAATCCAAACAGACCGTTGGCGTTGTCACTTTTCAATACTGAAACATTGAGAAATTGATACATGGATTATGATTATGAAACTGCCAGCAGACCTGAAATTTACTGTCCATTCTCTTACACCAGTTGGCACACAGATGATATCAACTCCCTTCTCCATGTTTGTACTATTGACAGTGTGTTCTATCGTGTAACATGTCCTTGAAAAATACTGCATTCTGAAGATGACACAGACACAGAGCACTGGATATCTTCGCACTGCCGCACCATGGGACATAAGTTTGAAGACCAGCTAGCTGCACTGGGAGCAATCAGAGAGACCAGCTGCCCTTCAGAGGCAGAGGAACCTGATGAAGAACATGATGAGACAGAGGGCAGGGGCAGAAAGGCGCGCCATACATATTCTGGGCACAGCAGACCCAGGCCACTGTCTTCGGGCTTCACACAGGACATGCCAGGTGATGCACTATGAGCTGAAGGTTGTCCCTACTCCTTACTGTCGGGGTGAGCAGGTGGAGCAGACAGCACATGTCCAGCAGAGTACCTCCATGCTGACCTGACAGAAACAAACTAGGCCAGACGGGGCAACGACGTGACTGTCACTGAGGCAGTGCATGAAGGAGATCCAGAAGACGGCCAATCTCATCTCAGAGACGAGACTGTGGGTACTACGGGCAATCAGAAGAAGAACAGAAGAAGAATGACATAACCAGAACTGAGACAATTTTTTATTTGATATTATGTCAGAGACAACGTTCTTTTGATTTTCAGATGAAGACAGGGTCATGTAAAGCGAGATTACCAACAAATTTAATGAACTGAAGTGTAAAAACACCAAGGAGAAGCATATCAACTAAACAGAAATGTCTGCTCATGACTTTTTAGAAGAAAAAAAAATGGTAACCTTCTCAGATAATAGGTATCCAATTTTGTGCCTAATATCAACCACAAAGTACAACCAGTTTTATGATTGATGCATGCTCCAGCTGTTGCATGTCTATCATGCTTTCCTTGTAACCATTTACCTAGCATTCTTCTAGCATATACTGACACAGATTATAAACAACCCTTACAGTTAATTTCAATCTAGGATGCTATAGGTTAAATGAAACCAGTTTCATTATTATCTTTAGAAGCTACCAGTAAAAAAAAAAAATGCTAAAAATTCAATCTTCATCATAAGAGGGGCAAAAAAGAGATAATTGTACATTGAATAAATCATAAAATAAACAAGAAGAATGAACCATCTCACCTGTAAGTGTTGTGTGGGAGTCGGAAAGGGAGAGAGTGGCTCCCCCTGTGGTGGCCATCAGCATGATGGAAAACACCTCATCTCCCTCTTCTTCTATGTCTTGCAATGATTTCACGGAGAAGGTTTGAGTTCGGATCCCGGTGGAGTAGGTCAGCATGCCTGACACTGGCGTGATGTCGTTCAGAGGAGGAGTTTGATACAAAGCTGCTGCTTCACTGTAACATTCATTGGGGATAATTGTGAGTATGTGGGAGGGGGGGGGGGGGGGGGCAATCAATCTCCCTCTCACTCACACACATACACACACACGCACGCACGCACACACACAACACATACACACAAAACACACACACACACACACACACACACACACACACACACACACACACACCCCACAACATAGGCACACACACAACAAACACACACACACACACACACACACACACACACACACACACACACACTTCACACAAGACACACACACAAAACACACACACACACACACACACACACACACACACACACACACACACACACACACACACACATACACACACGCACACATAAACACACTAACCACACATACACACACACACACACACACACACACACACACACACACACATACACACGCACACGCACACATAAACACACACACACACACACACACACACACACACACACACACACACACACACACACACACACACAAACACACTAACCAACACACCTGGAGTCAAATGAACGTGCCCATATCCTGACGTCTTGCATGTATCCTTCAAACTGGTCATTACTGGGGGGTCTGGCCCCCACCAACAGTACACCTGCACCTTTCTTGGGTACACCACTGTTCAGTGCACTGTAAACACACACACATGCACAAACAATAGTGCAACTGTACCTGACCTGGGTACAACTATATTCATCTGACTGAAGAAAATAAAAAAACAAACAAAAGCGATAACAGTGGACCGATCAGGTAACTTGGTGCAGTGGGTAATGTTATGATTTGTGATCTGGGAGATTGTGGGTTTGAGTTCCATCACAGGAATACTTTGTAGGGTTTTCTTTGCCCCTGAGATGTTAATTGTGCTATGCCACCCCCCACCCCCCCACCCCCCAACTCGCCTTCCCTCCCTGGAAGACCACACCATTGACCTGCATTCCTTGCATTCCATGAACAGATATATCTATTTGAGTATTGCTCAGGACTGCTGACCAATGCTTGAGGTGAGTCTATCTCTGGCCTTGTTGACCTTAGGACTCAGTACAAAAGGCAAACCCAGAGCACAGCCTTGTCATATGTGTTCAGACCAACATGGGCCTCCACAGCATCATCGATAGTTATCTTCATTTAAAAAGACTTCAGTTCTGTGGACATTCGCGCCCTGCTCTCCAAGTGACTTCAGGGTTATCATCATTGTTTAAAAAGACTTTAACTCTGTGGACGTTCATGCCCAACTCTCCGAGTGACTTCAGGTTTATCATCATTGTTAAAAAGACTTCAATTCTGTGGACGTTCATGCCCAACTCTCCGAGTGACTTCAGGTATATCATCATTGTTTACAAAGACTTCAGTCCTGTGGTCATTCATGCCCTGCTCTCAGGATGACCTCAGTTTCAGCAACCTCTTCATACGCCTGTGATGATTTCACGTCCATAATGTCGCTAAGTTTATGGGTACAGTCACTGGATGGACAAAGTGGTGCCCTCTGGAGGAGAATGTTTTCTAGAGCTGTCTCTGTGATCGGGGAATAACAGTAATCCAGAAAGGATTCAGCAGGTGCCCACAGTGTTTTTTTTTTTTTTTTTTTTTTTTTTTTTTGCTGTCCCAACCTTTGCGCCACCTCAGAGACAGTGCACCCACGCCGCTCATTCCGACACCCAATCTACAGCCACAGCTCGGTCAGCCCCGCCGCAGCCCAGCACGGCAATCCACAGGGAGCAGTCAATGTCAAGTCGTCAAGAGGCAACCCACCGGAGGAGACACTGCACTGCTGCCAAGTCACTTCGATGGTGTTCAGTGGCGCCTGTTCTGATCTAACATACGCAAGACATCACCTACTAAGCCCCCTACTCACGACAATAATTGCTTAGTCGTGGAGCCGGCGTGAGTAAGCTCTCCCTCCGGAGGGCACCACCACGTCCGTCCAACGACAGCCCCCATGGACTCGCCGATACCGGTGACCCAGACAGAACCGCCCACAGTGGATCTTCACAGACACAACTGAACATCACTGAAGCCACTCAGCAGCAGCGCAGGATCTTCTCTGGTGGGTTGCTCCACATCGGTCTGACGCTGACTGTTCCCTTGATGGACTGTCGGTGCTATGGGCTGTGACAGGACGAGGCCAAGTATGGATGTGTATGCGGGGGCCAGACTGAGCAAGGAAGTGAGTGGTGTAGATGGAACAGCACTGAGAGGGCTAGGGAGTGAGTGGTGTAGATGGAACAGCATTGAGAGAGCTAGGGAATGAGTGAAGTTGATGGAACAGCATTGAGAGAGCAAGGGAACGAGTGTGGTAGATGGAATAGCATTGAGAGAGCAAGGAAGTGAGTGGTGTAGATGGAACAGCATTGAGAGAGCTAGGGAATGAGTGTGGTAGATGGAATAGCATTGAGAGAGCAAGGAAGTGAGTGGTGTAGATGGAACAGCATTGAGAGGGCTTGGGAGTGAGTGGTGTAGATGGAACAGCATTGAGAGGGCTTGGGAGTGAGTGGTGTAGATGGAACAGCATTGAGAGGGCTTGGGAGTGAGTGGTGTAGATGGAACAGCATTGAGAGGGCTTGGGAGTGAGTGGTGTAGATGGAATAGCATTGAGAGGGCTAGGGAGTAAGTGGTGTAGATGGAACAGCATTGAGAGAGCTAGGGAATGAGTGGGGTAGATGGAATAGCATTGAGAGAGCTAGGGAATGAGTGGTGTTGATGGAACAGCATTGAGAGAGCTAGGGAATGAATGGGGTAGATGGAACAGCATTGAAAGGGCTAGGGAGTGAGTGGTGTAGATGGAACAGCATTGAGAGAGCTAGGGAGTGAGTGGTGTAGATGGAATAGCATTGAGAGAGCTAGGGAGTGAGTGGTGTAGATGGAATAGCACTGAGCGGGCTAGGAAATGAGTGGGGTAGACGGAATAGCACTGATCCACGCCTTACCCAATCATCTTTTTTTTTTTAAAGCTGAGAGGAAAGACGAAAGCTAATCGGAAACTCCTACCACCTCCTTTAAGACTCCAGAGTGATTTCCCTTGCAAAAAGAGCCACCTGCAGCTTGTGAATAGTTTACTTTATTTTTGTATTTACCTCCCTTTACGTATAATTTTTCAACAATTCAAATCTGTAAGTGATAGCCACAGTTAAAGCAGTGGTTGTTCTTGTTATTGTGTGATTATCTTGGGTGTATGCGCATGCGCGCGCGCTCGCACACACACACACACACACACACACACACATACACACACACACACACACATACACACACACACACACACACACATACACATACACACACTGACCTGGAGTTGACTGGAGTTCCATCCATGTAGAAGTGGACAGTGCCATTTCCCACAGCCACCAGGACATGATGCCAGTGCCCGTCCAGAAACACTGTACCCGTCTCTACTGGACTGATACTGTTCACCTGGAATGACCCACACATCTGCCTGTACACACACATGTCCTTATGCCATGACACTTGCACACCACACACACACACACACACACAACACACACACACACACCACACAACAACACCTCCAACTTTCCTTTTTCTTAATCTGAAATGACACTTGGTATATTACCCCTGTACACACACATTTCATTGAATGCCATGCATTGCACACACTCACAAACACACCCTCATACTTTCCTTTTCCTTCAGCGTCTTTGCACACCTGACTTAGAATGCCATGGCATTGCACACACACACACACAACACACACACACACACACACACACACACACACACACACACACACACACTACCTTCATATTTTCCTATTTTTGTGCCTTTCAGTTTTCTTCCAAAATTATGTCCAGCCCTTACAACAAATAAAGCCATGGGAAAAATCTGACCTGGTTCAATTAGTCCATTCTAGTTCTTTTTTTGTTTTGTTTGTTTTGTTTTGGTTTGTTTATTGTCTTTGTTTGTTTTGTTCCTGTCTTGCTTTTGCATTAATATGTTTGTTTCAGTTATCCATGTCAAATGCTTTTGTTTCAGTATTCCTGTCATGTGTTTGTTTAGTTCTATGCTTTGTCATATCAAAAGATGCTTTATGTTTCAGTATATCCATGTCAAAAGATGCTTTATGTTTCAGTATATCCATGTCAAAAGATGCTTTATGTTTCAGTATATCCATGTCAAAAGATGCTTTATGTTTCAGTATATCCATGTCAAAAGATGCTTTATGTTTCAGTATATCCATGTCAAAAGATGCTTTATGTTTCAGTATATCCATGTCAAAAGATGCTTTATGTTTCAGTATATCCATGTCAAAAGATGCTTTATGTTTCAGTATATCCATGTCAAAAGATGCTTTATGTTTCAGTATATCCATGTCAAAAGATGCTTTATGTTTCAGTAAAATCCATGTCAAAAGATGCTTTATGTTTCAGTATATCCATGTCAAAAGATGCTTTATGTTTCAGTATATCCATGTCAAAAGATGCTTTATGTTTCAGTATATCCATGTCAAAAGATGCTTTATGTTTCAGTATATCCATGTCAAAAGATGCTTTATGTTTCAGTATATCCATGTCAAAAGATGCTTTATGTTTCAGTATATCCATGTCAAAAGATGCTTTATGTTTCAGTATATCCATGTCAAAAGATGCTTTATGTTTCAGTATATCCATGTCAAAAGATGCTTTATGTTTCAGTATATCCATGTCAAAAGATGCTTTATGTTTCAGTATATCCATGTCAAAAGAAGCTTTATGTTTCAGTATATCCATGTCAAAAGATGCTTTATGTTTCAGTATATCCATGTCAAAAGATGCTTTATGTTTCAGTATATCCATGTCAAAAGATGCTTTATGTTTCAGTATATCCATGTCAAAAGATGCTTTATGTTTCAGTATATCCATGTCAAAAGATGCTTTATGTTTCAGTATATCCATGTCAAAAGATGCTTTATGTTTCAGTATATCCATGTCAAAAGATGCTTTATGTTTCAGTATATCCATGTCAAAAGATGCTTTATGTTTCAGTATATCCATGTCAAAAGATGCTTTATGTTTCAGTATATCCATGTCAAAAGATGCTTTATGTTTCAGTATATCCATGTCAAAAGATGCTTTATGTTTCAGTATATCCATGTCAAAAGATGCTTTATGTTTCAGTATATCCATGTCAAAAGATGCTTTATGTTTCAGTATATCCATGTCAAAAGATGCTTTATGTTTCAGTATATCCATGTCAAAAGATGCTTTATGTTTCAGTATATCCATGTCAAAAGATGCTTTATGTTTCAGTATATCCATGTCAAAAGATGCTTTATGTTTCAGTATATCCATGTCAAAAGATGCTTTATGTTTCAGTATATCCATGTCAAAAGATGCTTTATGTTTCAGTATATCCATGTCAAAAGATGCTTTATGTTTCAGTATATCCATGTCAAAAGATGCTTTATGTTTCAGTATATCCATGTCAAAAGATGCTTTATGTTTCAGTATATCCATGTCAAAAGATGCTTTATGTTTCAGTATATCCATGTCAAAAGATGCTTTATGTTTCAGTATATCCATGTCAAAAGATGCTTTATGTTTCAGTATATCCATGTCAAAAGATGCTTTATGTTTCAGTATATCCATGTCAAAAGATGCTTTATGTTTCAGTATATCCATGTCAAAAGATGCTTTATGTTTCAGTATATCCATGTCAAAAGATGCTTTATGTTTCAGTATATCCATGTCAAAAGATGCTTTATGTTTCAGTATATCCATGTCAAAAGATGCTTTATGTTTCAGTATATCCATGTCAAAAGATGCTTTATGTTTCAGTATATCCATGTCAAAAGATGCTTTATGTTTCAGTATATCCATGTCAAAAGATGCTTTATGTTTCAGTATATCCATGTCAAAAGATGCTTTATGTTTCAGTATATCCATGTCAAAAGATGCTTTATGTTTCAGTATATCCATGTCAAAAGATGCTTTATGTTTCAGTATATCCATGTCAAAAGATGCTTTATGTTTCAGTATATATCCATGTCAAAAGATGCTTTATGTTTCAGTATATCCATGTCAAAAGATGCTTTATGTTTCAGTATATCCATGTCAAAAGATGCTTTATGTTTCAGTATATCCATGTCAAAAGATGCTTTATGTTTCAGTATATCCATGTCAAAAGATGCTTTATGTTTCAGTATATCCATGTCAAAAGATGCTTTATGTTTCAGTATATCCATGTCAAAAGATGCTTTATGTTTCAGTATATCCATGTCAAAAGATGCTTTATGTTTCAGTATATCCATGTCAAAAGATGCTTTATGTTTCAGTATATCCATGTCAAAAGATGCTTTATGTTTCAGTATATCCATGTCAAAAGATGCTTTATGTTTCAGTATATCCATGTCAAAAGATGCTTTATGTTTCAGTATATCCATGTCAAAAGATGCTTTATGTTTCAGTATATCCATGTCAAAAGATGCTTTATGTTTCAGTATATCCATGTCAAAAGATGCTTTATGTTTCAGTATATCCATGTCAAAAGATGCTTTATGTTTCAGTATATCCATGTCAAAAGATGCTTTATGTTTCAGTATATCCATGTCAAAAGATGCTTTATGTTTCAGTATATCCATGTCAAAAGATGCTTTATGTTTCAGTATATCCATGTCAAAAGATGCTTTATGTTTCAGTATATCCATGTCAAAAGATGCTTTATGTTTCAGTATATCCATGTCAAAAGATGCTTTATGTTTCAGTATATCCATGTCAAAAGATGCTTTATGTTTCAGTATATCCATGTCAAAAGATGCTTTATGTTTCAGTATATCCATGTCAAAAGATGCTTTATGTTTCAGTATATCATGTCAAAGATCTTTATGTTCAGTATATCCATGTCAAAAGATGCTTTATGTTTCAGTATATCCATGTCAAAAGATGCTTTATGTTTCAGTATATCCATGTCAAAAGATGCTTTATGTTTCAGTATATCCATGTCAAAAGATGCTTTATGTTTCAGTATATCCATGTCAAAAGATGCTTTATGTTTCAGTATATCCATGTCAAAAGATGCTTTATGTTTCAGTATATCCATGTCAAAAGATGCTTTATGTTTCAGTATATCCATGTCAAAAGATGCTTTATGTTTCAGTATATCCATGTCAAAAGATGCTTTATGTTTCAGTATATCCATGTCAAAAGATGCTTTATGTTTCAGTATATCCATGTCAAAAGATGCTTTATGTTTCAGTATATCCATGTCAAAAGATGCTTTATGTTTCAGTATATCCATGTCAAAAGATGCTTTATGTTTCAGTATATCCATGTCAAAAGATGCTTATGTTTCAGTATATCCATGTCAAAAGATGCTTTATGTTTCAGTATATCCATGTCAAAAGATGCTTTATGTTTCAGTATATCCATGTCAAAAGATGCTTTATGTTTCAGTATATCCATGTCAAAAGATGCTTTATGTTTCAGTATATCCATGTCAAAAGATGCTTTATGTTTCAGTATATCCATGTCAAAAGATGCTTTATGTTTCAGTATATCCATGTCAAAAGATGCTTTATGTTTCAGTATATCCATGTCAAAAGATGCTTTATGTTTCAGTATATCCATGTCAAAAGATGCTTTATGTTTCAGTATATCCATGTCAAAAGATGCTTTATGTTTCAGTATATCCATGTCAAAAGATGCTTTATGTTTCAGTATATCCATGTCAAAAGATGCTTTATGTTTCAGTATATCCATGTCAAAAGATGCTTTATGTTTCAGTATATCCATGTCAAAAGATGCTTTATGTTTCAGTATATCCATGTCAAAAGATGCTTTATGTTTCAGTATATCCATGTCAAAAGATGCTTTATGTTTCAGTATATCCATGTCAAAAGATGCTTTATGTTTCAGTATATCCATGTCAAAAGATGCTTTATGTTTCAGTATATCCATGTCAAAAGATGCTTTATGTTTCAGTATATCCATGTCAAAAGATGCTTTATGTTTCAGTATATCCATGTCAAAAGATGCTTTATGTTTCAGTATATCCATGTCAAAAGATGCTTTATGTTTCAGTATATCCATGTCAAAGATGATGTTCAGTATTCAATGCATTTTCAGTATATCCATGTCAAAAGATGCTTTATGTTTCAGTATATCCATGTCAAAAGATGCTTTATGTTTCAGTATATCCATGTCAAAAGATGCTTTATGTTTCAGTATATCCATGTCAAAGATGTATGCCCTTTTATGTTTCAGTATATCCATGTCAAAAGATGCTTTATGTTTCAGTATATCCATGTCAAAAGATGCTTTATGTTTCAGTATATCCATGTCAAAAGATGCTTTATGTTTCAGTATATCCATGTCAAAAGATGCTTTATGTTTCAGTATATCCATGTCAAAAGATGCTTTATGTTTCAGTATATCCATGTCAAAAGATGCTTTATGTTTCAGTATATCCATGTCAAAAGATGCTTTATGTTTCAGTATATCCATGTCAAAAGATGCTTTATGTTTCAGTATATCCATGTCAAAAGATGCTTTATGTTTCAGTATATCCATGTCAAAAGATGCTTTATGTTTCAGTATATCCATGTCAAAAGATGCTTTATGTTTCAGTATATCCATGTCAAAGATGCTTTATGTTTTCCAGTATTCATTCCATGTCAAAAGATGCTTTATGTTTCAGTATATCCATGTCAAAAGATGCTTTATGTTTCAGTATATCCATGTCAAAAGATGCTTTATGTTTCAGTATATCCATGTCAAAAGATGCTTTATGTTTCAGTATATCCATGTCAAAAGATGCTTTATGTTTCAGTATATCCATGTCAAAAGATGCTTTATGTTTCAGTATATCCATGTCAAAAGATGCTTTATGTTTCAGTATATCCATGTCAAAAGATGCTTTATGTTTCAGTATATCCATGTCAAAAAAGATGCTTTATGTTTCAGTATATCCATGTCAAAAGATGCTTTATGTTTCAGTATATCCTATCTCAGAAGAGGCAACTAGGTTTTGAGTCACAGGCCCGAAGACAGTGATGTTTTATTACAGCAACTATAGCAACATATCCAGCACTACCAAATCACCCTATTGACATGACATGTCCAGCAACACTAAGAAATCATACTAATGAAATGAAGACCTGTAGAGCACTACCAAATCACACTAATGTAATAAAGATATGTCCAGCACTACCAAATCACATCATTGAAATGAAGACATGTCAGCGCTACCAAATCACACTAATGAAATGAAGACATGTTCAGCACTACCAAATCACACTAATGAAATGAAGACATGTTCAGCACTACCAAATCACACAAATGAAATGAAGACATGTCCAACACTACCAGATCACACTAATGAAATGAAGGCATGTCCAGCACTACCAAATCACACCAATGAAATGAAGACATGTCCAGCACTACCAAATCACACTAATGAAATGAAGACATGTCCAGCACTACCAAATCACACTAATGAAATGAAGACATGTCCTGCACTACCAAATCACACTAATGAAATGAAGACATGTCCTGCACTACCAAATCACACTAATGAAATGAAGACATGTCCTGCACTACCAAATCACACTAATGAAATGAAGACATGTCCAGCACTGCCAAATCACATCATTGAAATGAAGACATGTCCAGCACTACCAAATCACACTAATGAAATGAAGACATGTCCAGCACTACCAAATCACACTAATGAAATGAAGACATGTCCAGCACTACCAAATCACACTAATGAAGACATGTCCAGCACTACCAAATCACACTGATGAACTGAAGACATGTCCAGCACTACCAAATCACACTAATGAAGACATGTCCTGCACTACCAAATCACACTGATGAACTGAAGACATGTCCTGCACTACCAAATCACACTAATGAAATGAAGACATGTAGAGCACTACCAAATCACAGTAATGAAGACATGTCCAGCACTACCAAATCACACTGATGAAATGAAGACATGTCCAGCACTGCCAAATCACATCATTGAAATGAAGACAATCAGTCAGTAAGTCAACCATCATTTTTCTGTTGTTGTTGTTGTTTTGTTTTTTTTAGCTTTCAGACTGTAACTAACCACGGAAGAGTCTGAAGTCAGAGTCAGGTGCAGCGTTGTCGAAGTTGCCGTAGCAACCAGACGAAGGCCGTAGTGAAGAGTGGTGCCATCAGTGCTACCCCGCGCGACAATGTATCCATCACACTGGCGGTAGAGCTGCACCCAGGCACTGATCGTGAATCCACCATCCAGGTCTTCCAGTCTGGGCTCCGAGGAAGGGGATACGGTGACATAACTGTCTGTTGACAAACACACAGCCATTCCATTGATCAACATACACGTGTGTACGTATTAGCAAACAAACTGTAGCCAGGTGCTAAAATGTGCACATATTTCTTGGTGACCCTAATGTTTCGTTCGAGCGTTACGTTCCCCCCTTACCTCCCTTGGTTGATGTATCTGAATCTTGATTATTTCGAGAAAAATCTTTAAAACGTGAATGCCTAAGAACCTTTATACTTACTGTCAATGAAGTAACAAAAATAAATGTATTTTATTTGTTACAACTATATTGGACCAAAAAGCCCATATTTTCTCTAAACCGGTATTTTGCACAATTAATTTTGGTGCCACTTTTCATCCTCTGCCAGCCAAACCTTTAAATATCTTTTATTTCACAAAAGTATGAGAAAAACTGTAGCATCCAAAAACGTACATCAAAAGTGAAGTCCATAAGCTTTCATATATCACATGCCTAGGATATTCTCCACACAAGCTCAAGAACATACAAAATGACTGACAATGCCAACCTCTCTTGAACAGTCGTCTTCTTTGTTCCACTCTTTGTCATTGTTAATTGTTGCCCTAAATTGTCATTCTACAAAATTCACACTTTCCGATTGACATCTTGTTGATGACTCTATTTCTATGTCAGATACAACTGAAAATGTTTAAAAATCATTATCTGACTGTCTGTTTCAACAGAGTATTTCTTTATCAAAAATCGTATCAAAAGCTCTTGACCACAGCCAGCCAAGCAGAAGCCAGTTGTGTTTTGTACCATTTTTCAAAGACAAAGTTCTCCACTCAGACACAGTCTTGTATAGTCATTATAAACATATTTCATCCTGTTTAGTATCTATTATCGCAATGGAGAAAAATATGGCACAAACTCATTAAAAGTGGATTCATTCCCTTACTTTAATCACCAATAATACAACAACAAAGTTATCAAAAGTGGCAAGCTTCATTTCATTCCTTAGGCTCTGAGGTTTTCATCAATTGTAAGTATGTTTGAATGTTTTGAACAGACAGCGAATCAGACAACACATTAGCTACACCAGAAAGCACAAATTTCTGTCAGTTCCTGCCTAGCGAGGCCCGTTTCGTCTGCGGCACCATTCAGACTAACACAGTTCAATCAAATACAGTTCATACAGTGCAGTCAAACACAGTTCAGACCAACGCAGCTCAGACTAACACAGTTCAGACCAACACTCTTAGTCCAACATAGTCCAGCCCAACACAGTCCATCCAAGCCCAACCCAGCCTACCCAAGCCTATCCAACCATCAATCTGTCACCTGCAGCCCCAGAGAAGCTGAAGACCATTGTGCCTGTTCCCTGACGCCTCTTGGCGGACACACTCGACACGGACGCTGGCTTCTCACCAATGAAGAGCAGGTCATACACTGTGGGTAAACTGGTACCAAAGGCTCTGAGAAAATCTCCCATAGCACCTGAAAACAGATAACAACAAACTGAAGCACTATTGAACTGAATAACAGCATATACACCATAAAACAAAATGGGAATACGTTCACATGGAAAGTAAACCTTCATTTGACTGTGAATGCACATGTCTCAGAAAATGAAACGGCAATCCATTCCGACAGCTTCTAACAAAATAAACCGTAAAACAAAACAAAACAAAACAAACAAAAACGTGCCACAACAAAAAAATGCCCGTTCACATGAGCACACACATTAAAAAAAATGGAACAGGAAATTATTCCGATTCTGCCATTTATCTCACTCTTATGACCATATTCAATTGAGCAAAACTCTCTAGATTTTGAATACTTTCAATATTTTTCTCCTCAAAATCAGTTACCTGGCAGAAGTGTAAATTGCATAGTGAGCTTACCTGCTGTAATTCTGTCACAGGCTAGTTCAGCCTATATGTCTGCACTTCCAAGGCGGAGACTACCAAGCGCAGGTAAATACATCTATGATTCTGTAGCTTTGTGGGACAAGCATCTAAATGATCAACTTTTCATGCAGCTGAATCACATATGGTGATATGGCTGAAATGCATCTTGAAAATGTCACCAGAAACAACTCTTGTCTTTGTACAGAGTATCATGGAATTTTTCCTTTCCTTTGCGGTCGGCTGGGCTATAAGCAACCTTACCTTACCTTACTTCTTTTTTATGATGATACACATTTCTTTCTCCAAATTGATAATGCACACCATATCTCCCACTATATACACATGTCTTTGTCATAACACAAAGTGTGTGATCACACAGGTTTTTAGTCACAGCATCGTAGGTGTCTTTACAGACAGGTGTGACAAAACCAAAGCAACAGAGAGAGAGAGAGAGAGAGAGAGAGAGAGAGAGAGAGAGAGAGAGAGAGAGAGAGAGAGAGAGTGAGAGAGAGAGGAAGAGGGAGAGAGACACAGAGAGAGAGAGAGAGAGATATAATGTTGCTTATAACCCAGCCGACTGCAAAGGGCCATGTTAGGGATGTCATCAGGTTGAAGTCAATTCACAAGTCATTAAAAAAAAAGAAAACAAATTCTAAAAACACACCAGGAATTTTTTTTAAAGTCTTTCTTCCACAAAATTTTAGATCAGATGAAAATGTCGATCTCTTTTTGAAATTCAAAGATCACATCAGGTAAAGCAACACAGAGCCAGAGTCGTCATCTACAATGTTTCTGACATGCTTATCTTGAAAGCAGTCATTGTTGTGGTCGCACAAGTCATCCACCTAACCTTGACACATGTAGCACACTCTTTTCCTGCCTACGCGACAGTATGCCTTTTGGAGCCCTTGTTTTCTTTTAGAATTGAGTACCTGTTTTCTCTAATGCAGTGTCAGAGACAGCCTGAGATGAAAAGAGAAGGAAACAATGCAAGGCCTAAAATGTTCAGACTGTGCCTAGTTTGGCCCTGCGGTCAATCAGATTAATAGTTGATGGGTGCAGCATATGTTGGCATGATTGTTGGAATGTAGCAGCCAGTATATCATCTTGAGCATCATTCTCCTCAAAAGCTGTGTCATTTCCTTCATCACCTTCCTGGCCAGCTACAGTACCCAACCCAGCTACCGCTTTAGTCAGAATAACTCCATTTCAAGCTGCACTGTGTTTCATTCTTCATCTGAAGAATGACTGGAGTAATTGTCTCCCATGAAAGTGGTAACTATTTTTTCCACACTTCAATGCACTGACTTAATTGTTGATGCATTCCACACTTCTGTGCACTTGACTGAATTGTTGATGCAACCTGTACATGTTGTTCTTTATTTTTACCTCAATGTGTGTGTGTGTGTGTGTGTGTGTGTGTGTGTGTGTGTGTGTGTGTGTGTGTGTGTGTGTGTGTGTGTGTGTGTGCGTGTGTGCGTGTCTGTGTGTGTGTCTGTGTGTGTGTGTGTCTGTGTGTGTGTCTGTGTGTCTCTCTGTGTCTGTCTGTCTGTGTCCATGTCTGTGTGTCTGTGGCTGCCTCTGTGTGTGTGTGTGTGTGTGTGTGTGTGTATATGTGTGTGTGTGTGTGTGTGTGTGTGTGTGTGTGTGTGTGTGTGTGTTTTGTGTGTGTGTGTGTATGGGAGGGGGGGGGGGGGGGCGCGCATTCGCGCGCCTGATTTCAGCCATGGCATCTTCAAGTACCTATTCTGGATTTTCAAACCAAGTTTCACATTATCGAAAAGGCCAGAGACGGATGGAAAACTACTCATGTGCTCAACAAACACAGCAGCCATTATACTGAAAAATAAAGGTATTTGCAGGTAGAGTCATCATGCTGCCTTAATGAAAAAAAAAAAAAGATTAAAGAAAAGAGAAGCAGATTTCGTTATTTTGAGTGACGAGGGAAAAGGGAAATTGGTTCTTAAAATGCAGAAAGGGGTAACAATTCTGCTGGTGATAATTGTGACAAGAACAAAACAGGAGAAAAATCTAAACATCTATTTCTAAGTTTTGAATAATTTTCAGAAAATGACAGCTCTACATATTCATAAACAGACACTTAAAGCACTGCTGGCTACACTATCCACAAATTAACAGAACTTGAAACACTCTCCAAATTCAATTAAATCAGCATAAAAAAAGGCCTATGAAGGATAAAGAAAAAAAAACAACCTTGCAATTCCATGGTCATATCTGAGGGCTCTCTCGGTATCACCATTCTTCATGGAAACGTTCATCAATGTTGATTGTTTGATATCACTGATTGATTCATATCATTTTAACAAACAGTGAGACATGTACAAATGCTTGCACACACACACACAGACACACAGACACACACACACACACACATACACGCACACACACACACATACACGCACACACAGACATACACGCACACACACACACACACACACACACACACACACACACACACACACACACACAACAGTGGTAACCTGACTGATACAAAATTACACCTTGTACAACGTATCTGACCTGAACCAAGCCTGTAGTTCCCTGCCTCCTCTCCACAGTGAAGGTCGTGGAGGCAGAATTCTCACTGCCAGCGTAGTAATCCTCCGCTATGTTCAACTCCTGCGAGGAGGCGGGGAAAGCGAAGCGTCCGTTTGGGTCGTCACTGGCCAGAACAACGATGCTCACCTGCAGGTTGCTGTCAGCCAGGCGAGCGAGACCTTTCCCCGACAGGCCCGTCACCACTGAAAACACAGCGCGGCCAATCAACTAGGACGTCAGCTGGTGTGTCCAACAATTTCTAGACAAAGCCAGACATGTGCAAACAAGCATGAATTAACCCTTTGGCTACCAATGTTTCCTGATGTCTCTTGCATTGTGCAGGGTCTGGGAGGAGCCAGGGGGGGGGGGGGTGCAAACTAGAATAAACAAGCACCTTCACTACCAACACTGTGTGAGGTCTTTTGTATTGCATATGCCATGGGAAAATATGTAGTTCCAATATCATTTACATTAAAACTACTGTAGATTCCGTATCTGTGGGAATTCATTCATGAAATAGCATAGAATGATGCGAAATACATTCTATTTTGAGATTACTGTAAGTCAAAAGGACAGACTCTGGTTGCTGGGCATTCACTGAAGTTATCATATGGTAATAACACTTTGCAAATATTTCAGCAAAAAGACACATGCAAACTGTCTTCTTAATCAGCGTACAACTTTTCTTCACCACTATCCTCACTGTACATCATTTCTTTAAAAACATCCAGCACTTAAAAAGGCCCAAGACACTGAAATCATCTGCCAATCTGGTATACGCAAATCCAAATTTGTAAACAACAAAACAAAGGAAAATATATTACTATAAGTAGCTATGATATAATTAGCTGTCCAAACAAATGCTATATCTCCATTAGGCATGAAACAACGCCATGCATCAGGATTCCCATAAAAAAATAAAATAAAATAAAAATGGCAAGTGGGGAGCCAGCTTTATCCTTCAACCATCGGCCAACAGGAGTAGTCTCCCTTAATGAGTTCATACTCGAATCACCCTATCAACCTAAATTCTGTTTTTGCCCTTTTCCCACACTGTCGGGAGGGAGGAGGGTGTCTAAGTGTTTGGACCAGTAAGTATGTCATAAAACCACTTTTAGTAGTAAAATTCCTTTTCTTCACATTTACCTGTCCAAACAAATGCCTGAACATCAAAAAGAATTCTACAGCTTTGAAAAGTTTTACCTTCAGTGTTCCAAGGTAATCTATTTTGACCGACGAAAATTAATCACTTGTAAATATTCACCTAGCAAACAGTCTTCTGAAAAGGAATCTGATGACAGCCTGCCCAGTTGTTTCACACTCACATGCTCAAACATATACACACGCCTAAACATGCACATACACATACATAGACATACACCACACACACACACACACACACACACACACACATTTCAACACACACACACACACACACACACACACACACACACACACACACACACACACACACACTAAAACACATATTTACACACACACACACACACAAACACACACACACACACACACACACACACACACACACACACACACCACAGGACCAAAAGCAACACCCTACTCCCCACACAACACTTGCACACAGAATACTGCTAAACTTAATCCTGTACTGCATAGAACTACTCATAAGGCCTTGTGACAACAATATAAGTTTCTGTCAAAGCTGCATGCAAACAACAACCAATTATAAAAATTTAGAGATGTGAAGACCAAGCAACTACAAATCATCATGACCCCATTACATTTGCTGCCCTGTTTCCTGGAGCAGCACAGCAGACACACAGCACATGCCTCTGACAGATGTGACAACAAAACGAAAGATCTCTACAGCAGACAACACAGCACATACCTCTGACAGATGTGAGAACAAGGCAAAAGATCTCCACAGCAGACAACACAGCACATACTTCTGACACGTGAGCACAAGGCAATAGATTTCTACAGCAGACAACACAGCACATACCTCTGACACGACGTGAGAACAAGGCAAAAGATCTCCACAGCAGACAACACAGCACATACCTCTGACAGAAAAAGATCTCCATAGCAGGCAACACAGCACATACCTCTGACAGAAAAAAGATCTCCACAGCAGACAACACAGCACATACCTCTGACAGAAAAAAGATCTCCACAGCAGACAACACAGCACATACCTCTGACAGAAAACGATCTCCACAGCAGACAACACAGCACATACCTCTGACAGACAAAGATCTCCATAGCAGACAACACAGCACATACCTCTGACAAAGATCTCCATAGCAGACAACACAGCACATACCTCTGACAAAGATCTCCATAGCAGACAACACAGCACATACCTCTGACAGACAAAGATCTCCATAGCAGACAACACAGCACATACCTCTGACAGACAAAGATCTCCACTGCAGACAACACAGCACATACCTCTGACAGACATGAGAACAAGGCAAAAGATCTCCACAGGAGACAACACAGCACATACCTCTGACAGACAAAGATCTCCACAGCAGACAACACAGCACATACCTCTGACAGAGGTGAGAACAAGGCAAAAGATCTCCACAGCAGACAACACAGCACATACCTCTGACAGACAAAGATCTCCACAGCAGACAACACAGCACATACCTCTGACAGACGTGAGAACCAGTCGAAAGGTCTCCACAGCAGACAACACAGCACATACCTCTGACAGACGTGAGAACTTGGCAAAAGATCTCCACAGCAGACAACACAGCACATACCTCTGACAGAAAAAAGATCTCCACAGCAGACAACACAGCACATACCTCTGACAGAGGTGAGAACAAGGCAAAAGATCTCCACAGCAGACAACACAGCACATACCTCTGACAGAGGTGAGAACCAGTCGAAAGGTCTCCTGCCCCTCTGGCACCTGGTCAGCCAGTGGTGTGATGGCAAGCGCTCGGCGAGACTCCTGGCGCATGAACACGATGCTGCCGCTCACCTGCTGGAACTCGTTCCCCTCCGGTACCAAGGTGTTCTGCAGGGTTCGAATCTCCCATGAAACCTCCACCTCTCCGAAAATGCCTTGGTTCCTAACAATGCTGAGGGACAGGATGAAGAAACTCTTGAGTCCATGAAAGGGAAAAAAAAGCATTTCATGCATGTCAAATCCTGAGTGTGTGTGTGTGTGTGTCTGTGTGTGTGTGTGTGTGTGTGTGTGTGTGTGTGTGTGTGTGTGTGTGTGTGTGTGTGTGTGTGTGTGTTTTCTTAGGTTTTTGCTTTCTTAAAATTGTCATTTCCTACCACATAGCAAAGATGTACAAGTGTCTCACTGTGTACATTTTACATGTATATGCATACTTTATTAATGCATACATTTCTGTAGATATGCATGCGTTAATGTGATTATTGTACATCTATTAGAGTCATATCAATGGAAATGAATGAATGTGAAAGAAGATTGTGTAGATGAAGATACATTCAGCATTTTTAGATGTCACAGCATATACAATGCAATTCATACCTGCAGGTCTGTCAATATCTACATGAACAAAATTAATTATGCATGCTGACATACTGATAATAGATGGTGCTGCCCTCCTCCACCTGGTCGCTGACAGGCGTTTCCAAGCTGAACACTCCATAGGCGTCATCATTGGCCAGGATCACCACCGTCACTCGGGACTTGTTCGTGATCAGCAGATCCCCTGTCACCATCCCACAAGGCCAAGTACAGCAAATCACTCTACATCATCTCACAAGGTTATGCACAGCAAATCACACTGCACCGTCTCACAAGGCCAAGTACAGCAAATCACTCTACATCATCTCACAAGGTTATGCACAGCAAATCACACTGCACCATCCCACAAGGCCAAGTACAGCAAATCACTCTACATCATCTCACAAGGTTATGCACAGCAAATCACACTGCACCATCTCACAAGGTTGCACACAGCAAATCACACTGCACCATCTCACACGGTAGTGCACAGCAAATCACACTACACATCTCACAAGGTAGTGCACAAGTCACACTACACCATCTCACAAGGTCGCACACAGCAAATCACACTACACCATCTCACAAGGTAGTGCACAAGTCACACTACACCATCTCACAAGGTCGCACACAGCAAGTCACACTACACATCCCACAAGGTAGTGCACAAGTCACACTACACCATCTCACAAGGTCGCACACAGCAAGTCACACTACATTATCTCACAAGGTCGCACACAGCAAGTCACACTACACATCCCACAAGGTAGTGCACAAGTCACACTACACCATCTCACAAGGTAGCACACAGCAAGTCACACTACACCATCTCACAAGGTCGCACACAGCAAATCACACTACACCATCTCACAAGGTAGCACACAGCAAGTCACACTACACATCCCACAAGGTAGTGCACAAGTCACACTACACCATCTCACAAGGTCGCACACAGCAAGTCACACTACACATCCCACAAGGTAGTGCACAAGTCACACTACACCATCTCACAAGGTCGCACACAGCAAGTCACACTACACCATCCTGCAAGGCTGCACACAGCAAAGGACACTACACCATCCCACAAGGTCACACACAGCAAAGGACACTACACCATCTCACAAGGTCACACACAGCAAAGGACACTACACCATCTCACAAGGTCACACACAGCAAAGGACACTACACCATCTCACAAGGTCGCACACAGCAAGTCACACTACACCATCCTGCAAGGCTGCACACAGCAAAGGACACTACACCATCGTACAAATTCTTGCTATCCGGATCAAGATCTGTCTGCTTCCTGTTCATGCATCCCAATTTGTGTGCCCTTGCCTCACTCCTCACCATTCATGATCTATTCCTTCAGTCATTAAGGGGGTGGGGGGGGGGGGGGGAGTCAAGTCACAGTCTCTGCCCCTACTACACTATGAAAGACCCCATCACTAAGTCACTAAGTCACTGTCAGAGGAATCCTTTCACTAAGTCACTGCCAATGATATTCAGTCACAGTCTCTGTGCCATCATTCCTGCATCATTGATGACCCAGTCACTAAGTCACTGTAAGAGATATCTGACACAGTACCAGCCCTATCACTCCTACGCCATTAATGACCCAGTCACTAAGTCACTGCCAGTGATATTCTATGGCAGTCTCTGTGCCATCATTCCTACATCGTTAATGACCCAGTCACTAAGTCACCACCAGTGATATTCTATCACAGTCTCTGTGCCATCATTCCTGCATTGTTAATGACCCAGTCACTAAGTCACTGCCAGTCTCTGTGCCATCATTCCTACATCGTTAATGACCCAGTCACTAAGTCACTGCCAGTGATATTCTATCGCAGTCTCTGTGCCATCATTTCTACATCGTTAATGACCCAGTCACTAAGTCACTGCCAGTGACATTCTATCACAGTCTCTGTGCCATCATTTCTACATCGTTAATGACCCAGTCACTAAGTCACTGCCAGTGACATTCTATCACAGTCTCTGTGCCATCATTTCTACATCGTTAATGACCCAGTCACTAAGTCACTGCCAGTGATATTCTATCACAGTCTCTGTGCCATCATTTCTACATCGTTAATGACCCAGTCACTAAGTCACTGCCAGTGACATTCTATCACAGTCTCTGTGCCATCATTTCTACATCGTTAATGACCCAGTCACTAAGTCACTGCCAGTGACATTCTATCACAGTCTCTGTGCCATCATTCGTGCGTCATTCTTTCTGACCCCTTAGACCGTCACTGCCAAGGGCATCCTGAAAGATTTTCATCAGACTCATAATCGCACATTTCACATTCCATCCTCTTGTCCACACCCACTCCCTTTTCTCCATTCCCTTTCACTCCTGTTCCCTACCACAACCACCTTTCACTGATGGATTCAGGACTTTCCTTGGGATAGAACATTAAATGGGGTGAACATAACCCATTTCTAAATATTCCATACAATGAAAGCAACATAACTGTATATGTTTTATTGCCCTCCCAAAGACATCCTAATACAAAGCTGATGTCGAAGAATGACCACCCTTGTCCCCCCTCCTTTCCATTTCCCTCTCATTTTCTGATACCAAAAATAATTGTGTTATTTCAGCATTACCCAATTAACTCCCCTCCATAATATGACTGGCAACAAAGCTTTGCTTATTCTTAGGATTGTAACAAAGATCACTGTAAAAGACAGAAAACAAAAAAGAAGAGAGAAGAAATATAGTGATGTATATGGTCCAGCCCTGCCCAACACAAAACAGTTTTGTCACCTGCGCTGCGGCCATGTTTGTTATCATTCTTTGAGTGAACACTGAACGTGCATATGAGTGTAAAATTACTGGGCAAGGATTTATTTTTTCAAATAAACAGTAACCATAGCGTTAAAATTGATTTTGACAGCCAGGTTAATTGATTTTTAAAACCTTTTGGACTGTCAAACTTAAGAGACAGAAACAGACTTGTTGAACAATTCACACACGAATATTAGACACGAGGTTATTGATACAAAGCCTCACCTGTCTTGTCAATTTACACCTGAACATCATACTGAAGCTACTAATGCAAAGTCTCAAATGTCGTATCCATCAATTCATACATGCCATTACACCTAACCTAGGCATACAGAATCTCACCTGTAGCATCAAACAATTCAAGCATAAAGGTTTCGTTTCCTTCAGGTATAGAATCATCAAGAACAGTCACTGTCAATTTCTTGCTGGACTCTCCAGAGTCGAAGTTCAGCGTTTCATGAAAGATCTGTTGGTAGTCTCTCTGCAGTGTTGATGCCGATCCATCCAGTGTTCGATAGGCCACAGAGACAACAGAGTTCAGTTTGCCTGATCGTTGGACAGTGAGGACACGAGTGCCTGGTTCTTCCACATAGATCAGATTGTCTGAAAAGAAACACCATGTGTGCCACATTATACTGTAGGCAACGCAACATATGCTGTTGATTTGAATTGTGTTATGTTGCTCTAAAATGGCATTATGGTATGCCATGACGAAATTTTGCAGTCTGTGGTGCTGTGCTCTGTTGCACAGTGTATTGTATTCTACTGCGCCAAAATAAATAGTGCTGTACTACACTGTTCTCTAAAGTGTTGCATTTTGCTGACTCCACTGGACTGCATTATGTTGCAATGCACAGTGTTACCTTCTGCTGTGTGGGGCTCTGTTAAAACTTAATTGTGTTCAGTTGTCCTGCATTCACTATGTTCCAATTCAGCATCCTGTTTTCAAGCTGCATCAACATATCATGTGGACAGAATGTAGCAGTAGTACCTGAGATCTGCCAAACACCTTGATTAAACACCAAGAGCTTAGAAGTTGAAACGCGTACAGTTATGGACAACATAATTCTACAAAAGCTAAATTCACACACATAAGCTTAAAGATGGTGCTAACACTCTAGGCATAATATGCTACTCATGCAATCTTTCACCATTTTTATCCCAAAACTTTCCAATCTGTATTGTCACTATTATATTCACACAAACATGTGTCATACAAAGCAGCACATTTCATCTATGTTTGTGTGCGCGATGGATAACAAAAAAATCTGTTCCTTATTCTGTCTTATTGACTCTTTCAATATCACACTTTTTAATCATGCTTTTCTACCATTAACAAACGTAAGAAGGTGGCATTCTACATAATGCATGTATAATCATACACTAACACACACACACACACACACACACACACACACACACACACACACACAAACACAAAATTACCAGTGAAGACAACTGGGTTGTCATTCTCCCTGATGGTCACCGTGGCAACC